>OZ001257.1:10496395-11096395 GCA_963924015.1 Macrophya annulata | reverse complement strand
TTATTATTTATTTATTTTTTGTTTTGTTTTTTTTTTTTTTTTTTTTTATTCCTAGCTCTATATAGCCACAGTTTTTCTACCAGTCTTTTCTCCTTCTCCATACCTAGGCAAATTTAATTATCAAAATCATCATTATGAACCCTGTTTTTTTTTTTTTTTTCTTTATATTGTTTTCATTTTCTCTCTTTCGACAAATTCTACCTTCAAAACTTGAGCTGCAAACTGTATTAATAATTCTTCAATTCTCATTTTATGGCACAAATAAATTGGGCATAATAGATAAATAAGTTCTTCTTTATCATTCATAATCCCAAAATTAAGAAACGGAAGACATCAGCAAGATTTTTCTGTCAATTGAATTTTTTCCAACAAATTCTGTTATATGTTTAGCAACTCAAGCATATCTCTATAGTGTAGATTTTAAGCTTTTCCACCATTTTTCATTGTCCACAAACAAAATTATTCATTGATATGATTATTTTGTAATTTTTATTTTTTTGCATTTTATAATTTTCTAATGGAACCTTTTGTCTTTCTTCGTTTTGGTACACTTCTCGATGACATTGCATATCGTGTTACATGAATCATTAAACAAGGTAACATAATAGTTTTGTACTAATAATGAGTTGTTATTCTCAAAATATGGACAGGAAGGACATACAGTTTATAAAATATGTGCTTCCTCCTGTGCATGTTCCAGCCTATTACGTTATTCTATATTATAACATATTATTTTTTTCAATTATTTTCTTCGTTTATGATATTATTGTGACACGTATGTATTACTAATTTGCATCTAAATGCTAATCTGCCATTAGCAACAGCTTATCTTATAAAAAATTAACTATTTAATGCTATATTCATAATTATATGTAACTTAATACAAGCATATAGCGTCTGTGTCAATCATTTTCAATAAAAACAACAATATAAAAAGTAAACGAAAAGCGTAACTAACTCAAATGTTGTTTAGCCAAACGAATTATTCCAGTTAAATAAAGCAAGAAATAATTAATCATATTTTATGGTAAATAAACTGTTGTTCAGATGAAACTATGGGATTCTATGGGATCAAAACTCTTTATCTAGTGAATCATAGTATATTATGTGTCTACGAATTGATTGCAAGACCTTTGATATATCTTCACTTATAGTTTTTTTTTCTTTTTTTTTCTAATCTTTTTCATTCATCAATAAGGTCATTACGAGTACAGACACTATCAATCTATTGTATCCTTTCTCAACAGCATCCATTATTCAGGGTGTTTATATTTATGAATATATATATATGAATTTCACAAAACACAATGATGATTTTTTTCAAACATTTTATTAACTATTAACGAGTTCAATCAGCCTTCGCTGCTACTACTAGAACTGGTCGTCAATCCGGTTAGCTTCTGGCCAATATTCGGTGCCTTGATGTTTGGTGTAACTATTGATGACAGCCCAGGTATATCTGTTGTGGGCTAAAGTCTCCAAAGGCTAGACTTTCTCGGCGCAGGTACAGATCCAGCTAAACATAATAGCCATAATTGATGATCGTTGATCAGAATGATTTCTGTTTGTTAATACAGACCTACAACCATTCTGGGTCTAATTCGGTACAATTTTGATTAGATTTATAACAAAAATGGCCATATAATCTCCGAAATCACATGCATTATACTAACCAGCATGAGATATGGCTACCATATCAACGGGCAAGGAGCCTCTCCTTTTTGTCAATGGTTCTGGGATTGAATCTCTTCTGACAATATCTCTTTTCCATCGAACCCAAGTTCCATTATCGTTAGTGTCCATACCACCGGCGAACATTTCAGGTCCGCCACTACTCCTTCGTCTTAGGACTTTCTTTCGGTTTCTTGATTTACCATTCACACTATTTCTGTTGTACATGTCACGACGTAGTTCCGATATATCAGCAGGAACTGAACCACGTCTTAAAGACGGCATACCAGAGATTGATAGAGGTGGATCGGCCACACGAGTAGAAGGATTATTATTGTCAGGACAATTTGCTTCCTCGCCTACGATAATTGGAAAATATCAAGTTTTCTGTGATTAAATGATACCATGATCTTTGTTGAATTTCGTGTTAAGCGAAATTAGAATTAGAATAATAGTTATAGGTCAGGAATAATTCTTACACATTGGAAAGAATACAGAATCCAAAAGATTGTCCAATGCAGTTTCTTGCGGTAAACTAGCTCTGCGAGGAGAGGGTAGATTTTCACCTCGTGCTCCCAAAGCTGATCTGTTGCAACCGCCATCTAAATACGTCAAGCAAAAGCAATTTTGTTAGAAAGTTAGCTGATATTAGTTGCAATTAATATTAAAAAAAATATGTGTATATAAAAAAAACGATTATATTTAGAGTGTGAATGTGTAATTGTTGGTTTCATTGACTTGAAATAGAATGCTTTCACATTCGCTTTGAATTATTTAATATATTAGAATGAATATGATGCAGTATGAGTAACATTCATATTGTATAATCATTATATTTACAGATCGTATGATTTGATACATTTATAAATATATATTTACATTATTATAATATTGAGAAAAAATAAAAATAAAACCTAGCAATAATTATAACAGCTTTCATGATCACCGGCTGTGATTATTAACTTTCGTAAAATTATGCACATACCTATTACGTAGATAATGTTATGCATTCTTATAAAATTTTTCAACTATCATTAGACGCTAATGGTAATCGGTTGGGAATTAAAATAAACAATTTTTGACATTGTTCATCATTCACATAATATATCTACATTATAAATGTAGTGATAACATTGAAGTTTGAAAAACTTTTTAACGTGGTCTATTGTCGTAATATTGAATACAAAATTCAGCTGTGATCAAATTCTACATTATTAATGTTTAAAAATTACATCTTTTGATTAATTTTCCGCGTTATACCACCTAGTAGTACATTGGCATCAATATTTCTATCCATATTAGAAATATACTCAGATTTCACATCGTATAGTACATACCCCATGTTTAAAGTAATATAAGAAATCACAAGCTGTCACATTTGTCATTATTAAAATAAGTTTCAACAACAAAAACAAAACAATTCATAATTTAATGTAATAACATTAATAAATATGACCGAGATGATTATTCAAGTCATTTGAAATGGAAAATACTGAAAACTAACTACCTATATCATCATCGGCAGTCTCCGTATACAAATTTATAATAAAATAATCTGCAATAGAGCTATATGTGAGTATAACATATCAAGTATGGTATTGCTTCAGCTGTGTAATTAAACGCAATATTCAACTCTGGTCAAAAGATGGTGTATGTGTTTGACATGTAGCTTAGTTGTATACGGTGGTAGCGTACTTTGGTGCCTGGTCATGTCAGTCGGTACAGAGCCTCGCCTCGAATACCGATCCCCACGTGGTGCTATTGCCGTCATGGAAACATCGTCTAGTTTTGAAAAAAGACCAACTGGAGCTGAGCTACGACGTCTAGCCCATCCCTGTTATAACATTTAAGATAAAGAGACACGTTCTTGCTAAGAAAAATTCTGAAATATATTGTAAAAAGTTCCATAAACTTAGAAGAACTGAATAGATTACCTATCAAAATAGAAACACTTTATGAGTATTATTGGAGATTTTGTAGAAAATTATCAGACATTTTCAGAAAGTATCACCAAAATTTTAAAGAGAAAAGAAATCAATTTTTTTTGTTATCCAAAAGTTCATTCGAAACTCTGAATTAATAAAATCATTCAATTTTAGTGAAACTCTGAAAATGATTGAAAATTTTCTACAAAATCTCTAATAATACTCACAAAGTACTCTAATTCCAAAAATCTTTTAGAATATATTCGAGAAATAATCAAAGTTTATGGGACATTTTTACAGAGATTCTCAAAGTTATTACTAAAGTTTTAAGAAAACTAATCATATACGTGTTCTATATTTTCATTAGGAAATATTGTCGATAATATGAAGAATCTTTGCACAGTCTCTTATCCATTCTGCAGATATTACTTTACTTTGCATTAATATATGACTTCAAAAGTTATATATATAAATGGGTTTGAAAAAAGCACAAAAAATGTATCGCTAAATTTACCTGACTAGGTCGTCTGTTTGAAGGTAATGCTTTCCCATCATCGCCACACCTCGGATCAACGTTCTCTTTCATTTCCGGTTCAACACTGAGCTTAAGAACCTTGGCGGCTCCTTTATCTCTCCAAGTCTCTGAATCTCTCTTGCTGCCTATAGAAACACTATCACTTGTCGAATCACTCACACTTCTCCTTGGTTCGCTACCACTATCGCTAGAACCACTGAGAACACGGGGTGGTGAGTCAGGTGGTGTACCAACAAAAAACGCTTTATGCGTACTTTCAGATGATACTGGTATTGCACTAAATCGTCTATTACTCGGAGTTTCATTCTCCGTCAAGTCTATAACTGGAATAGAAAAACGTCTCGTTGAATCGCACAATAATTTTATTTTCATACATTCCGATTCTTCAATTTCAGAATTTATCCCAATCGTCGATTGAGTTGCTTCTGCTGTGTCGATGAACATAGAATCTGAGCTTTGCTCTTCGTCAATGTAAGCTCGGGAATCAATTGAATCCGGCGATACTTTAAAACTATCTACTCCAGAGCCTGGCTGAACCTCAGAGTGCGATAAATTTGTTGATTCTAATTCAGGTCCGGTGGACTTGGTCAAATTTGAAGATTTTTTACTTGCTTTCGTAACTAAGAGCAACGAATCCGGAGTTTGTATTGAATGGCGTCTAGCATGGTCTGGGCTTAGCATAATTTCATGTTTCCTCATGAGATCAGGCATGGCAGAGCCTCGTCTCCTTGTTCCAACATCTAAAGGATCAGATTCCCTCTTCTGTATCCATCTACTCGAATCTGTGTTATTCTGAGCTATTACTGTTGATACTGTAGGCGAAACGCACTGCTCTTCAGAACACGACCTGTCTTTAACAGGACTAGGAGTTGAACTTGAGAGACTATCAGCTTCTATCAAAGCCTCGGAGCATTGTGACATTTCAGCAGTTGTGGACATGTACCTCATTCTTATGTAGGGTTGAAGCGGAGGGAATGTCTGTTGTCTAGTAAGCTGTTTTGTTTGACCTGATAATTTTTGATCAGGTTGTAATACGGTGCTTAATCTCGAGGCTTCAGCGCTGTTTGTAATACTCGCTATGCTCGGTTCCGGTAATAAATTTTCAGCACTAACAGGACGCTCCGTACTCCGAGTGGCAGATGATTCGTGCAAGCTGCTCCTCGAGGATAATAATGACATCGAACTCCGTCCCATCAGACTTTGATCTTCAAGTTTAACCAGTGGAGTTTTGAGCTTCTTTTGCTCAGTGGGCAAGCTTTCTCTTCTGATAATTGTTCGCGCTATTGGCAGAAGTCTGGGAACGCTTAGTGGCACGGAATGCCGTCTACCAACACGTTCGGTGCTCACTTTTCCAGGCAAACTGGGTCTCCTTGAAAGCGAAGCATCTGGAAGCAGCAAATCAATACTTCCTGAGTCTTCAGCTGGGCCTTCGTCCTCCGAACTAACAGCATTGTCAATTTCTTCAAGCTCGGATATTTCCGTTTTTGTTTCTTCGGCTGCTTCCTGCTGAATCAAACCCTCCCATCTGGACTGATTGCCTTTCAAGAAGTCCATCAGGTCGACACTCAATCCAGTACCCAAAAATCTATGCCATTCTTCGTAAAGCGGTGTGACAACAAACTTGAAAAAACCAGCTTGAATTTTTGGTATACTTGTTGTGTGTCTGTCGCATAGAGGAGTTACAGGAAGGTTTAACTGACGCTCGTAATCACCTTGACGGAAAAATTCTTCGCAAACTTTGTGCGACCATTTTCTAGATATGTCCCATGGTCGACAAGGATTTGAAATATCCGCACATTTCAGAGCTATTTGAAGTATGAAGTGACGGTCTTCACCCCTTCGCATATCGAGTAGGTTTTGGTCCAGGTATCGCTATAAAAAAGAGAAAGAGACTTACAATTAGGACGATATAAATTTAAGGATGAAATGAAAATTAATAGAATACTCTTGGCCCAATGGATAATAATTTGAGCATCATTTTGTTGATAATAAATGCAAGAAAGATAAATAAAACAATTTTTTAAAAACTCATAACGTTTGAAGTTTCAGCTAAATCGATTTTCCGTTGGTTATATAATTCTATAATATGATCCATCAGTATAAAAGATGTGAAATAACTGTTTACCAAACAAACTGAGTAAGGCTTATATTTTTGTAAAGAATATTTGATACGATGATCATTTCAAATAAATGTAAGCTTTTACGATATGGAAATGGAATATTTATGGCACTATGCTATATGCACAACCCTTTGGCAAATGAAAATATCCAAACTAGTTTTTATGTACTCACTTTAAATCTGGTGAGAAATTCCTGTTGCCTCGTGATGTCTGTAGCCAAAATTAGCGAGCTGATATGTCTCTCAAGCTCCGGCCTAACTTCTGGTTCTAGCTGTTCTGAAACACCGCTTTCCAATAGGCAACCAATTGCTGATCTCCAGTGGTGATTTTCAAGGACCGATGTGTTCTGGACAAAATTAAGTTTTATTGAATTACATGAATTTTTTGTAAAGAATAACTGTGATGTGTGAGTTACGTTTTGTCTATGGGGCATTCTGTGACAAATCGATAAGAAAAAAGTTCTTATCCAATTTAAACGTATAAATTCCCTTTTTAAAACTGTTTTTGTAAAATTTGTTGAGATATTAAAGATAAAAAATTTATCTCATTACTTGAAAATTTTTTAAAAATAAACTAGTTTAAACAAAAATACACATTTTTGGTTAAACTTTTTTTGGAATTGAACTTATTGTGGGTAAACTGATACAAATGATCAGTAATAGACTTTTTCGAGTTTTTTTTCTAAACAGTATATTTTTTGGGGAAAATATATTTTACAAAAACTGTAGATCTTTAAAAAATACATTATTTTGATTCCTTCCACTATTCACCTAGACTCAACGGTCTAGGACAAAAAAAAAAGATTAATGCTCCTTTTCACGTATGAAACAGGTGATAAAAAAAGACCTAACGAGGAATAGTAATTTTTAGAAGTTTTTTATGTGTATGAAGTCTAGAAAAATCTTGATAATTCAGTGTATATCTACATATTTTGATAATATGTTTTGATGATAATTTATGCTGTAATAAGAATTTTTTTTTACGATTAAATTCAAGTCGGCTAAAATTTTGATAGTAGATTTATGGCTCACTTCGTAAAGTGCAGCTAGGTGATTGCTGGTGGCAACTAAAAATGGCTGATTAACACCCGGATGATCCAAATCATGGGTCACTGCTCCAATCAATGATGCCATTATTTCCAATTGACTCAAGTTTCTTCTTATCTGTAACCAGAGCAACATCACATATCGAATAATTAATTGGTACATACATATAATAAATAGTAAATAAAATATACGTTTTGTTAAAGTCAATTTTTATTCTGCAGGATCGATTAATATAGATCTACAGGGTTGGAAAAAATAATGATAATTACACGAATCTCACCTTTTCTTCTTGTAGGAAACAGTGCATAGCCTGTGTGACATCAGTCGCGTGTATACTGTTATGGTAAGGATTTGTACTGTGGTAGCCTTCTTCAATTAAATCTAAAAATATAATTCCAGGTCAATATACAATACCTCCGCATTTGAATATCTAAGAAAGATCGAGCTCTAAAAAGTTTCATTAAAAGATAAATCAACGTATTACGAAAGAAAAGTTATTTTACTTCTTTTTTTTTATTTTCAACATAAAAACTATATTAGCTCGATTGATTCCGAACTTGAGTCAGATTTAAGTTGGAGTAAATCCTACGAATTGAGATGAAAATCATACAAATCCGTTAATCGATTCTTTGTTTTTTGGACCTTAAAATACGTGAGGATCTAGTTAAAACTCGATTACTTATTCTTGGGGTGATTATGATAATTTCTATTCGTTTAAATCGAGAAATTAAAAAACAATATTGTGCTTCAGTACGACACGAAAATAACTTACATATAAAAAACGAGAACTGCCTGTAGTAAGAATAGAACGATTCCACATTGCAAATCATATTTTTTAAAACCAAGTTGACCAGACTCCGCAATTTATTGCATAGAGCTCTCATTGCTTATAATTATGCTTCTGTTCAGTTGAAGCGTGATTATAGGTCAGCGGTTCTCGTAATAAGATTGGAAGAGTGCCTAATTAATTTTAATAACACAAACGGTACTGAAGCTCACGCGAGGAAGGTAATATTTTTGTAATAAATATGTCATTTGATTATTGTGTGTACATAATCAGGAATTTAAATTATACGATTAAAACCCGGGATCTATAAACTCCTGTATTATACTGCTATTCAAATCTATACCTATACACATACATTTCAAACGTTTCTACAAAGGTCAGTGCGGAAATGGCAGCTATCATGGCAACATGTAAACAACTTGAGTAATAGGTAATTTTAAAGTGTATTAAAATTCGGTGATAAAAGAAAACTAAAAGCAACCAGGTAAATTCGGCTGACCTCGATGAGTAGGTTCTAGAACGTCTTATTCGAATTTTTCAATTAGTTTATTCAAAAAAAAAAGAAAGGTATTACAAAAAAAAAAAACTACTAGATTGATTAATTCTGAAATTTGACGAGATATAATGTTTATTCGCAACATTAGCCCAGTTCTGGTTACCATAATCGGTAACGGTACTTTCGTTAAAATTCGTCGAATAAAAAATTGAACACATACACAGACACACACCTGGACGTTTATTTGAGAATAGCCGGGGTGATTTTCTGGACCTTAAAGGGTGGAGGTCTGGTAAAAATTCAACTTTTCATTTTCGGGATGATTATAATTTGAAAGTCATATATTTTAATAATTGAAGATTATTTAATAGTAGTAGTGAGGAGTTAAGAAAACATTATAGTATTACATGTAACGTAAGAACAAGAAGAATAATATAGGGTCGTGTGTTACATGTTACATGCATATATATATAGAAGTGGAATAATCAATCCTTTTTGTATGGAAATCCTCGCATGTTGGAATAAATACATAAAGAACGAACACCTCAGCGGTTGTGCTGATAAACACAGATACGTAGTATAAAATCGTCATTTTTCTCTTCGGAGTTCCTTAGTTGAATATTTATCATCGCTAAATCGCCTTACAAGCAAGCTGGTTGATCGGTGTACCCGTTTGTATAGATATACGTATACAATAACGCTGCAAGAGAACAAGTTTATAAATAAGCAATAGTTTCTTATTCTTTTCGTTTTTTCTTTCACAAAGCCCATAGAGAAAAATATCCCAAATTATTATTAATTGTATTTTACCTATATTCTCTCCAACTATCCTTTCTGTGAATAGTCGATTTCTTTATTCAACTTTTATTTGGATACAAGTTTAAGTGGATACAAGTAAACTAAATGCTCAATGTCGGACCAGTACTGTTGCTGACGCTGTGAATCAGAACTGGGCCAATATTGTGGATAAACAGTGGGCCAATATTGGGCTTCGGTACTGAGTCAGTATTTCAACTTCCTTCAAAAATATATATATTGGTAGCCAAGCATGCGAAGGGTGTAATCTCTCACAGGGTTCACCCCCTTGCGGTACGAAGCCCAACACTGGACCGCCGATGCTGGCCCAGTATTGGGCTGGATTAATAACGCTAGCAGATTTTATATTGTTTAATGATGGCCCAGTGCTCAACGCCAACGTTTGGCTGTTGATACTGTACATAAATATATAAAAAAATAAAAATATACCATTAAAATTCAACAGCATCTTTTAACAAGATTGATTTTATCTTTATACTTACTGAATAATTTCCATACTCTGACAACGTCCAATTTAAAATACTCCAGAAGACCGTACCAATGGAAGAGATGAACGCATAGTACTGGCAAGGAACGACCTGAAAATTATTCATCAATTAATTAATAAGATCGTACCAAGTTATACCTCAAATTTCTCATTAGGTAGATAACAGTGAACGATTTGATAAGCTTTTTCTTTTATTTTGAAATATGTATTTTTTTTTTTTGTGTCTTTTGAGCAAAGTACATAAAAATGTAAAATAATTTGATATTGTGTCTCATGAAGTTACTGATTAACTGTTGAAAAACTAAGTCAACGAAAGTCAAATAAATTATATAATTAACAATTGCTTACCTCCAGTTACAGTTTCGAGTGCAAAAGCGTTGAACTTCCAACAGCCAGATTTTTGCAGGAGACACTGAAAGAGGGCCAAAGTATATATAATAAAAATTTATGAATGGAAATTATGTTTGAAAATGAAGACTACTATTAATATAGATATTGTACAACACATAGCTTAAGATCGAAGCTGCTTTTAGTCTGTTTATAAAAAGCTTCATTTGATTTTCTGAACAGAATTGTAAATATCCGATATCTACTCGGTGTGAAAGAGTCGTATAAACAAATCGACTTATTAGATATACGTATATATCTGAAATACTCTAAAACTAAATTCTTCGAAAGAGTTTTGAATTTCTTTTCTTATTTCGTATAACGTATACAATATTACAGCGTGAAATCAAAGAAGTTGAATCAACGTGTTCCGAAAATTGTGTCTTGGTAAATTTCTTGAATTATAATGAATCGTAGACATTATCTGCATTTGGGTGTATACCATCCAAAAGCTGAGAAAAAATTCAGTCCAGTTTCAGCATGTTAAAACCAAAATTTTGATACAAAATTTTGTGAATTTACGAGAAAAATACGAGAAAGATTTTCCATATCCATTTTAGTTCATCCATTGAACTCGCTTTTTTATTTCATGAAAAGCTCGCGAAAGTTGGACAAGCCCATAATTTATTTGAATGAAAAAAATTTCTCATTTTGAAGTCATATTTTTTTTCTCAAAAAGATCATTGAAACGAAGGAAATGCATAGGCTAGTTTTATATTTTGGAACTAAGAAAGAAGAGAATTTTTTTTTTTTTTTGAAACTCGAAAGGCATAAAATTCCTATTTAAATAGAAAAAGTGAATTTTTAGTAACATTCATAGACATCAGAGAAAAATGAAAATATTTCCATTTCAAAGAGTCGAAAATTTCGTACGAAAATTTATCCTCACATTTTTCCCTCTAATAAGACTTTATAAAAATAATCGAAGAACTCGGTGTTCATAAAAACTCACAAATATCACGAATTTTAAGCACGCAAAATATTGGATTGAAAAAAAAAAAATTTGACTAAAATATTCTTGAGCTTTTAGCGACTGTAATAAATGGTGTCCAAATTCAGAAGCAGACAATTACGCAGCTGTTGAGATCCGAAGCTGGTTAATAATCGTCAGAATCATCATTCTTGTATATAAAATGACCACAAAACATTCTCAGAATCGTTTAAATGAGGAAAAAACTTGTGGAAAAAAAATCACCTGAACTTGTCCGTGAAATATATCGTCGAGAATTCCAGGTTCTTGGTTCAATGATCTGGTGGTTAATCGCTTGCGTCGTCGTTTGTGCATCGTTAAAAATCTCCCGGTATGCCTTATCCGTTCTCTCCCGGTATCCATGGATTCCAAAAGGAGTCTATCTGCGTCTGAAAGACGACGAGACGTCGTTGTCGAACTTCGATGAGTAAGTGGTGCAGCCAACGACGGTGAAGTACCCGTAGACGGAGCTGGTGCAGCATCATCTGTAAACGTGTGAGATAAATTTCTCATCTATAAAATTACGAAAAGAATTCGATGTAGAATAAATTTATGGGAAAATATATACTTTTCACGGTTTATTTCGGTCTGAAAATAAAAATGAGACATTGAAATCAAAATGACAGTAAAATCGTGACTGAGGATATAAATTTTTCAAAATTTTTCTTCATCATCCGAGATTTGTTTTTTTGTATTTAAAGATCGAGATATATAATTTTTGGTTAAAATTTTATGTAATTGAAACTAATGATAGAATTCTCATCCGTTATTGTAAATTTCACTCTTTCGATATCAAATCGATAATCAAAGAGCCAGGAGACATCTCAGAACAAAATTTCACAAGTACCATTTTTGTTGATTTTTCAGATCGATTTTAAACCGCGGAAAATTTTTTTTTTAAAGATAAATCGCTCGAAACTCTTCCCCCCAAAAAGCGGGAATTACGCCTCGGCATATATGACGTAGAGGAAATTGATTTCAGCGTATCACATAATCAGTAGGTTTGAAAATGAGCCTAAGATCTCGAATTTCTGCAATATTAGGTATTTGAATTCGTAGAATATACATAAACTTTAGATTGAATGATATAACGAGGCTTGAGCGACTAATTAAGCGGCAGTTAATTAGCGTCGAATGTAAAGATTTGGTAATTTGGAATCAGGTTTCCGGTTATCCGCTACAGTGTTTCTCATCTAATTTATTTTCCATTGGTAAAAAATTATAATAAATTATACCCTGTGTACAAAAAGTATTTAATGACCGTTGAGAACAAAGACCTTGATCTTTACTTCCGAAAGTGTATATTGAGTTGCTATCTCAACTACGGAATGTAAATATGTAATATACGAATAAAAAGTTTTGTATCGAGAATCTACCTAACTGTGACGCAGTTAACTCAAAATTCTGAAATTAACACGGATGAAATTATTAATAAAAGTCGATTGAAAATTCAGTAAAATATTCAAGGCTCTGATTATGGCATGTATGTACGTATATCCGTGTCCTATTGCACTTAAAAACTGTAGAGATACCATGACAATACCACAGACTTAAGAGCTATAGGTGATTTTTTTTTTAATGACCAAGGGGACTGCGAAGTGCGTATAGCTGTGTCACCTTTTACCATTTTTGTCGTCTGAATAATCAAAAGAAAGATATAGTATCATTAAAAAAAAAAAGATATATAGGGAAGAAATGGGGTGACTAATATCGGCCCGTCGATATTTCGGTAAAACAACGAAAATAATTGAATTGTTATCTATAGGTTTCGAAGTTGAATTTAGGTTCTAAAAACTAGATTCTTAAATATAAAGATCATAATAGGGGATAGGCAGGCAAAGCGGGCCCTATCGGGCAAAGTGGGCCCCTCAAAAATTTATCGTATTTTTTCAAAATTCTAAAAAGTTATGAATTTCTTTTTTTTACTTGCCTTAGAAACTTTAAAAATAAAATTAAGTGTATATTACAAAAACTAGGAGAGACGCAGGCAAAGTGGACCCCCAGAAAATTTTAAAGAAGCAATTTATATCGGACATTTGAACTAAGGATGTCAACGTCTGTCAACAGTCAGGATATTATTTTTAGCTAAAAATTTCGTAGATATGATCATTTATAACGTCTTTTTATTTTTTTCAAAGATCGAGAAATTTTCAGAGGCGCTCACTTTGTCCGCCTCTCCCCTAGATTTTATAATAAAAACTTGATTTCATGTTCAGAATTTTTTATAAGGCAAGTAAATAAAGAAATTTATTACTTTTGGGAATTTAGAAAAAGTACGAATAATTATGGACGGGCCCGCTTTGCCCGAAACTTTCGGACCTTTGAAGTAAGGGCGTTCAACACTCATCATCAATTAGGCTATCGATTATCGGCCAAAATTAAAAGATCTGTCGATTCAAATCTCCATCTGGAACCTTACTTTCTTAGTGGGCCCGCTTTGCCCACCTCTCCCCTATATTGTTTGCTGTAGAATTTATACGCAATTGTAATTTTCGTAGGTTTTTCTTGTGAGAAAACATTCCTCGGCGAATAAGAATTTTCATTAATTTTCTGTCAATCTGTGACAAATTATTAATAAGAAATCGATTTAAGAGTGAATTTAGCGTTAATTGAGTTGAAAGTCAATTTTTAATCTCACTCTGATAATGATTTACAATATATTTTGGATAAATTGTTTTTTGGAGCAATTTTATTTAGTATGTATACTGGGGTGGGTTAAATAAATTGACTATTTTCGTTTCCAAAGACCCTTTTAAAAACTTGTTCTTCATGATCAAATAACACGCCCCGAAAAATCTGAGCTCTGAATTTTAATATTCAGAAGTAGCTCATCGCGATTTTCTATTTCCCATTTGAATATCATGGCAAATATTTTTGTGGTACACTTAGATTTTTATATCTCAAGTACCAATCTATTTAGAAAGATTCTGCATAGCTACTTTTGTTCGAAATTAAACGTTCTAAAAAAAAGGTCTATTCGTCTTTTTCGATGAATCTATAACTGTTTTTA
Organism: Macrophya annulata; assembly: GCA_963924015.1. Taxonomy (NCBI): domain Eukaryota; kingdom Metazoa; phylum Arthropoda; class Insecta; order Hymenoptera; family Tenthredinidae; genus Macrophya; species Macrophya annulata. The sequence continues at coordinate 11,082,145 of OZ001257.1, read as the reverse complement.
ATTTAGGGATGGTTAGTTACCCATTAATTACCAACTTGGAAGCCGTTAGATTTATCGAAAAATACAAATTGACCTTTTTTGTTTAAAGCGTTCAATTTTGAACAAAAGTAGCTATGCAGAATCTTTCTAAGTAGATTAGTTTTTGAAATATGAAAATCGAAAAGTGCCACACGAACAATTTCTATGTTATTTAATTGGGAAATAGAAAATCAGATTCTTCAGAACTATTTTACAATTTCCAATTTGTTTATTTGTTTTTTTTTTTTTATAATCTAAAAAAATTCCAAAAAATCTGAAAAAATTTTCAAAAATCCGTTGTGATATATGAAAATGTTTCAGCAACCATCCATAGTAAAATAACTCCCGCTTCTAATTTTTATAACGTACTTTTTTTCAGAAAAAGCTTAAAATCGGTAAAAACGAATAATCTTTCCACTCCGGCTCTGAAGTTTAAAAAATTTGATATCTGACACACGATTTTTCAGAATTTTTTCAAATTTTTAAATTCTGTCGATCAATATGATAGTTTTCAAAAAATGTAGAAAATTCAAATCGATTTAAAAAAATCTAAAAAAAAAAAATGAGTACCTTTCAAAGTGAGAACAATCGTATAAAAAATCGCGAGCCCAATCCGACAGGTCAAGGATCAGATCCAGGTCAAAATGGTATGGAATGCGCCATATCTCTTTGAAAACTCTCTGCAAAACTATAAGATCGAAAGCATGATTCCGTTTTTACAATTAGCGGTCTAAACCTCACTTGAATCTGTTTAACTATATTCGTATGCTTATACAATTTGGGTAGAAGTATGAAGAGGTTCGTAAATACCATAAATTCCTGGAGAATGGTTTACAGATATGAAACACTCCGTCACTTCTCAGCTATTATCAACCTCGGGATAAACAATATAATGTATATGTTTGTTCATACGTAGTTATACACACACTATTTTTTTCCATTTTTTGGGTACAATTTTTGGCAATGGATAAATTATATACGGTTTTTACGGAATTTTCTTGAAAAAAAAAAAAATAATAATAAATAAATAAATAAATAAATAAATATTTATTTATGTGGATATGTATATGTATGGGTGGAGGTTAGAGTTTGAACGCAATTTCTTTAACTGTGATATCAACCTATAGTGTGTATATATATGTATATATAGTGTGCAGGGGTTTGGGTATGTAAATAGATATATATATAGACAGTAAAGATTTGCGAATTCACTCAGCTGTAGCATTATCACATATGCGCGAGACGTGCCAGGCACACGCGTACTAAATGAATATACGAAAGTAATTTTGAAACCACGTACCTACGTTGTTATTTCTCTATTTTTCTTTCCAACATTTATTTTAATGTAAGATAACTTGATTACAGAAACTATTCACGTTTATCATTATAGTGGGTTTGAGGAGATTGGCTAGTCAAAAATCAATACTTTTTGTTAAATTTATCAATGGATAGTCAAGACATTGGGTATTCGTATGATTATTATATTTGGGATCTGAGGATGTTCCTAAAAATCCAATAAAGAAAAAAAAAAAAAATACCAAAATTATGAACAAACGATAAGATATCGATATTTCATTTTAAATCGCTTTAAAATAGTGAAAAATCTAGTAGATTGGTTCGATTTTATTCTTCGATGGTTTATTTTGGTCAGACAAGTATTTTTCACAAATTCACTGTAACAAATTATTTTTATTGTCAATAGGCAATTCTATATCGTTATTTATTGATCGAAATCGACCGGGGTCCAATCTTGTAAAATTGAATATTCAACGTCACCAACTCGATAAAAAAAAGTGACCCAGTGGTATTGTGGAGAATACTTTTCTGAACATAAAAAACCATTGAAGAGTGAAATCGAATCAATCTACTAGATTTTTAACAATTTGAAAGCGTTCTAAAATGAATAATCGATATCTTATCGATTGTTAATAATTTTGAGATTTCTTTTTTATAATTGAATTTTTAGGGACATCATCAGATCCCAAATATAATAATCATACGAATACCCAATGTCTTGACTATCCCCTGATAAATTTAAAAAAAGTATTGACTTGTGACTATAGCCAACCTTCTTGAGTTTAGGTTGAAAAATCCACGTGAAAAACCACGGTTATAAAACTGTGCGGTTTTATTACCGTACCGAATCGGCATGTAGAGGTTAATGATCTACGTAGCAAGTAGTAATCAATTTTCAACGGACTCCGTGTCTAATACACTGAGAACTATAATTCCTACTTTTCCTTAACTTTAATGTTTAATTTTTCACGTAGGTACCACAAGTTCCGAGCAGTAGAAACTTCGGTTCGAAGATTTATAGATGAAAGTAAATATTCTAAGCGCATGTATGCTAACTAACCTTCCAACCCTAAAACTATCCCCTAACGTTTCATTAACATTGAATTTACTTAGACGTGAAGAGAGAGAAATCTACCAAATAAATTTACACATGAATATAATGTAGCAAGTATAATTGCAAGGGGTTTAATCACTCTTGAAGTTCTAAGAAATCTGTAAAATCTCAGGATAATTTGTCTCAGTATAATTCTGGGATCCGTACGAAATTTCATGAAATTATTTGAAATATTTCCAAGTCATTTAATAAGACATGGGTATATTCTATAAAGTCCCATAAACTCTTATCAAAATCATGAGAAATATTTCGAAATATTTCAAGTGATAAATAATGTTGAAAAGTCAGGATTTTATGAAATCCAATCAAATCTCTAAAGTCTTGAAGTCCAATGTACTTAATTTTCGTATATGTGATAAACCATCCGATGGAGTAGGTATACATACAAGTCTTGTATCCATATCACACATTCACAAAGTGTTCCGTACTCCATGCATTGAAGAGTTAATTAACCTGATTACCAATTGGACGATAACAATTAAATGAGAAAATCTCCACACATCGGTACGTAGAGTGCGAATCTTTCATTGCACCTATTCAACGTATGTATATAAAGTCTGAAAAATGAATGAATAGATTTGATGAGTGATGAAGTAGACCGCAGAAGATATAGTGATAAAATTTCATGAACTCTTGAAATACTAGATGTTGAAATATCGAGGACAGATGATGATCAAGTACCTAATCATCGGAAACTCAATGCTGTTTAAAATATACCTACGTCTTAAGGACTGTCTTAAAAAAATAAATATATAAAGCATAATTCTATAGCTGAAGAAGCAGATGAGCAGTTGAAGACAGCGTCTTCACAATATGTTAATGTAGGACACGGTCGTATAATTGAATCAACCACGTACTTAACCAACTACTACTACTACTACCACTATGACGACTTACTCAATTGATAAGTGTGTCAAGCATTTAAGATCTCGTAATGACAGTCTTAAGAACCTTCCACAGTTGCAACATCTCGTGTAATATAAATTGTAGGTATATTCGGACTACTGCAACCATGTTTGGACATATATACCTATGACAGTTGGTGTATAATAAGATAAGAGACCGATTAACGACGATAAGTTTCTATTGGAATACCGATTTTATTATTGGAGGATAATTTCGAGGAGTTCGATGCATAAACTTGGGACATTTTTAAGGATGAAATTTGTCAAAGTAAATTTCATGATAATTTCAAGAGGGTAAGGATTCTTAAGACTGTATTCTTTTGTAATTGTGAGATTTTGTTTCTCGCTATATGAGACTTGTCAACTCTTCTTGATTTTTTTATTTGTTTTTTTTAGTAATTTGACTGTAGTTAGGGGTTACAAAAAAAAAATGCAAATACTTACCAGAAACTCGAACGTAGGCTGCATTTTTACTGTCAACTGTTATCTCGGCTGTCCGTCTCTGTAAAAGAGGAAAGAAAAAATGAAAAATTATAAAATACAAAATATTTTCTTACTCCAAGAATTAGGAATGCGATATAATATAAAATTAGGTAAACTTTATCTATAAAACGACTATACGGAGGGTTTAAGATAACTGCCGATTGCCGATCGCTTAAATTATGATAAATAAAAATAAAATAAAAATAAAATAAAATAAAAAATTATTCCCCTTTCGTAACTTGGCCGAAACACCTTTTAACCACGCAATCCCATGTACGCATACTCGCTTATATAAATCGATAGTATGTATATATATGAATTTTGTACATAAATGTTCGTGTAATACGTACATAGCGTGCGAGTTCACGATTGCTACCTCATGCAGAGGATACAAAGCTCGTGTTCAGTCTTAAACCATAAACGGAGGAAAAAACAACATAAAAAGTAAAAAATGGAAATACAAAAAACGAAGAAAATCATAGTCGGTAACGAAACTCCAATATTTGTATACGACTTGCATATTTATATAGGATAGAGTTTCCAGCAAGTAATTTTTCACGGATTGTGTGCATGGCACAGTTTTTCTTCCACACTACGATCGTTTCGGAACTTGGGAAGTTGACGAAGGTAGTAAAACTGTCAGTCAACCATTCCGCGGTGCTGTTACCTTCTTCTCTATTCTTGGCCGATGTGTCATTTTTTTTTTTTTCGTTTTTTTTTTTTTACTGCTACTGACTACTCAGAGTTTTCATACCAAAGGACCGATGAAACCAATGAAACAGCAATGGAGATAATCAAGCGATAATTTAAAACAACGTTGGGATTTTAACTTGTTGAGATAATCGCAAAGGTGCAGCTGCAGAATATTAGAGATCTGTTTTTTTGAGAAGAGATTTGAGTTTCATTTTTTTTTTTTTTTTGTTTTTTCTTTTCACAAAGAAATTTGAGACGAGAATTTTATTTTTGGATTTATCTATTTTCTCCCTCTTCCGGTTTCTTCTATTTGCTTCGTTTCCTGTCGCATCTATAGTCCCCGAGATCTATACGAGTTTCTTCTGACGACACGATTGCGTCACAGTACAGTCGTTGACATGGTTTGAAAAAACTTGATGGGTTCATTTCGTCAACGATTCAAACATCGACTACTATTTGAGAAATTAATCTTCATTAAGCTATATCTCCGTCGTCATCTATGCAATTGCAATTACGTGGATGGTATAATGAGGCAAGATAACGAGATGACACGTTATTAAAACTAATGCAATAATTTTATGTTCTTGATGGATAGAGCATGAGGATCCAATACGATAATCAATCACTTGAGAAGTCATCATAATCACCTCTGACCGTTTTCAAATGGACGTAATTAAATTTTTTGTCCGATAATATCTCGATAACAAATAAACAGATTTCATCATTCCTTATGTCAACTGATGCGGTTAATCCTAACTTAATATTGATCAGATTTTGACTTTGATAGATCAAGTAATTTTCGATTTATTGAAAGAGGAAAAAAATTTGAAAAAATAATTTTCCAATTAATTCCAAATTGAACTAATTTGTATGATTTTTAACTCAATCGATAGAATTTTCTCCAACATAAATTTAGTCAAATTTTGGAATTAATTGATTCGCTATAATATTGGTGGTTGAAAAAAAAATAATAAAAATAAATTAAGCTTTCGCTCGTTTTACTCGCTGAATACCATTTTTCAAACCTCGGTTTATTTCGGTTAAATTCATGAGGTAATTTAAAGGCACGTGTATATAGGGAAGAGGCGGGCAAAGCGGACCCACTAAAGAAATAAGGTTCCAAATGGAGATTTGAATCGATAAATTTTTCAATTTTGGCCGGAAATCGATAACCTAATTGATGACGAGTGTTGAACGCCCTTACTTCAAAGGTTCGAAAGTTGTGGGTAAAGCGGGCCCGTCGATAATTACTCGTACTTTTTCTTAACTCTCAAAAGTTATGAATTTCTTCATTTACTTGCATTATAAAAAACTCTGAACATCTAATCAAGTATTTATTATAAGAACTAGGGGAGAAGCGGACAAAGTGAGCGCCTCTGAAAATTTCCCGATCTTTGAAAAAAATAAAAAGACGTTATAAATGACCATATCTACGAAATTTTTAGCTGAAAATAATAGCCTGACTGTTGACAGGCGTTGACATCCTTATTTCAAATGTCCGATATAAATTGCTTATTTAAAATTTTCTGGAGGTCCACTTTGCCCGCCTCTCCCCTAGTTTTTGTAATATACACTTAATTTGATGTTTAAAGTTTCTAAGGCAAGTAAATAAAGAAATTTATAACTTTTTAGAATTTTGAAAAAATACGATGGGGGGGGGGGGGGAGAGGGGCCGCTTTGCCTGCCTCTCCCCTATATAAACTGAGAATAAAGTTAACGGCTAGTAAGCGAAAGAAGTAAAGTTTAGGAAAACTAATCAATGTGAGTAGGTACCTACTTCCTTGGTCTAATCAATAGTTAATTCGTATTTTGAAATGTGAACAGACATGGCTCTGACACTCTGTTCAAAGTACGAACCTAGTAGTTTAGAACTTATGTTAGTCCCATCAAATTACCTCAGTTCAATCTTATCCCAACTTACCTTAGAAATAGGAATGTAAATTCTACATGAACGGGGAAGCACAAAAGGTTTTCGTCTCGGCTCAGAAGTTATATTAATAATATACCTTATTGTTATACATATAAGAAATATTGTTAATAAGATAAGCACGATGAAAAAAGAGCTATAAAAGTTTTGAATAAGAAGAATGGTCGAGCTAAGATTTTGCAAATTAATGCTATAGGTATTGGAAAATTTTTATGTCAAATTTAATATATTGAAAAATATTTCGCACATATATTTTACGAAAAAAATAATCAGAGTTATTGATAAACAATAACGAGGTGTTGAAGGAATCGTTACGCAACGATTGGCCACCTTTTCAAATTCACATCCACGTGGGCAGTTAGTGTAAGTGGGACGGACCCGTAGATCCGTGCCAATTGCCAAATTAAACTATGCAATATCTTGCCCTGATCGTTTTAGAATGATATTTTTTGCTGCCTTGAAAAATTGACGGAAAACCATCACGAGGGCAGACAGGGAGGGCGTATGTTTGTAAATTCATGTCTGAGAATCTGTGAGGGATAAAAATTTGAATAAAATATTAAATGCTCATTATGACTCAATGAATATAGAAAGAAACAAAAATTTCAAGTCGCTGAGTGGAGATGGAATACCTCAAATTAGAAAAAAGCTTTATAACCATTTTACTTTTTCACATTTTCAAGTCGAACGAACTCATGCTATTGCAGTACCTATTGCGTGATGGAAAAAGGTTTTAGTGCTTTTTTTAAACATCGAAGCTACGTTCGTACCTATTAGCATAAATTTACGAGTAGAGTGTACCTATGTTATATATATATATATATTGTACATACATACATAGAAATGTAAGCAGAAAGGAAGAAAGAAAGAAAGAAAGAAAGAGAGAGAAAAGATGAAAAAACACGTATTGGGGGATGGAAAATTGTCACGAGGCCGAGGCTGTTTATAGAAGCTTTCTAGTTTACGATATAATCCTCGAAACTACCCAGAGAAAATTAGGTCCGTATATGCAATATCGTGAGATTGGTATAAGACAGATAGTAAGAAGATACGTATAACCATTATGTAGGTACGAAACGAACTATAGTATAACCGGCCAGAATGAATTTGGTAAATTTAGTGTATGTAATGCCGTCTATAAATGCCATTAGAATCGCAGACTCTGTATATACATATATACATACCCTGTCTCAACTTTCGAATTATATAGATAATAATTTAGAACTTTTGTCGACAAGAATTTACTGCCCCCTTGAACATTTATCCTTGGACATTTGTGGTTCCTGCCCAAAGTTACGTGCAGCAATTTTAGTATATTTCTATTCCTTGTGGGCGGTGAATGGGTTCTATTAACTCTCCAAAACTCTTTCCAGAACTTATATTTTATATTTTCTGTTTTTTTTTTTTTTTTTTTTGTTTTTTCATAAAGCACGTGATTTGCTATTTTTAAAAATAAGAATAAATATATATAGATATTATATAAGATCATGATATTATATAAGATTGTTTAAATTGTTCGATTTTAGAGAGGAAATTTATTTATCTTCAAATTAATTTTGGATCGCTAATGTATATATAAATATTTTTTTTTTCCTTCTACAGAACAACTACAGATAACTTCCGTCGAATTAAATGTAAATATTTAGTCATCGATCCCCCCCCTCCCATCGCGCTCTTGTCCCGTCCGTTAATTACTTTTCGAAATGATGAATAATTGAAATATTCACAGTAGAGAATATATTTTCTTTCTCATTAAATCAGATTTCGTTATATTATATACGCGTATATTATTGGCCATTAATAATTCATGGAATATAATAACCGATTGATAAAATAAAATGAATATCGTATCAAAGTACCAATTAGTAAGATTGAAATTTTCTTTTCATGTCAACTTTGAAAGATATTTTTTTATATATTTATTCTATTTTTTTTTTTTTCATTCGACTGGGTTTGTACGATCAATCGTTTGAGGAGGTTGGCTATAGTCAAAAATGAATACTTTTTATTAAATTTATCAGGGGATAGTCAAGACATTGGGTATTCGTATGATTATTATTATATTTTTGATCTGAGGATGTCCCTAAAAATTCGATTAAAGAAAAATAAAAATACCAAAATTATGAAGAAACGGTAAGATATCGATATTTCATTTTAAATCACTTTCAAATAGTGAAAAATCTAGTAGATTGGTTCGATTTTACTCTTCGATGGCTTATTTTGTTCAGACAAGTAATTTTCACAAATTCACTGTAACAAATTATTTTTATTGTCAATAAACAATTCTATATCGTTATTTGTTGATCGAAATCGACCGGCGTCCAATCTTGTAAAATTGAATATTCAACGTCACCAACGCGATGAAAAAAAGTGACACAGTGGTATTGTAGAGAATACTTTTCTGAACATAAAAAACCATCGCAGAGTGGAAATCGAACCAATCTATTAGATTTTTCAGTATTTGAAAGTGATTTGAAATGAAAAATCGATATCTTATCGTTTGTTCATAATTTTGGTATTTTTTTTTTTTTATTGAATTTTCAGAGTCATCCTCAGATCAGAAATACATACAATAATCATACGAATACCCAATGTCTTGACTATCCCCTGATAAATTTAACACAAAGTATCGATTTTTGACTAGCCAACCTCCTTAACCTCGTATCTAAAATTCCTCTCTTTCTTCTATCGAATACGAAACAATTGGACTATACGTATACGTATATGAATTATTTTGAATGCATGATTACTCGCACCCTATGTGATCGTTTTTTATTCCGATAAACCACAACCTTACATATATTTACTTACTTACTCACTTACTCACTTTCGGAATGTGAAATCGTGAATCTTTTAAAGAACTTAAAAACCCATTTTTTATTCCGTACAGTAGAAATTCGCTGTGTAAAAGCGTTTCCTTTAGTGGTAAAATAGTGAATAACATCGAAGTATATGTAAAGTTCGTATTTCGTCACTGAATGCACTCACTCACTCCATGGGCATCATGCACCAGTTAACACAAATTTTATGTCGTATGAGATACGATGTATAGTTTATATAGGTACTACTTGAGACTTGGATCTCAGGTTGACAAAGTTCTTTGGGAAACCGTTGAATTCCTCTCTGTTTTCCCTTATAAAAGATCGAGGCTTTTACTGTTATATACAAGAAAAAAAAAAAGAAAAAAAAAACGAGGGGAAGAAGAAGAAGAAGAAGAAACAGAAAAAGACAAAGAAGAATAGGAAGAAGAGAAAAATGTCGCTGTTTCGTGACGCTTGAAATTCGAAAACAACAAGAATCAGTCCATCACCGAGAGTGACGACCTTATTGCCGAGGGTATACACGAGGCTATATTACAAGGAAAACTGAGATCAAAGTAGGATTTCAGAATGTAAGTACTTTGCGTTGAGGGCAGATTGCCCCTAGCTATATCTACCCCATGCCTTGACAACCTTTGTTGGAAGTTCGATACGAAGAAATTCTTTCCGAGCCCATCAAGCTACAAAATATCATGAAATAAGATCGTTAAATTGGACTTTACGTATGTTACAATACCCATAATCCATATTGTTTGAAAACACGCATATATACGTCCAATTTAGCCTACACCGAAACAAATTTTATTTTCGAAATCCCACCGTAAAAGTTTCTAAAATTACTTCAAATAATCCCCCCCCCCCCCCCCCCCCCGCTCCATCAAAGGGCAGAACTGTCATTAAAGTCTAAGTCTGCAGTGCCTCAATCGACGATAAGATTTTCCATTTGATTATGGGGCTGAACTCCAGATCGTGTTACCATTATTTATATAACTTCGACCAGAACAAATACTATGAAAATTGTTATTCAGGGTTTTTAACTTCTCACAATGAAAATTGAAAATTTTCATAAAAAAGGGAAATTACTGGTTTCGGTCCGATTTTCGAGAATCAAGTTTTCATCAGATCTCGACGTTTTTGGGTCCTAGGAAGCTATTCTGACTATATTTGGATGGACATCTGTATGTGTATATGTGTGTGTGTAAACAAATTTTTGTCGTACGATATCTTTAGAACGAATCGACCGATTTGAATGATTCTTGCGGCTATCGAACGGGTTCATCAAGACTTAGATCTGATTAGATTTTGGAGTCGATCGGTCGAGTAGTTTCAAAGTTATTCGAAGAATAGAAATTGAAGAAAAAAAGATTTGTATAGGGAAAACTAATTATACTTATAACCTTCTTTAATGTATTATGAACACAATAGTATCGATTAATTGTAACATATTTAATACAGCGGGAAGTTTTAGGGTTGGCCCACAGGTCAACCGGTTTTCTGATTTTTTTTTCTGGATCACTGATTCCGCACCTGTGGTTTGAAATTCCAATTTTCTTCTTTTTCCGAAAATTCCCTTTCAACTTCCCGCAAACTGCGTTCAAAAATTTTTTTCTGGTTCTCGAAATATTTGGTTGAAAATGAAAATTAGTAACACATTGTAAGGTTTAGCGTGTTAATCAAATGGAAATCCTTAGTGTCGATTAAGACACACCGTAGTTAGATATTATTGATAGTTCTGCCATTTTTTAAAGGTTGATTATTTGAAATAATCCTAAAGATTTTTGCGTTGGTAAATTTCGTAAAATAAATTATCAGGTATTATTACTATTCATTCGGTGAGAATTACTAAATATTATAATATCGTATAGACGCCCAGAGTCTGTTGCGTGGTGGAGTATTTTTACGTGAAAAAAGACAAGGTAGTAGGTAGATATATGTAATTGAATATATCCAAAAGTAGATACTTGATTAATTTGATAAACTTAAGAGGTGAAAAATTTTCTGATGGATTTTATTAAAATTAATTTCCAATTTTGTCTGATGACTCGGACTATACATATAATACCTAAAGACATATTTAATTTGTTGGCTAACAAAGCCGTTTTGTATATAATACCGTAAATCGTATAAGCCATGTGTGTTGCGAACGAGGCAAACGGATTAACTTGTTATTTCGTGGTTTCGAAACCGGAAGTGTCATTACGATCTATACAGACGAGGCACAGAACCACGGAGCCACCCGCGGGCGTTGAAACTGCTAATCAAATGAATTTATGACTTAACCAAACCAGTAAACACGCTGTACCACTGGCGTTAACCTATCACTGAAGTCTGAGCCTTTCAGTACGCGATACGTACGAGTATCTAGATACGTACGTACACCGCGTGTTAGTCTGTCTCTAATTTTCAGACCTTGATCTCCATTAATCGTTAATTACGCATTGTTGTTTCAAAGTGAAATTTCAAGAATTAATTAAAGTTTAGAATATAAAAATAAGACAAATTTTCGGCAATTGATATCTAAAGTTCTTACAGAGCTCGTTTCAATCTATGCTAGTGGCCTTACGATGTAAGATACGTTATTAAAATGAAAATTTTTCGGTGACATTGCGTGGACAAAAAAAACAAGCCGGAAAAACAGTTTTTCGGAGTACTTTTCATCAAAAAGAAAAAAAAAGGATGGGTTTGTCAGGAAAAGAAAAAGTATAAAAAAGTAATGAAAAACCGAAAAAAAAATGATCCAAATTGAAAATTTCACATTGAAAAAATGCCCTATATATTGACAAACAACAATTTTATACAGTGCGTTTAATTCCAATTCGATCTGGGTACACGTACAATTTCTTCTTGTCATTGGCAAGAATCGCCCTATATATTGAGAAACAACAATTTTATACAGTGCATTCATTCTAATTCGATCTGGGTCTATTTACAATTTTTTTGGTGTCATTGGCAAGGCATGCCCTGTATATATGAAATTCTCAACTCGAAAAAAGTATAGGTTTGTCAGTAAAACCGCGGAAATCGATTCATTTCCAGTAGAACCGGAAGTTCAAATTAAACGAGACATGGCAATTTTTCATGCCCATCATTTGGTTGTAAAGTTCTGTGAATTTCAGATTTTTTCATCGAGCCGTTTCCGAGATCACCGCGCGAGTTTGTCGAACAGGCTGACAGACAGACCGACATCTTTCTAAAAATCTGTTTTTCGGATTCTAGAGGGTCGAAAACGTGAAGATTCGTTGACATTAGCAAAAGTCACTTTTCGACCAAAATCAATACTTTTCTTATATCACCGTAGATGATGAAAAGTAAAAAATAGGTTTTATGTATATAATTCATCTAAATCGTAAAAATTCCCAAAAATGTGTTGAATTTTCATATCATAAAGAAATCTTAAACTCTCATACTTTTTCAAGCACTTTATTATTCAGCCATATAGCCCCCTCAAGTATTATTTAATTACCTACTAATTAAACATGAAGGTTCGATTCTTCGTTTATGTAAAATTTTTCAATAAATACCTTATACAATTGACTTATTACCTACTTATAGGTATATATATATATATATATATATACTTTATTTAAAAAAAAAAGTATCTAATTAGATTCGAGAGCGAAGCCTCACTTCGACATGGAGATAACTTCTTCACCGTTAATTAAAACGCATTTTTCGTAAAATATATAAACGTTTCCCAACTCCGATAAGATTTCAGTTTCATAGCCTATCCTAAAAATTGATGGTTTCTGCGGTAGCTGTAGACCCAACGAAAACAGTAAAAGTTTATTAAAAGAAATAAAACAAAGTAAAAATAAAAAGAATGAAAAAAATGAACGGCAAAACTAATCTAGACAAATTATACTATCATACTCTAATAAACTTCTGTGTGTAACTTGAGTGATTTACGATCTCAAAATGGTCACTATATCTCTTCGACTCGATCCTGTCGTCCGCTTTTCAAGGAATTTACCCTCTTGAAATTCTCCCCGTTTCTGTAAGCCTTTGACGAATTGGCGGTGACAAGTAATCACCCGGAGAATGTGCCTACCTTGTCTTCCTGGTATCGAAATGCCAAGCGACACTTTCTCGTCCTTGTATACCGAAATGTTCTCTTGAAACTAAAATAATTTAATTTCATTGGTTGGCGAGTCCGTTTTGCGATGATATTTGAGCCTGTGAGGCAGGGCAGCCAACTTTCACGAAATTCTAACCTCGATTCTAACCTCGAAAATTCGAATCAAACGCTGGCCCGATAAAAATATAATTTGATAGCGAAAACTCGGGATGGCCAGCCTGCGTTAGCAGATACCGAAACTCGCGGTTGCGCTGTCGACTGTTTAGTTTCGAAAGAACATCTCGGTATACTAAACAGATTGAAAGCTTTTTGATCTTAAGTATCTAATCTTCGATCGATCTCACCCGGAAATGCGTTGTAGTTTTCAATATTTGAGCGTGCCTCCAAAAAATTTTCACGCTATCTATCAAAAGAAAATTTTTAAGTATAATTCAAGGATTATACGAGATTAAATTTTATGTGAAATAAATCGATTGAAATTTTTTATTTTTTATCAATCAAAATTCTGTACTTGTTCATCGTCGATATCTATCGAATAACGCAAAATTAAAGGTAAAAATTTCACTATTTAAGATCGAGGAGTTTTTTTAGTATTTTTTTATATTTTCAGAAAAATATTTTAGAAATTCAAATTTAGATCAAAAAGATGAAAGTCACGATGAAATTAGCTTCCAAATTTAATTAGCCTCATAATTCTTGAACGAACTGCAACTAAAGTATAACGAAAATTCCAGTGTCGGACCAGTACCGTTGCCAACGGTAGCGATTATTTCGGCGCAGTCGTTCATCCCTGTACCGGATCAATACCGGTAAATAGTCGAAATGATAAGACCGTGCCAACGCTGGTAACCATAACTGGATCTTTCGGGTTGTGACAACACTGGGCTACGGATGCTGGCCCAATAATAGTCCGAATTATCAGCACTGGCAGATTTTACTTTGTCCAACGCTGGGCCAGCGCTCAACGTCGGGGCTTGGCTGTTGTTAAGACTGGGACAGTGTTGTGCCGTATTACAATTATCGGTATGGACTCTACCTGAGAACTTCTAAAAGTTCTTCGATCTCACCGCGCCCAAAAATTTCGGGAGATTAATTCAGACATTAGACAATGAAAATAATTTTTTTTGAGATGAAAAATGAACAATTTATCATCTTAATATGTATTTGTATACTTATTCGACCTTGGAGTTGAGCTTTGACCGAAAAGTTGATGAAAATGTGTTAGTTTCTACGACCGTCGTAGATAGCAAGGTATAAAATCGGTCCTGAGATTTTCCGGAGGAAAATCCCGGCCCCGTTCCAACCTCATTTTCAGAACCTACCTACCACCTTCGACCGAATCGTGCTTCTCGAACGCCACACCCCTAGCTCAAAACCCAGTGAGAGGGTGATAGCGTGACGTCATCCACTTTTAGCTCACGTGCTGGGATTCAGGGTGGCCCGTTTCCGTTTCTATTCTCTCTTTCTCTCTCTCTTTTTTTTTCTCCCAGGGGATCAGCCCTGGATAATATATATAGGTGTGCAGGGTGTGAATGAAGCGGTTCTTTTCTCTCCGTAGATTCTGTATATATACCCCGGGGTAGGTATGTACTTGTGAAGTAGACGTGGGTGGTTGGGTTAAGTATAACCTATATTATGTAGGTACACACATACATATGGGGCATTCCAGCTCAACTCAACCAACCATTGACACTCATGTATTCGATTTTTTTTAGAAAAGACATATGTTAAAGTTCGGATAAGAAAAATAATGTTTCTGTAAGCTACAGGTCTCGCATTCAATTTTTGACAGTGATACAATTTTTACTAAATTCAGACGGCGAACATTTGATATTTTTGTCGAATGTAAATACGAAAACGTAGAGAAAAATGTTGAATCCAAAAAACAACAGTTATCTCACGAATTTCTACTGAGATTAATTACAGAATTTTTGAATCACTATTCGACCTAATTTCGCTCGATAAACGTCGAGAATTTTGATTTTCTCAAATGTCGCCATAACCGATTTGGATGAATTTTTTACACAAAATTCTAGACCAAAAAAGAAAATTTTCAAGACCTTTACCAAGATGCCTGGACTTCTGGTTCCAGAGATTTGAATTTTATTAAATCCAATATTGATCAAATGAATCTAAACCGAGTAAGAGGTTGGTTGAAAAATAATATAATTTAAAAAAATTAATAAAGAAAATTGTTCAATTGTTCTGGAATAAATCCTTAGAAGCATTATATGGTGATTAGTATACTATCTTGTATTATTCTTAGTTTGACAATGTATTTTCAACCAACCCCTTATTCGTTTTTGATTGATTTGATCAATATTGGTTTTCCTAAAATTCATATCTCTGGAACCAGAGTTCCAGGCATCTTGGTTAGGGTCTTAAAAATTTTGGTTTTTGATCTAGTATTTTGTGTAAAAAATTCATCCAAATCGGTTATGGCGACATTTGAGAAAATCGAAATTCTCGACATTTATCGAGTGAAATTAGGTCGAATAGTGATTCAAAAATTCTGCAATTAATCTCAGTTGAAATTCGTGAGATAACGGTTGTTTTTTGTATGCAACATTTTTCTCTACGTTTTCGTATTTACAATCGACAAAAATATCAAATGTTCGCCGTCTGAATTTAGTAAAAATTGTATTACTGTCAAAAATTGAATGCAAGACCTGTAGCTCACAGAAATATTGAGTTGAGCTGGAATGCCCCATATACTTGCGTTGAGAAAAAGCAAGAAGAAAGTCACGAGAAAAAAAACAAAAAGGTTGATTAGTCTTTATCCGACGTATAGATGGGTAGTCTTATTATACTCGAAGGGGAAGAATCACGTATCAAACTTCCTCTTGTTTTGAAGAAAAAATGGACAGTTGGATAGATGTAGGTATAAGAAAGTGAGCTGAGGTCGAGGCTGAGGTATGGTTTAGGTAACATTTCGATATTTAGAGAATTAGACATTTTTTGGGGAGTTTCTATAAGTTAGTAGCTACTGAACTCAGGATTTCCCCAAAACTGGGCTACAAGAAAAAAATAAATAAATAAATAAAAACAGAGCTATATTAAAACAAGGCAAATTAGGATTTTTTGCGGTACTTTCCGTTGATTTATAAAACCCTGTAAGAATTGTAAACACTATCATGTATGTATGTACGTGGAAAATTTTGGGTTTCAGTCAAAAATTGAAATTCGAATTCTATTTCCGATAGAAAAGCAAATTTCGTCAGTAAATTTTTTCAGTTTTAGATGTATAGTAAATCTAATGAAACCTAGATAAATTTCTGAGAAAATTTTTCATCTCGGAAGATGGAAAATGGGTTAAAAATGGTCCGGCAGGAAGTTTAGGTGAATTTATTTTCGGTCTAATTTCAGAAAGGTGAATTTTCACACAGAAATATCCTCGTATAGTATAAGTATGAATGCTTGATATATTCTCTCGAAAAGGGTCCAAATGGACACCAAAAAGTAAAAACTTGGGGGAATGAATTTCAAACTTTTTCATCCCAAAATCCCTCTGCTGTAATGAAACAAAAGCAAAATGATAGAAGAATAAAAATGTTAAATATATCTATATTATATCTCTGCCTATATTTTACTTTTCATAACCTTGGGGTGATGCAAGAAAAAGTATTGGTTTCGGTTGAAATTTGATTTTCGATACCTGTTTAGCGTGCACGAAGTCCATCTTTTCCGAGCAGTGAAGAATAAAGACAAGTTGGCGCACGCGCACATCGTAAATGATCTACTTTGCGCACTAGAACGATAATCCTCGGCGCATGCGCACATCGTAAATGATCTACTTTACCTACTAGTACTTTTTTTTTCTTGCATACGCACTTTATAATAATTCAGTCACTCCGTGGCGCCATTGGAAGTGAGCGATTTGTAGGCTATACTATTTATTGTGTTTTCTTCACCAAATATGACGAAAATTATCGTGTGTCGTGGACGGATTCCGACAGTTCCTCACTAGTCTGAAGTTTGTAGCGTTCACCTCGGCTCGTGCGGCATTTACACTCGTAGTCGCTCTCAGCTCCTGCTACAAACTTTAAACTCGATGCGGAAAGTGCCTATTTTCTGCCCACGATACACAATATACTATTTTCGAATTTCAATAAATTTTTACGTTCTCGGGCCTTGGACATCCGAGAAACAGATTTTTTTTACCGATGTCGGGCTATCATCTGTTCAGAAAACTCGCCGAATGATCTCAGAAACAATAAGATGAAAAGATCTCAAATTTACAGGACTTAATATTCAAATGAAGGGCCGTTTTTACCGAAAAAATCCATTTTTAATTTTCACCGAAATTTTATTTATTTTTTTTCTTCTTTTCTTCTTTCTTTCAAATAAAACATCACATTTTCCAAAGTTTCTCAATCATCTAGTAGTTCTTATCGAATTCTATTAGAAATTTAGAAATTTAAATACGTCAAATGATCTCGAAAACAGTTGATGAAAAAAAATTTACAGGATTTTACAGTCAGATATTGGGAATGAAAAAATGCCACATTTCGTTCAATTTGAACAACGTTTCATTTTTAAATATCAACTACTTATATTCCTTACATACTTGACAGTAATTCGACATAATTACTTTGGTTTATATGGGGTGACAAAAAGTATCGTGAAACCCTGTCTTTTACCATATTGTTTGCTTAAGAATCTAACGAATAAAAATATTGCAAATTAAGGTATTTGGACAGGATTTGAATTTGCGTCACCTTGATTGGCAAGAAAATCATAAATTCTTGGCAAAGACTAACTAATTGTCGGTAGTTTTTGATACAATTTTACTATAATTTGCAGAAAATTGAATTTAGCTGTATTCTACATGTCTCAGAATTCCGCTTATACATATAGTCTGCATAGTAAAAATGTAAATTTATCACTTGTAAGTTGTAACAAGAACAGAGGGCATGTATAATAATAACGTTTTATCGTTATTTATTAACGCTACAGTATCAGAAACGTTCTTTTTTTTTCTCTCATTGCACCCGTGACTCTCTGGGAATTTTCATAACGTATATGGGTATATGCATATACGATATCGGTTTTCATTTTAATTTTATCAGACCTACTAACGATTCAATGAATAAAACTATAAGTTTGCTAATACATTATTTTTTTAACACGTTGTACATAAAAAAAAAAAAATTTAGAATTATAATTTTCCGAGCTAATTTCCGAACTCCAAAGTTCTGATTGGTTGTATATTTCACAAAAGTAGTAGGTGGGTAGCTATAAGTATATTTTCAAATTTTCAGCCATCTGTATACAGCTAGGTACTCTGAAAAGTTTTAAAAACAAAACCTTAATTAATCAAGGGTCAGTTTTATACGCCGTACCCAAATCCTCGCGGTTCCCTAAACAAGAAAAAAAAAAACTTTGGATCAACTTGACGCTTTATTTTTTATTTTTACTTTTTCTTTCCATTTCTTTTATTTCGTTTTCTTTTTAATTTTTTGGGGGAGAAGGGGGAAGGGGACAGACAGACAGAGTTATAGATAGGGCGTTTAAACTTTTGCCAAACTAATCAAAACTCGTGATGAATTTATACCGTATTGAAATATTTTCTGGCAAAAAATCAACGGCGTATATATCTATACCCAAAAAAAGTATGAGGACCATTAATTTCAACGACAATACTTCTCGGTCTGAACGAATTAAGCAAGTTCCAAAAAGCCAATTCTTCGCGAAATCAATTATTATTCATTTTATAGGTAAAGTGATAAATATTGTTAAACCCCCCCCCCCTAGAAAATAAAAATAAAGTAATGAAGTTATAAAAATTTCTCTTTTTGGGAACGGGTTTGATTTAAATTTCAAGATATAAGTTATACATACATTATATAATTACTTTATGCTACATCTGCTATATATATATGATAGAAAATACTGTAGGTATCCTATACAGGGTGGGGCATTTATAGTGACCCGGGGAATTTTCTCCTAAACGAAGCGAGATACGAAAAAATGTTTCGAACATTAGTTTCATGGTTTTAAGGGGGACACAAGATAGTGTTTTTGAATTTTTTCCAAAGTTGAAGTATTAAGGTCATTTGAAGGTCAACTTTGGTTTTTTAAATAGAAACCTATATTTTTTCTTGCAGATTCGTATTTTGCATGTAAAAATAAGAAACTTTTGTTTGAAACATTTTTCATTTTTTTGAATCTAATGTTTTTATGATACTATTTTTAATTTTTTAAATTTTCAATATTAAGCGGGAAAATTTTCAATATTAAGGGGAATTTCAAAAAATGTTTCGAACAAAAGTTTTTTCATTCATATAGAACACGTTTTTGAAAATTAAAAAAATTAAAAAAATAAAGAGTACCAAAAGTACCAAAAAAAAAAACAACAAATAAAAAAAAAAAATGTTTTAAACAAAAGTTTCTCATTTTTACATGCAAAATAGGAATCTGCAAGAAAAAATATAGGTTTCCATTTAGAAAACCAAAGTTGACCTTCAAATAACCTTGATACTTCAAATTTGGAGAAAATTCAAAAGTACTATCTTATGTACCCTTTGAAACCATAAAACTAATGTCTGAAACATTTTTTCATATCTCGCTTCGTTTAGGAGAAAAATGCCCGGGTCACTATAAATGCCCCACCCTGTATATGAGATTATTTCTAACCCACCTGCAGAACAACATTTTATTGTTAGATATTTGCAACCTGGCCAAAATTTCAAGTCGTACAAGGTAAAGTAATAAATAAGATAAATAAAAATTTTGGCACCTGAAACTATCGAGTATATAATAAACGGTGAGATTTCAAGGATAATTGAATTGTCGCTCTTAAAGCTCTTAATAGGTCAAAATTGAAGACGAATGTAACGAAGAAAAAACTAGTATATATGTAAATATAAATTAAGTTTGGGATTTAAGAAATTTTTTTTAATCCGAAATTAAAAATTAAACTGTAATTATAGTTTTATTGATAATAAAAGAAAAAAAAAACAAAAAAAACTCTTCGTACAGTCGACGGCTGAGTTTTTTTTATGTACAAGAGGCAGCAAATATTACAATTTTTTTTTTTTTTTTGTTTTTTTTTCGAAAAGATTTCCACTCGTTTAAATCCAGATGTGAATATGTGTGAAATAAATTTTTTTAGTGAAAAAGAGAGAAAAGAAAAAGTAAAAAAAAAATCCACAGAAAAAGACGATCAAGAAGAGACATTTCAAAGCGTAAAAATGCTAAAAGTAGAATTACGCCAGAATTCGCAGAACGCAATAAAACAGTCGTGCGGTTTTTTGAAGAAAAAAAAAACAATATGCGTCGCAAAATGATATTAATACAAATTTGTATATAAATATATGGGACATTCCATGTGACTTCAGCCACCCAAAAAATGACTAAACCTGAAAAATTTTCTGCAGATTCGGAAGCTATATAAAAGTACAATAACTTTTGTAAAGTATTACAGCCTATACGGTGATCCATATGCTGTGTTACATCATACATTTAGCATATTTTTATTTATTTTTTTTATTTTTGTTTCAAAACAAAAAAAAAAAATATCCCGGAAAATGGTGCTTTGTACCAGAAATTAATATAGAAATAAAAAAATTCTGTCATTTCATCGACTAGATTGAACAAATTTATTCAGAATTTTTCAAACAGTCTGGAACCAATTTTCGATCAAAAAAGAAAAGAAGATTTAAAAAAAATTTCGAAAACCAACAAACCCATCGATATCTATAGGGGAGAGAGGGGGCAAAAAGAGCCCCTCAATAATTAAAAATGCTCATATCTTAATTTTTTTTTCACTCGTTCCTCCCCCCCCCCCCCCAAATTTTTGAGCCATGAAGGCCTATTTTACCTCCAGAAAAAAACAAAAAACAATGTAATAAAATTTTTATAAATAAATAAGCCTCATATTTGTGAATGAAAAAAAAATAAGAATAACTATTCGTATATGGAAAATATTTTGACATTGGAAAAACAAAAAAAATAAAAATAAAATTAGCTAAAAAATTAATTCCGTATATGTATGGAATCTATTTATAATATAATATATGCGCGAATATTTTAAACCCCAGCCCCGGTATACCTATGGTATATTATAATTACGTGTTAAACGATCATTCCTACTTTTTAATTAGAACTTTTACCCCACCCTCGATTTAAGACGGCCTATATCAAGTCGGAATTTTGATTATACGATTCGGAGTCGGAGCTAAGTAACTCCGGTGTTAATGTAACAGCTAGGCACAGCTATAAGGCAGTGGCCGTAGCAGAAACGGAAAATAAATAACTGGACTAGACTAGTTAAATAATCGAGGCAAATTGAAATTCTCGGCTAAAAATAAACCCCAGTCCTCGTAGTAATTTTGCCTAATATATACACGATGTGACTTGCAGCTATACCGTGTACTACTATACGTACGATGGTACTCCATGCTTACACCGTATATACGTACTTAAGTAAAAAGAAAAAAGAAAAAGGAAAAATTGTTTTTTGGGATATCTTTCATCAAGAAGAAAAAAGTATAGGTTTGTCAGGGGAAGGAAAAGTATAAAAAAAGTAATGAAAAACCGAAAAAAAAGATCAAAATTAAAAATTTTACACAAAAAAAGAACGCCCTATATATTGAAATACAACAATTTCATACAGTGTATTTCGTCCCAATTCGATCTGGGCACATTTTACAATTTCTTCTTGTCATTGGCAAGGAACGTCCTATATTTTGACAAACAACAATTTTATACCGTGCATATCATTCTAATTCGATCTGGATATATATTTACAATTTTTTTGGTGTCATTGCCAAGGAATGCCCTATACATATAAAATGGATAACTCGACTCGGAAGAACATAATCTTTCATTTAGAAAAGTAATACAGAGGAAAAAGTATAGGTTTGTCGGTAAAACATCGAAAATCAATTCATTTCCGGTATAACTGAAAGTTCAAATTAAACGAGACATGGCAATTTTTCATGCCCATCGTTTGGTTGTAAAGTCCTGTGAATTTCAGATATTTTCATCGAGCAGTTCCCGAGATCATCGCGCGAGTTTGTCGAATAGATCGACAGACAGACCAACATCTTTTTAAAAACCTGTTTTTCGGATTCTAGAGTGTCGAAAACGTAAAGATTCGTTGAAATTATCAAACGACACTTTTCGACCGAAACCAATACTTTTCCTACATCACCGTAGATGATGACAAGTAAAAAAAATAAAATAAACAAAATGTCTGTATCAGATTCTGGATGATCAGGGTCAGACGCGTAGGTCGATTTGACATGTAATTTCGTATATTTAAAAAATTCTTTAATCTGCAATATGAAAATAATGTATAAATAAACTTAGATCGCGTAATTGCAGAGGGTATAACCAATATCTATCAAAGTATCGAATATTTATTAAAACTGCGGAAATAAAGTGTAGTGCGAAATTTTGTCAAATTATTATTATTATTATTATGTTTCTTTTTGTTTTTTTTTTTTTTCTTTAATGAAAACAACTCGTGTTAGTTTTTGATTTTTATTTACTGCTTCACTAGTCACAACATTATTTGACTTCGGAATTCCGGAGAGACAAATTTAACCAGAACCACGAGCTACCGATATACATATATATAATGTATATGAATAATTTTGCAAATCTGACGCAGGTCTCGGATCTTAGTTTTTCCAGCAAAAATATCTTTCAATTTTTTATTTATGTTATTTTTTTATTCATCGTCGTCGTCGTCTTATTCATCTTCTTCTCCAAAAGAGGCGACGAGTAATTTGAAGTTCGAGATCTGAGACATACGTGAAATATTTTTTTATTGAATTTATTAAATTCGATAAACACCTCTTCTTCCTCAACAGAGCAAAACCCAAAGAGCCATGGGGTTATAATTTATTCGGCACGTGCGTACACAACAAAATATATATAATATATAGGTAGATATCTGTTTTCGATGAAATATTGAAAAACTGTTTGTAACATTATTAATTAACAGCAAAAATAATAATAATAATAATAATAATAATAATAATAATAATAATAATAATAATAATAATAATAATAATAATAATAATAATAATAATAATAATAATAATAATAATAATAATAATAATAATAATAATAATAATAATAATAATAATAATAATAATAATAATAATAATAATAATAATAATAATAATAATAATAATAATAATTTCCATCACGTTCAATATTGCCGTAATAATTTTCAACATGCTACATCGAAAGGTGTCTTTCGAGCCGAATTTTTTTATTTCTTATAATACCGTAATTTACGGAAAGTCAAGTAAGTATCACTCGAGAAATATTCCTCATCTAATCAAAGTCGAAAATTTAATTTGGAGATGTAGAAAAAAAAAAAACAAAGTGTGAGATGTACAGGGTGAGTCTGATATCAAAGGTCTAGCCTCAGTAGCTACTATAAAAACATAATTTTTGCCAATAACCAACATGGAAACAGTTAGATTTACCGAAAAAGACCAAGAGACCTTTTTTTGTCAAGTATTTAATTTTGAACAAAAGTAGCTACGAAAAATCTTTCCAAGTGAATTAGTACTTGAGATATAAAAATCGAAGTGTGCCATAAGAACATTTTCCATGTTATTTAAATGGGAAATGGAAAATCGCGATGTACGACCTCGGAATATTAAAATTAAGAGCTCAGATTTTTCGAGGCTTGTTATATATATGATCATAAAGAATAAGTTTTTGAAAGGGCCTTTCGAAACAGAAAATAGTCGATTCAATTGACCCACCCCTAATGTACAGTGTATACCTCGCCCATAGAATAATCCACAATAATTTCGAAACAGGTTTTCTATTCTTGACTAAAACAATCTTTTTATTTCTTTTTTTTTCTTCTTTTTTAGTGAACGCCATATATTATGTTAACCCACTTTCGCAAATTTTTCTAAGAAGGGGCATATCCCCCCACTTTTACCTATATTCGTTAATGTATTGTCTTTAAATTGGCATACCGGCAAACCTACCGGCATTGTAATAATACGTCAGGATATTCATACCTAATATATTTAGCGAGTCGCATACCTTGAGAGGTTAGGTTACCAGTTACCGTATCGTACTAGATTAACTACTCAGAGCACGTATTATGAAAGCCGTGATTGACCCGGTTCGCATTCCATTAGTAACGTCATCAAGGCTGCTTTCAATTTTTAATTTTTTTTTTTTTATTTTTTTTTTTTTTACAATCGTCATTTGTCGCTTAGAAGTATATATACCAATGTAGAAGTATATAATTGTGTGTAATATATCTATCTATATGCAGTATGTATAGTATATTATATATCTATTTGTGTATTGGCACGCGCAGCCCTTACCGATCTTGCATATACCGGGTGTCCCATTTTAATCTTACACCTGATTTATCTCGAAAAATATTGCTCCGATCAGGCATGGAGTATAGTGAATCTTTTAGGGTTCAAAAGGGGAAAGATTTTAACGTTGTTGGACTTTTCGGTGGAGGCGTTGTTGAGGTCAGGGGAAGGTCAACTTTGTTTTTTTGAATGGAAACCTATGTTTTTAATTACGTGATTTTGTTCTACTTACAAAATCAAACAACTTTTGTATGATACATTTTTTTGTGAGACATTAATTTTTCATGATATCCAGCTGAACAACCAGAGATTGTTTAACTTTTCAGGACGTTTCACCTCTAAACTCTCAAGTTTAAAGAAAAATTTTAAGAGACAAAAAGTGCGTTATTTCATGTAAAAATTCTTGGAGAATAATTGCAGAATTTATTTCCAATAATTTGTTATTACAGTTTTTTCAATTACTTAAAAAAAATCAAAAATTGTTTTAAAAAATTCTGCAATTATTCTCCAAGAATCTTCGCATGAAATAACGCACTTTTTTTCTCTTCAAATTTTTCTACAAACTTGATAGTTTAGAGGTGAAATGTTTTTAAAAGTTGAAAAATCTCTGGTTGTTCAGCTGAATATCATGAAAAATTGATGTCTCACAAAAAATTGTTGCATACAAAAGTCGTTTGATTTTTTAAGTGGAACAAAATCACGTAATTAAAAATATGGGTTTCCATTTAAAAAAAAACAAAGTTGACCTTCCCCTGACCACAGCGGCACTTATACTGAAAAATCCAACAACGCTAAGTTCTTTCCCCCTTTGAACCCTCGAAGTTTCACTATACCCAATACTTGATTGGAGCAGTATTTTTCGAGATGAATCAGGTGTAAGATCAAAATGGGACACCCGGTATATAAGATAATAAGTCGGTTTCAAAACCACGCGTGAAACTCATTCGAGAATCGAGACTTTACTTTTACTCAAATTTAGTTATCGATCATTAACTGCAGTCAAAATGAAAAATTGAAATAAATTATTAACCAGGTTCTAGATCTCACACTGTCTACGATTGTCTTCTTTTAACTTTAACTACACATCCCTTATTCCAGTCGTAAAGAGCTGGAAATTGGTTTTTGTTTTTTACATTTTTTTTTTCTTTTAACCTTTCATATACCCAAGGCGTAATTAAATTCGTAATATTTGTAATTTTTTTGAAAGCCAAATTTTCTTCCATAATTTTTATACAGTCTTAAAGAGAGAAAAGAAAAGAAATTAGGTTGAGGATACATTTTCGTACAAGATTTCCTCCTCTTTCGAACAGGAATATTTTCATTTTCCTCTGATGTCTGTTAATACTGCAATAATAATAATAATTCATTTTTTTGTAATGAAATGGCAATTTGATATCCTTTCCGTAGCTTTTATCTTCAATTTGATTTTTTTGTTGCAAAAAATTCAGCACAAGATACTCAGAATTTGAGATTTTTGTATTAGGATCGCAGAGAGCTCTCTATAGTCAATGATCTTTGCGAAACTCTTTTGTATGTTGAAAATCAACACGTTTCACTCGTGGACCACATAAGTAGCGTATTTGATTGTGTAGGTATATATTAAAAATTAATTATATTTCTTTGACCAGAAATCATATGTAATTTTCCTATAAATTTTTTCAATTTCTTCACAGATTTTAGAAGTACTATAATTTTTGGTTGAAAAGTGACTTTTGCTAATTTCAACGAATTTTCACGTTTTCGACCCTCTAGAATCCGAAAAACAGGTTTTTAGAAAGATGTCGGTCTGTCTGTCGGTTTGTTCGACAAACTCGCGCGATGATCTCGGAAACGGCTCGATGAAAAAATCTGAAATTCACAGAACTTTACAACCAAATGATGGGCATCAAAAATTGCCATGTCTCGTTTAATTTGAACTTTCGGTTCTACCGGAAATGAATTGATTTTCGATGTTTTACCGACAAACCTATAGTTTTTCCTCTGTATTACTTTTCTAAATGAAAGATTATGTTCTTCCGAGTCGAGTTATTCATTTTATATATATAGAGCATTCCTTACCAATGACACCAAAACAATTGTAAATATATATCCAGATCGAATTAGAATGAAATGTACGGTATAAAATTGGTGTTTGTCAAAATATAGGACATTCCTTGTCAATGACAAGAAGAAATTGTAAATGTACCCAGATCGAATCGGGATGAAACGCACTGTATAAAGTTGTTATTTGTCAATATATAGGGCATTTTTTTTATGTGAAAATCTGAATTTTGTTTTTTTTTCGGGTTTTTCATTATCTTTTGATACTTTTTCTTCCACTGACAAACTTATATTTTTTTTTCTTTCTGATGAAAAGTACCCCGAAAAATTTTTTTCCCGGCTTGTTTTGCATGAAAATGTATCGTTATTACCCTCTTCAAAAAAATCTATATAAAAATAATTGAAAATTTCAATTTTCCAAAAAAAAAAATTCAAAAATATTACAGATTCAAGTTGAACTTACGCATATTTATACCTATAATGGATCTAAAATGATCCAACTAAAATCTGTTTGTCAAAACTTCATGTGATTGCAGAAAAATAAATTTTTTAAACTATAGAATAATAAAAAAAATGTTGTCTTTTATGTTTCTTTTCTGTTTCCTTTTTTTTTTTTTTTGTGTTATTTTCGATATCAAGGATTTAATTCTTATTGCATCTGATAACGGTATAATTGTAACTGTAACACGACGAAGGATATAATTATACGTACCTAGAAATCATTTGTATGTACAGCTTCCTAAATTGAAATTATATTTTCGAATCGCGTTATTTTAGTATTAAAAAAATTTCAAATCGTTACTCGTGCCAGTCAGTCGCGAGACTCTATCTCCGCGACAGATAAAGAAAGACTGGCTTCTTTATACCAGACAAATAGACAGACAGTCAGACAGGCGCTAACGTTAACACGGACGCTGCAATGAATAAACTATACGCAAGATGATAACACTTATACGCGTATATACATATGTACATAGATATAACGGGTGTCCTATTTTAATCTTACACCTTATTCATGTCGAAAAATCATGCTACGATAAAGTATTTAGTATGGTGAATCTTTTAGGATTCAAAGGGGGAAAGAACGTGGCGTTGTTGGATTTTTCAGTGGAGGCACCATTGAGGTCCGGGGAAGGTCAACTTTGTTTTTTTTTAATGGCAACCCATATTTTTAATTACGTGATTTTGTTCCACTTAAAAAATCAAACGAATTTTGTATGAAACAATTTTGTGTCAGACATCAATTTTTTATGATATTCCGCATAACAACCAGAGATTTTTCAACTTTTGAGGACGTTTCACCTCTAAACTATCAAGTTTGGAGAAAAATTTCAAGAGAAAAAAAGTGCGTTATTTCATGCGAAGATTCTTGGAGAATAATTGCAGAATTTTTTATAACAATTTTTGATTTTATTCACGCAATTTAAGAAACTGCAATATAAAATTATTGGAAAAAAATTTTACAATTATTCTCCAAGAATATTTGCAAGAAATAACGCACTTTTTGTCTCTTGAAATTTTTCTCCAAACTTGATAGCTTAGAGGTGAAATGTCCTTAAAAGTTGAAAAATCTCTGGATGTTCAGCTGAATATCATAAAAAATTAATGTCTCACAAAAAAATGTATCAGACAAAAGTTGTTTGATTTTTTAAGTAGAACAAAATCACGTAATTAAAAACATGGGTTTCCATTCAAAAAAACAAAGTTGACCTTCCCCTGACCTCAACAACGCCTCCACTGAAAAGTCCAACAACGTTAAATTCTTTCCCCTTTTGAACCCTAAAGGATTCACTATACTCCTTACGGATCAAAATAGTATTTTTCGGGATAAATCAGGTGTAAGATTAAAATGAGATACCCGGTATAATACCCTGCATGCCGAAGAAATTATTTCTCTCCATAATATACAGTATCGTAAAAAAGCTCGAAAACACTTATTGTCGAATTTTCGATCGGAACAAAAAATTTCATATCTCAGTAAAAAAAAAGGCGTAACTGAATGTTCCAGGCGAGATTCGAAATGAAAAAGAGCCATGGCTTCATTATGTTTCTTTGCAAAATTATTAACGATTTTTTTTTATTTCTACAATTTCCATACTTTAATAAAGTCACGTGTAATTTTTTGGAAAATTGGCATAGAAACTTTTTTTTCAAAAGGACTTCAAAAGAGGCGAAATTAAGTTATAATGTCACATTATTTTTAAAAAAATTTGCGTTTTTTTTCCGCAAAGTTATTCAAACTTTTTGTTCAATAATTCTGTTTTTTTTTTTTTTTTCTTTGATAATCTGTCATAACTTGAGAACTGTACTGGGGTTCAAAATTAAATGTCAAGAGGAAAAAAAGTTGTATTCTTTTATTTTCAAGTACGTGTAAGAATTTTTTAATTATTATCAACCTACTTGTGCCCTTTTTATTCAATTTGCAGTAGTCCGTTAAGCAGTAGGTACAATTGATAGACAATAATTACGGATTTTCGATTAGGGAATGGTCATAGAAAAAATTTCCAAACAAAAAAAAAAATAAACAAATTCTGAAAAAATTCTAACACGTTTAAAACAAAAGTATACAACCTTTTCACCTTTTGACATTATTAATTTCAAACCCCATAGTTCTAAAGTTACGACGTATTTAAAAAAAAAAAACAAAAAAAAAAAAACCGGAATTATTGACTAAAACGTTGAAGAATAACTTTGCGGGTAAAAAATGCAAATTTTTTTTTCAATAATGTAGATTATAGTTTAATATCTCATCTTCCGAAACCCTTTTGAAAAAAAGTTTCTATATATATCTATTTCCAAAAAAATTACATGCGAACTTTGGGAAAGTATGAAAATTGCAAAAAAAACAGCCATGCTTAACATCACCTAACGAGTTCAAATAAAAGTCGTAGATAATTTTGCAAACAAATAACATAATTGAAGCTGGTTCTCTCTAATTTCGAACGACGCCTAGAACATTCAGTTACGCCTTGTTTTGACCGAGGTATGAAAGTTTTTGTTCCCGATCAAAAATTCGATAAGTGTTCCCGGACTTTTGTACGGCACTGTATGTATATATGGGGTATTCCATGTCACCTCGACCAACGTTTGACCCCCACATTTTTTGTTTTCTCTCAAATTAATTCATGTAATAGTAGTACTCAAAAAATGCCCATCTTTTTTTCTTTTATTTTTTTTTTTTCGACGCATACTTTATCAGTTATGGCGGTTTAAAAAATTTTCAATTTCGACCTATTTGTAAAATCTGAAAAAATTACCAAAAATTGTATATTTTATTTAGAATTCTTTGGTGCAGGAGCCATAATGGGATGAGACCTCCTTCTAGGTCGTTTTAGGCTTAAAACATTTATAATTCACTCCAACCGTGTAGATCTCTTACTTTGCTTATTATAGGCTTCCTAAATAATTTCCATATGACAGATATTCTTATAGAACCACCCGAATAGTCAATTGCTATATATTTTCGGAGTTTGGATTCTTTGAGTGATGAAAAGTATTTACAAAAACCAAACAGATGGTATGATTATTATTTTTTTTCTTTCTTTCTTAGTTTCTACGATAAGAAAATCCTCGCAACCCAAAAACTTGCCAAATATAACGATAAGATATTCTCCTCAGAGATCTACACGGTTAGAGTAAATTATCGATGTTTTAAGCCTAAAAAGGCCTAGAAGGAGGTCTCGTCCTATTATGGGTCTTGCACCAGAAAATTCTAAATAAAATATAGAATTTTTGGTAATTTTTTCAGATTTTACAAATAGGTTGAAATTGAAAATTTTTATAACGGCCATCTAACTGATGGAGTATGCGTCGAAAAAAAAAATAAAAGAAAAAAAGATGTGCATTTTTTGAGTACTAATATTACATGAATTAATTTGAGAAAAAACAAAAAATGTGAGGGTCAAACGTTGATCGAGGTGACATGGAATGCCCCATATATATACGCACACATACTATGTATAAATTCACGGGTATACATTATATATCACATCTATCTATATATCTATGTACATGTATGTACATACATACATACCTACGTAATCATATATTTATATGTACGTATCGTTGTCTCAATTTTATAACACCAATTATAATTATAACAGAGTGTTAATTGACTAAAAACAAAAATTCATAATTCATAATTAAATAATAACAATAATAATAATAATAATAATAATATCAGCGCTGTGATAAGCGTGTTAAAATTTTTCTTTAAAATAATCTCAAATAGTTTTTAATATATTATGATATTAAAGATTTGTAAATTTTTATTTATAAATTTTATTCGTATACATTATACACATTATATCGGATTAAATTATACACATATAGGTACTATTGTGCAGGGAATTAGTTGTTGTTCTCGTGATTGTGAACCCCCTTCTCATAACTCTATAATCTATGATATTAATACGCTCGGATGTTGCAATAGCAGTAAACAGCAGCAACAGTAGCAGCAGCGATCAGACAACGAAACAGATATATGTAACATTATCACGACGACGACGGTATAGGAATAGTTAATATTGAGTCTGGGTAGATGTAATAGGGAAGTCGTCGTTTATATTAGAACTAGAGCGACGTATCGCGGGCTTTTACAAACCACCGACTAAACTGCTGCTTTATCATATACACATGTGTATATATATATTTTATATTTTATATATATATATATATATATATATATATATATATATATATATATATATATATATATATATATATATACACATATGTATTATACATATATAAGCGTAGGATACGTTATGTTTCTACAAATACATACGTCGTACGTACTGCAAGACTTGTTTCCGCTCTGACTCATAATCAGTGGTTAAATGACGCTGACCCCAAACAAGTTTATACGCGTTAGAATTATTACAGTTGCGTTATTTTATCATTCAGATTAGACAAATCCGTTCTCGATCCTTATTGCGAATATTTAATACTTGTATCAAATCGAAAACTATATTCGTATTAAAAAAAAAAAACAAACAAACAAAACAAAAAACAGTATTCCTTCTGCTCCAATAATATTCGGCAATAATATCTCGAAGTTTTACTTAATTCTATACGAGAAAAAAAAATCGAATTTTCAATTTATAATCTCCGAAATTATTTATTTATTATTATTTATTTATTTTTTTTCTTAATTCTTTAATGTATTTCATTCCTTTACTCATTCAATCATCGATTCATTCAGTTATTCATTTCCTACTATGAATATAACCTAGTTAGATTTAGATATTTATAATATGTATAATATCGGCCGTGCTAAATATAAATAAATAAATAAAACACGTCATCGTAAACGCGTAGGTGCAGTGTGATATGTGTTCTGTATACTTCTTTCTCATCTGTCTATTATAATAATAATCATAATAATAATAATAATAATAATAATAATAATAATAATAATAATAATAATAATAATAATAATATCTAATTAAATACATCTTATAGTTGTCTACTCCGTCTTCGACTAACAATATAAGTCGGCTCTCACCTCCTCGTTGGATGATTCCTTGATGTTTTGTACTCTGAAAGAACCCGTAGCAGATCTAACGTAAGGAGTATGAGAGGAGAGACCGGTAAGTATTTGTACGTTATGGCCTTGTCCCTCAGAAGGCAATTCTTGATAGCATGATTCCCCAGAACCCCGTCTACTACCAGCAATGCACATGGCGCGACGAAATAGACCGGCTACTACAGCGCACAAACCACATTGCAACCCCGATGCTGCAGAACCACCGCTAGACAACGAACCTCCGCCACCGTTTACTCGACGCCGGGACCCCCGGGGTCCCGGTGCCTCGCGAGATCGCGACGCGGACGCCAGTTTTAATTAATTATTTATTTAGGGTTTGATTTAAGGTTTTATTCGTAATTTTAGATTTTTATTTGAATTCGTTAAATTATTGATCTTATATATTTTCGTACGTTTTTTTTCTTTTCTACATTTTTGAGACAAGTGTTTTATTTATTTTTTTTTGTTTTCTTTTTAACTATCTTTGGCTTTGTACTATACACTTTTATTATTCTTATTATTATTATTATTCTGATTATTTTTTTTTTTATTTTTTTTTATTCTTTTTATTTCTCCACAAAACTTATTCACTTATTTTCGATTCGACGAACTCTGGAGCTTGTGCACGCACGATAGAGAGACGAATAAACGGCGCACTGCACCATTTTTAGTATTTTGTTATTTACATTTTTCATTTTTCATTTTTTTGTTTCTTTTATTATTATTATTATTATTATTATTATTAATATTATTATTATAACGTGTTTTGTTTCGATTTTTTTTTCTTTTTTTTTTTTGCTTCAACTTTTTAATTCTGACTAATTACATTGCAAAACCCCTATAATTTTTCAATCTGATAAATATTATATGAAAGATATGTATACATATATCTATAAGGTATGTATATACATATACATATATATATATATATATATATATATATATATATATATATATATATATATATATATATATATATATATATATATATATATATATATATATATATATATATATATATATATTTATTTAATTATGCTAATTGTGACCGTGATTGATAATAGTCGCGTGCCGATTTATAACAACTATACTTAGATACGTGAGTGAAAACGCAGGGGTGTGGGAGGGAGAGGTGACGTTTGAAACTAATCTAATAGGTATATAAGTATACCTGCTGCTGCACCACCACCACTACCACTGCCGCTCGTCAACTAACGAACGTATCAACTCCTGAATAAACACTCAGGAGCTAGACTAGAGTCTAGGCCCGATTTTGTGTTTGCCTTAGCAACTCTCTCGCGTGTGTCTCTCTTCCCTTGTCAACGTCATCGCATGATTTAACCGAATTAGGAATCTTGACTTATGAAAATTTGAAATATTCACACCGTATATATGTATATATATATATATATATATATATATATATATATATATATATATATATATATATTTGTAATGCGAGATAAACGATTATTAAGAATTTATAGTTTATTAAATTTTCTTATTAAATATCATAATTTTCTTTACGAATGAAACTATAACATACATATATATGCATATACGAAGATTAATTGAATTTAAAAAGCAAACAAGACAAGAAAAGTAGACGAAAAAAATAAATAAATAAATAAAAACATTTTTATTACATATTTTAATAACACGAGTTTATCAGTATTCATCATTTTTATAATAATATTAAAATTCGTATTGAATCGCGGGTGAAAGATTGAATGAAATTTTTCGCAAATGGTTAAAATATGTATTATTATAAGATGAGTTTAGAAAATCCTCGTATCGTGTAACGGAATTGGATAATAATGAATTTATATATTCTTTTTTCTTACAATTCGATAATATAAAACTTGAATTTATTATATATCGATATAATAGATACATGTACGATTTTATCAATAGTAGATTGAAATTACCGCTCTACGAATACATTTATTTGTATATTATTGTATCATAAAACGGCACTCGACTATTGGCTGTGTGATGGTATCTATTCTCTGTTTCATAGTTTCGGACATCAAATGTCCACCGGAACTTGTTGCTAACGCTTAGAGGCACGCGACGCCGGGCGTCGGTCCGTTTCGTCCGAACCGCGTAACGTCGAAGTTTGGTATATACATATGTACTTGATACTCACGCGCACGGTATATCTTGTACGTATTTCACTATCATCGAGGCGAAGCCACGCGCGTGTAAATTACACCGCAAAAAGAAAAAAAGAAAAAAAAAAAAAAACATAAATAAATAAAAAAAATAAGTGCGGCTATTATCACACGTAAAGTAAGAAGATAGAAAATAAATAAATAAATAAATATGAATGAATAAACAAAGAGAAGAAATAAAAATAAAAATCAAATTAAATTAAATTAAATTAAATTGAACATAAAGATATGAAAATAGGAGTAATCGATCATATCTCTACTACAGCGGAAAGTATAAGCGAGCGAGAAGGCGATTTCGACTCAACTTAACTCCGCGCGATTTTCAACAACCATGGTTCATTTTCTAATTTAATTGATTATTACCTCCGAGATATCGGAGTTCACGTCAACAATGTTATACCAATTGGGATAAAAAAAACGGCCTTAAGAAGGCGGGCGAACCCACGCGGCCGATTCGGGAGTGCGCGTCCACGGTGCACGCCGGCCGGCCGCGGTGCACGCACTGACTGAGCTCTGGCGCCCGTCAGCTCTTCGCCTGGGGCTACAAACATGGGCGGCGGCGGGAGGGAGTCGGCGAGGAGAGAGGCTGAGGCTTGGCGAACGGAGCGCCGGCGACGGAGGGAGAGGAGAGAGAAGAGAGAAAAAAGTGAGAGAGGACGAGGGAGAGGGAGAGGACCGTGGCGCGCGTACGACGACGAAACTACGCTTGGGATCAATAACAACCAACCCCCGCGGTCGGTCTGTTGGGTCTGTCGAGCTGCCGGTCTATCGGTCTGTCGACCGAATCGAGTCGAGTCGAGTCGAGTTGAATCGGGTCGGGTCGGGTCGTTGAGCGAAGCAGAACGAAGGGATCCGGAGAGAGATCGAACGCGTACTCCCGCGGTGTATGCCGTACGTTGGTACCCTGCAGAGTGGCACCTACTCTCACTGCGGAGGTGAGTAGGGGAGGATTACGGATAGAGGCCGGAGCTCGTGGCTGACTGGCAATGAGTAGAGAGACTAGAAGAAGAGAGAGAGAGAGAGAAAGAGAAAAATAGAAGGGAGTTGTACCTAGCCGCGTGGTATCCTTCCATCCTTTTTTATGTTTCATGCCAACGTTTATGAAGTGCAGAGATTTTAGGAGAGGGTAAAAAACACCTCTTTTTTTATATCTCACATAGAATATTTTATTTGAAATATAATACTAATTTAATGTATGTACCTACATGTAGCGCTTTTGTACAATATACCGCGGGTTCAACCGCAATTATAGGTCTGTGTATGCATTACGTCACATATTTTTTATGAATAAAACTGAGATACTCAAATCTTCGTATATGTATAATAAAGATTTTTTATTTTACCTGAGTGTATCTAATTACCGAGTAACAAACATCGACCTCAGTTATCATAATCATTATAAAGCCCAAGAACCTTTGATAAATTAATTTTTAAGCCAAGCGAAGAGGATTTACCTTACCTAAAAGTCGTCTACCATTTTCTGTCCAAAAATGTTCTTAATCAAATTCGTAATCACCGAGCCTGAAAATCCTCAAACATAAATCCTTATGCAAATCGGATAAATTCTATTAACGAAACGCCATTTTGAATTTAACATTTTTCACGTCTCGTAATTATATCTATATACTAAAATTTTTTTAAAACTTTACTTCAACTGATTTTTATAATCTTATACAATATAAAGTTCACAGTTCTTATTGCACATCTTTCACACCATCTCTAACGTATACATACCGCACGTTAAGAGAAAGAAAATGTGCCCAAGGGGTTCGGGAGTCTTTGTTATATACCTACTTTGAAATTCGACTGTATGAGGGTAAGGGTCGATGGTGATGTCGCGGAAATCTCGAGAGCAGAGATCATCATCGAGGGACGTTAGAAAGGATGTTTAAAAACCCCGGGGCAAAATATAAACGGAGAAAAGTAAACCATATAATAATTTTAAACGATTTTAATAATACATATATTTTATTTACATCGATTTAAAAGACTCCCGAGTTAATAAACTATTATTTTATTATTTTTATGGTATAATAAAATTGTATATATATATATATATATATTGTATAACATGCGTTTATAACGGTCTTTTTTTTCTCCCCCCTTCTTTTTATTTTATTATATAACACAATTCACCTCCGGACGTGTCTGTCTGTCTATCTGTCAGTCAGTCAATCGCGGTTCATCGAGAATTAGATCGTCAGAATTCAGCCTCGCTCGACTTCTATTTCTATCTATATATAGAACGTCCCGGTCTTGGCCGTCGTGTCAACTTGAACGTATATCCACCTTAGAGATGCGAGGACCGAGGACGTACGAGGAGGGGTTATCCCCCCATCCACACGCCTACGTATCTACGTAAGATATGTTGACGATAATCCTCGGCCTCGAGTAGCTATATTCACGTAGCTTGAACATGGCATATCCGCGGGCTAGTTTTGCAGTGTTATACAGAGTCTACGGACAACGATCGTTTCGAAACGATATTTATTACTACAATAATAATAATAATAATAATAATAATAATAATAATATTAATAATGATAATAATAATAATAATGAAGAAGAAGAAAGAAAAAAGTTAAAAATAAAACAACATACTTGGAATAGAAAATTGGATTTATTTGATTTGAATTTAATTTATCCGAACTGCAGCTGCGTTTCACCGTCTTTTATAGTCGCTGGAGCTTTTGGCAATACGCTACGCTATACTGTGACTTACGTATTTCGAGTTTCGACCCCCACCATGCACCACCACAAAGTTAATAAGGAGTTAAACGGAATCACACGTACATACTACTGCTGCTGCAGCTTATACTACGCTACTATACTCTACTACTATTATGTAGATATAAGGTTACGGGCGCCTTCGTAAACCCCTCCAGTCTTTACGACCGAATAAACACCTGGAGAAGTTAAGTTCTGCTGATCTATGGAACTTGAGTACATAGGTATAACGCAGTAGTAAGCAGATAACTTTTGAGTTAGACGTGTGCAGGAGGGTACGGAGTAGGTACTTAGCTATATCTGTTTCGTAAAATCCGAGGGGAAACATACGGTAAACAAACATGTATATATACCCTAGAACTTCCGGTTTGGATTTTTCAAGCTCAAATAATAGTATTTTATGAGTGAAAAATTTTAATTAAAAGATAAAGAAACAAATGACGAGCGATAAGTTTATTATTATTGTTTTTTTAATTTTTTTTAAGACACAAAAACTACAAGGTCGATTAATTTCAAAATTTAACCAGATTTAAGTTGGATAAAATCCCATCGGTTGGGACATAATTTGTAAAAATTTATTAATCAGTTTTAGAGATTTTGTGAATTAAAATTTTGTTCTTTTTAAATAACTCAAAAATTACTGGACGAATCGAGTCCAAAATTAAATCAGTTCTAAGTTAGGCAGAACCGCATCGATTGGTACAAATAACGATGAAGTTCGTTCCATTTGTTCTCGAGATATTGTAACTCAAAATATTAATGTCAGAGATGATTCTCAGAGCCCTAATTAAACACAGAGATCTAGTGAAAACTCAACTTTTAATTTTCAGATCGATTATAATAAAACTTCGAATTTTTATTTATTTATGTTTCATTTTCTTTAACGGGAAGTTAATAAGCTTTAATCGTTTACCCGATAATCCCTTCTCAGAATCAATAATATATCATTAATGTGCAATTATTTTTATACCTATTTGATATTTTTACCGTTAGAAAAGATGAATGGATTAAATATTTCAAGTAATTGTCTAATAATCGACCGATACCGCAATGGACATGGATATTATATGGATGATAGATCGTTTCTTATAGAATATTCATAACGATTTTATGAAGAATTCATATCACTAACGCGCTGATCGCGCTATAATTCTTAGGATATATTATAGTCTTTTTTCCCGAAGCTCTTTGGATCGAATGCTGCACAGCTCTGCAGGAGCGAAGTAATTATTGGTAATTTTATATTATATATACAGTATATGTATACAGTATACAGAATAGAGAAACCGAGCGGTTCTTAAAAGGTTCCCGTTCGGTGTAAGAATACAAGACAATTTCCTGCCAGCAGGCAGGCAGGAAGGTACTTTGGACTTAATTTTGTTTGCTCGTCACCTCTTATGTAATTGGTTTGACACCCGTATTTCAGATACTAAGAAATTGAATTCCGATCTTACAGTGGCGTTGTAAAAATTGCTTTTATCAAGTATAAACTTATAATGGATATATATTCGGTTTTAAACTGGATGTGTCCACGCCGGAAAATATATATGGGGCATTCCAACGCAACTCAACCAACCATTGACACTCATGTCTTCGAATTTTTTTCGAAAAAACATATGCTAATGTTCGGATAAAAAAAAATAATGTTTATGTAAGCTACAGATCTCGCATTCAATTTTTGACAGTGATACAATTTTTACTAAATTCAAACTGCGAATATTTGAAATTTTTGTCGAATGTAAATACGAAAACGTAGAGAAAAATGTTGAATACAAAAAACAACAGTTATCTCATGAATTTCTACTGAGATTAATTACAGAATTTTTGAATCACTATTCGACCCAATTTCGCTCGATAAACGTCGAGAATTTCGATTTTCTCTAATGTCGCCATAACCGATTTGGATGAATTTTTTTACACAAAATACTGGATCAAAAAACAAAATTTTCAAGACCTTTTCCAAGATGCCTGAACTTCTGGTTCCAGAGATATGAATTTTATTAAATCCAATATTGATCAAATGAATCTAAACCGAGTAAGAGGTTGTTCGAAAAATAATATAATTTTAAAAAAATAATATAAAAAATTGTTCGATTTTTCTGAAATAAATCCTCAAAAGCATTATATGGTGATTAGTATACTATCTTGTATTATTCTTAGTTCGACAATGTATTTTCAACCAACCCCTTATTCGTTTTTGATTGATTTGATCAATATTGGTTTTCCTAAAATTCATATCTCTGGAACCAGAGTTCCAGGCATTTTGTTGAGGGTCTTGAAAATTTTGTTTTTTGATCCAGTATATTGTGTAAAAATATTCATCCAAATCGGTTATGGCGACATTTAAGAAAATCGAAATTCTCGACGTTTATCGAGTGAAATTAGGTCGAAAAGTGATTCAAAAATTCTGCAC
The DNA here is from genome assembly GCA_963924015.1 of Macrophya annulata. Lineage (NCBI taxonomy): Eukaryota > Metazoa > Arthropoda > Insecta > Hymenoptera > Tenthredinidae > Macrophya > Macrophya annulata. Next base: position 11,042,622 of record OZ001257.1, on the reverse strand, counting down.
TTAATCTCAGTAGAAATTCGTGAGATAACGGTTGTTTTTTGTTTTCAACATTTTTCTCTACGTTTTCATATTTACATTCGACAAAAATTTCAAATATTCGCCGTCTGAATTTAGTAAAAATTGTATCACTGTCAAAAATTGAATGCAAGACCTGTAGCTTACAGAAACATTGTTTTTTTATTCGAACTTTAACATATGTTTTTTTGAAAAAAATTCGAAGACATGAGTGTCAATGGTTGGTTGAGTTGAGCTGGAATGCCCCATATACAATATTATAATATATATATACAATCTTTTTTATCATCCCAGAAAACAAACCGCGTTTGTACAATAACAATGCGTTAAATTCAAATCTGGCTTCAGAATCGAGCTATCACGTCAGTATTGTCAGATATTATCACCTAAAAGTGCGAAAATGCGTGTTTTTGCTAATTTTTTTATCTGAAATATACTACAGAAAGGGATGTTATATGAGAAATTTGAGGATAGTCTCAGAAAGTACTAATATTCTTCTCCATTTTCCATTTTGAAGCGCGCAGATTGAATAAATTGTTGCTGAAATATCGAGCTTAGAATTTTTATAACATTTATAATATATCTCGTTTGTATACCATATGATCCTGAAGGGATCGAATCTTCATGATGATGTGGGATTTTGCGATTCGTCCGGGTATGCTCGGCAAGACTCGTCAGTAGGGCTGAGAGCCGAGCACATCGGAGCGGTGGACATCGGTACTAACTTGGGAGTTGTATATATACGAAGCGTTGTCGTAGTTTGATGCTAGCGAGAGCGAACCGAGTTAGATGCGCCGCGTAGTGAGCGTAGAGAGAAACTGTTGTTATCCTACATCAAACTTCTAAGCTCGATATCTCAGCAACAATTTATTCAATCTGGACGTTTCAAAATGGAAAATGAATGAGAAAATTAGTACTTTCTGAGACCGTTTTCAGTTTCTCACTATCATCCTGTCCTGTAGCATATTTCAAATAAAAATATCACCAAAAACAGGCATTTTCGCACTTTTAGGTTAGAATATCTCAGAACTCTGATGTGATAGCTGGATTCTGAATCCTTCAGGTATGCACCTTAGTCTTCTTGTGGCAATGTAGACCATCAATTCTGTAGACCTGTGTTATTTGAATTTTAAAAAAGGTGGCAAGCGGGCCTTGCACACTGATTACGTCATTCGTGCATATAGCGTGAGAATCACGCGATCGGAGCACGCAGGCGCCGAATAATACGAATTTTATGGGGATAGCCAATTCGTCACACTAAAAAATCCTTACGTTATACCGAGTAGGTACAGTAATGTAAGTAGTCAACAACACTTCTAGAAAGATTTTCAGCGAGATGACTATCCCCATAAAATTCATATTATTCGGCGTCTGCGCGCTCCAACTATATAGTTTCACATGATTCTCACGGTATAACTTTAAACGGTTATTTTAACTGCGTCCGGCTTTCCGGCTATTACCAATTGAGTATATCGTCACCGGTTTTCTACTAGAACGTTATGTTAGCTTGCATAGATTCGTATTAAATTTTTGAAGAAGAGAAACCCGTAAGATGAAAATAAATACTTCATATACATATCTGTATTCTGGTATATTCTTATATTTAAAATAATAATAATAATAATAATAAAAGAATAATAATAGGGCATCGAGTTGTTGTCTGCAGTCCGCTCACGCTGGACACAAATTTCTCTTTAGATCGCACGCGGCGCCCTCTAGATCTGCATAATGTATGAAGAGAAGCGCAGAGCAATTGGAATTAAAAACGTGACTTGACCCGACTCATTTATCTACCATCTCTCTCGCTCTTGTTGTCAAACTACATTACAATCTTTTGTCAATTAAAATTTAGCCAGGTTTGTTTTTCCGACAATTTTATTCATAGAAATTTTTAATTTATTAATTTTTTTAACACTGATTAGTCTGTGATAAAGCAAACTCTATTTTTAATTATCAATATCGAAATTCGTTATGATATTGTAGATAGAAATAGCTGCGGATTTATGAATTTGATTAATTAGTAGTAAGTAAGCGATGGGTGATGCCGGGTAATGCAGTGAATAATTTAAATCACGGTTGAAATCACTCGGTGGTTTAAGCCGATGTTTATTACGATGGGATTACTGCATCCGATTTACTTTTCCCGCGAGAAACAGAGAGCAAGATGAATCCGTGCGCGTGATAATCGCCGCCTAGCGGTCGCACGATAAACTACTTTTTACTATAACAATTTAGTCTGAAGATATTTTTTTAACCGGTTATAGTAAATTAATGAATGTTTTAAAATTTACTTGTAACGCAGAATTCTTATGGTTCAAATATTAGAAATTTACTATATATTATTTTGATACGAGATATGGTATTTGATCGGACTTTATCACCTGGGTACGAAAAAATAGGGTATATCAAATAAAGCGTTGTGATCGTTGAGGACGAAAAAAATAAAGAAAAAAAAACAAAAAACCTTCCCGGTAAGATATTTCGCCGTTAGCCAAGGTAGAGACTGACGATGATATAAAGACAGAAAAAGAGAGAAGAAGAGAGAAAAAGAGATAAAAGCTGTGACCGATTTCTTCGCTCTGGAATCTAGCCTAAGGCGACCGAAAACAACCCCCGCAGTGTTGCCTGGGGAGCAGCCTTTGACGAGGGTGAGTCCAGGGTGATTCCAGGGCGGGAGGGCTAGGCGAAGGCTTCGCTCATCTGGGGAGCGCGTCTGCGCAATAGACGGTATACCTACGTCGGCCACGGGTAGCCCGGGATCGGCGAGCCCTTCACACGTATATGTACCTGTATATGTTTGTGTATACGAGGGCGTGTAAATATATACATATACATATTTATATATATACATACATATACTTATATATATTGGTGTCACATTTTGAGGGACACAATCGATTATATATATATATATATTATATAGAAAAAGAAAAAGGAAAAAAAAAAAATGAAAAATTTTCGTGGATATTAAAGAAAAAATTTTTTGGGTAAAAGTCTGACGACTTATTCAAAGGGTCTGATATATACCTACTAAAAAAATATTGAAGTACAGTTTTGTTGTGTTTTTTTTTTTTTTTTTTCGTTTTTTTCTCTATTTTCTTTCTGTATGCTCGGTGATTTTTCACCAATTTTGAATAGGCAGGTGTGTTTCAGTAAAAGGATTTTCTTGAAACTGACACAGTATAGATATATAGTATATAGGTGTATACATATCCGTGTTATAGATGTAATAAATTGAGTTAGCGAAATGGAGACAAATTCAATATAGTAGTTTTATAAGGGGGAGGTGGTATTCGCTCCGAAAGTTGAAGTTTCACGTTCGACTCATCATCGCCAAATTTACTCCGATGTCGATAGATATACCGAGATGTTCTCTTGAAATTAAACAATTGACAGCGCATGCGTAAAATAATTTAATTTCATTGGTCGGTAAGTCCATCTTGCGATGATATTTGAGTCTGTGAGGCAGGAGAGCCAACTTCCACGAAATTCTAACCTCGACTCTAACCACGATTCTAACCTCAAAAATCCGAATCAAGTGCTTGGCCACCAAAAATAGAATTTGAGAGTTACAACACGGGATGGCCATCCTGCGTTAGTATAGACGCCGAAAATCGCGCTTGTGCTATCGATTGTTTAGTTTCAAGAGACCATCTCTGTATACTTAATATTTATATATTTATTACGGAACGAATTTCAAATTATCTCTATATATTTTGACATATCTTTATTACAATATTTACATATTGGGACATATTAAATTAAGATGATGCATATAAAAGTCTACACTTTGGTGACATCCAATGTAACCGTTTCATAGCACGTTGAACAACGGGACCAGGCTCGGGCCAGTCCTGGGCAACCGAGCCTCGGCAGTTCGATGTTGGCCCAAGCTTGGGCCAGACCTTGGCAACCGAACATCAGCTGTGTCTAAGCTTGAGCCAACCCTTATTAACAATCTTGGTCCAAAGCTTTATGCCAAGCCTGGTATGAAATTATCATCCCAGATTTAAACTAAGGTTGGGCCAAGGTTAAGAAGTGTTGCCGCAGGTCTGGGCCTATGCTGGGCCCACCGTCATTTCTTATATGGGATATTCAAAGTTCGTAGATGATTGTGGAAACGCTATAGGTACAGGGTGACAGTTTTCTTACAATATAGAGGAGCGTGGGGCGAAACGCAGCTCAAAATATTTTTTATTTTTTTTATATACAACAAATTTATTATATACTGATTTTCAATCAGAAGAGCGTATTAAAAGTATTACGAGAAATCTATTATACATATATACAAATCCTCTGAAGAATGATAGATGACATTGTAATGGTCTTTGATCTGTATAAGTATTTTCATTTTTTCTTTACCTCTTTCATGTAAAATAATTTAATTATACATCATATACGTTGATGATTTTTCGCTACCGTCCCTCTTGAGCTTTAAAATTTTGGGGTTAAAGCCCCATTAACCTCTTGTAAAAATCCAGCAGTGAGAAAAACCGTGTAATATATACGTATATATATACATATTGTATAGAGCATAGTGAGTGAATATTGACGATTCAAGTTTCAAACACTTTGTCACAAGTGATGAAAAATAATAATAATAACAATAATATAATTTAGCCATTACTTTAACAAAAAAATGTTATTATTTCGATGCGTTAATAAATTGATGATATAAGTACATGTGAATCATCATAATTACAAAGAAAAAATACCTGTAATCGGTCCATATTAGCGTAATGGTGTGAAAATGAACATCTGCCTTAATTTTATTTCCGAATAGTTTAACCAACCAACCTGATCGCCCAGCGTCATTTTGTACCTTTTTGAAAACGAAAAATGAACAGCTCCTTCACGAATTTTTTAATTTTAAGATATTATTTTCGAATCTGTGAAATCCTGTAACTTTTATTGAAAATATCAGAATCGATAATATTTTTCTTTAATATACGTTGTACACCGAATATTTATAATTCTTGAGGAATTATTTTCATATATTTTCATCAAGTTACGGTCGATCAATCCGTGACGTTTCGTATTTGCACTCACTCTACTATATACCTTACAACTGAGTATTGTAACCGCAATACGACGATGGAAGTTGCAGTTATCCGGGTTGAATATAGCACAGAGGTTCTGGCGCGGAGTGGTGCGCAACGCTAATTGCTTCGCCGTCAATTAGAGAAACACTTACCGCCAATTAGTCGTCGGAGTCCCACCTATATACGCATATCAAAAACCTCTACCTGTGAGAAGGAACACGATTTTAGGATGAAATCACAGTGTATTGATTCTCACCAGTAGATTCAGAGGTCTGATTTAATCAACGGGACAATTTTAAGCTCCATGTCAGTCCTGGCCGCTCTGTGTCCGCTTCACCGAGCCCCAAACGCCTCTGTATGTATCTCGTATAATCGTAGCTGCTATTATATACCGATTTACCAGCATACTAATATGCATATAAAATATAGACACAGGTTCCGTATAACCAAAAAAAAAAACTACAGGTCCGAAATGGGGAAATGTGAATTGATGAATATTTAAATATAAACCTAAAAATGACCGCAAGATAAATGGCGAGCATTGAAACTGTATAGTTTAAGATTCTGAAAAAAGGGGGTTTGCCGATGGGCCATCTCGAAAAATTTCAAAATTCAAAATTTCAAGTAAACGTATAGTTTTATCCAAAAATATCCGAGAGAGAGAGAGAGAGACGGTGTTGCGTGCTTATTTTTTTACCAATTTTAATCATGCTCAAATTAAAATTGGAGTTAACGTAGTTCGTGTCAACTTTGGAGACATGATCAACGCCCAGGTTTATATGATGTAACGGCGTCGTATACCTGTGATTATTGTTCCTTTTCTTTCGTTTTTCAATTACATAGTTTATTTGATGTTAAAAGTCTTGACAGGCATACAAATAAATAAATTATGGAAAAAAATTGACATTTTTCAGGAGGTCCATTGTGCTCTAAGAAGTCTATATCTTCTCACTCTTTCCGCAAGTGTAATATATATTCTCAGAAAACTATTAAGAGCTTAATCATGTTACGAAAGCCATACTTGGCGAAGTTTTTCTACTATATGCTTTATAGGTACAGTTTAACGAAAGGCCCAGTGTTGGGCCAGTACTGTTGCCGACGGTGGCGATTTCGGCACAGTCGTTCATCCCAGTACCTGGTAAATACCGGTAAATAGTCAGAATGATAACATCGTGCCACTGCTACTTACCAGAATTGGGCCAGATTTTACATTATCCAACGCTGGCCCAGCGCTCGTTGTCGACGCTCGGCTGTTGAGAGTGGGCCAGCGCTGGGTCATGGTACCAGACGTATCGGTAGACTCTTTTACGTACCAGCGTATGTGATTTAGTTGTGAAGTATGTAAAGCTTTCTGTAACTTCTGTGAGAAAATTCAAACAGAATTCTCTTACTGAAGTTTACGACGTGGGAACGCGGAATGGATTTTTAGAGAGATGGAGTGTGCGACGTGTAATGTTGTGTACAGTTAATTATGTTGGATAAGCAGACAGTCGTTATGACAGAAAGAGAAGAAGATTTAGACTGACTGTATACTTTATCCTAACACCTGCAGCTTGTCAGTGTTAATTTTTTAAAAATATCCGAAAGTGTAGGTATATATAGATATATACGTAATGCGATATAACTCATAAAAACGGAACATGTTTTGAAACCGTTGTGGTTTAGAAACTGTAAAATTTTCATTCAAATAGTCCGATCAACAGAAATACGCTAAGTTATAGAAAAATGTAATTCTACATTGAAATTTTCTGAAATTCGTCCAACACTCATCGAGATAAGAACCCCAAAGAAAATTGGTGACAAAATTTCACTATACATACTATATTTGTCCGAAAAATTCGTGGCTTTAGTGCAAATACAGCGAGTCACTATTTGTCTTTTCAAAACTATGAATCAATTTTGTTCAAATTAATTACCGTATTTATAAATTATTCGCAGTATTCGTGTGCGAAATTTTGTTCAATCGATTGTCTCGATTCAAAGTTATTCAAAGGATTAAACGGTGAATAATACAAAAACTAGTTCGACTAAATTTGGAACGCTAAAAACACTGCAGCATAATGATTTCCTTTTTTTTTATTTTGTTATTTTTTTTTTTCGGTTTTTTGTTCGCACCAGTAAATATTTCCTCTGTAGAATCGTTTGAGTCAACAGTTTTTATCCAAAAGATCGGTAAATTTTCTTTGACGTTCTCATGTTTGGCACCTGGAAACGATAAATCAGATGATGGTATTTGCCACGAGGAACACAGAGTGATGAGAAATCGGCTATAAGGTATACGAGAAGATGAAGAATTCTTTCTTTGAAGTAGAATTTTTTGAAAAAAAAAAAAAGAATTTTTATTTTTTTTTTTTACCGCATTTCTAATCTCATTATATGTGCAGTTTAAACACGTACCATAATGTAATGTACTTGAAGAAAAGAATACGTTGTCAAAATTATGGAATGAACAATTCAGCCAAAAAAATTTTTGCACCAGCTTGTCTTGCGGTACTTCGATCGCGTTTTGAGTTTATGGACGAATTTAGAAACGTAGTTGCTAATATTAGATTGTTTTCCAAAGACAACGACGCCCTCCACCGTTTCTGAAATTATTTTAATCTTGGCTGAGTGAGTTGGTAAATGAAGGAACTGGCCTGCTTGGCCGCGTAGGCGAGTGTTTGGCGAGGCTTGTTCGTACAACACCTACTACTTAAACTCCCTCTCCCTCTCTCTCTCTCTCTCTCTCTTTCTCTCTTGTGGTGCATGATGGATACTTTCACAAAGCAAATATTTATCAGTTAGTGAGTTAATTTTGAATTAGCTATGCGAAGAGCATTGACTCCTTCGCAGTTTAATATCCTCCAGTGTCTGATCGAGGGCTTTTCTTCGTGGGTATTTCAATTCTTTGATATATATATATATATAAACTTATATACATACTTATATGTATATGTATATAATGACGATGATAATTATAACAGGATGAAGAAAAATTATTTTATAAACCAAAGAACAAAAACTTCCTGATTTTAGTTATAACCAATAGCTTTACATAAGTATTTTTATATATACATACCATACTTTAATAAAAAATAATAAGATATTTCTCATCGTCGCAGTCACACCCTGATATACATATATATATATATATATATATATACCGAATACCGACTATATTATACATACATAGAGAGAAATTCGAAAGCTAGACGTGACTATTCTGACGCGACATTCCAACGGATGCCTTTCGCAATCGATTTGAATAAAATTTGAACCACCTTGTCCTATGCGCAAGGTGTTTCACTCGGTAGATGGATAGTGAGAAAATGTTGAAGTTCGATAATCCAGAAGCAGGATAGTTCTTTATTTCGTGTGGTAATCTTTAGTGTAGTTATTAGTGTATGAAGTACTTATGTAAATTACTTCAGACTTTACACTTATAAACTTTGAAATATTTCACTGTTAAACGATTTGCTTATGAACAATTATAAAACAACGTGAAAGTTAATATTAAACAAATTTCGATAAATTATATTATCATTTAGAACCTGTGAAAATATTACACTGTTTGAACAGGTATATTGTGCGTACATACATATCGTACGGTCGAATCCTATGGACCACTGCAAATTCGACTTTGTACCTACAGAGGGAGAGAAAGAGATAGAGATAGAAAGAGAGAGAGAGAGGGTAAAGGTTGATTAATTGAGGCCTGTCAACTGTTGAGTGCCCGAAAAGTGGCCTTAGCGATAAAATATATCGTATCCACTTTTGATTTATTTCTCTCAAAGAGCTTCACCACCAGGCGAATATCGATATCCCGTAAATGTATAGCTTCGAAAGGGTCAATTGGCTATCTAAAAGGGCGTTTCTATCAGCTTCCGTATACCAAACTTATGAGGCGAATGAAAATTAGATACAAATATTTCGAGATATTGATAATATATATTTGGAGGCATTGGAATCCCAATACAAAATAAAAAATAAACAAAAAAGGGAAGTTGTTATGATCAACCCGAAAATAAAAATATGAATTTTCACCATTTTCGGATGGACATCATTTTTTTGTCCGATCGAAATAATGCCTATCGAAATAATGGCATCATTAGTGTTTCGAAAAGTGACTTTTTAAATGAAAAAATTAAATTTGCCTTAAAGAGGTATAACCTCTTACCTTGTTACTGCATATATAACAACTGTTTTAGCACGTTATTGTATAAACACTAATCGTAAATCTATTTGGGACATCTATGATCCATTGTGTATCGCTTTTGCGTCTTTTTTGACCCTGTATTCGTTCGCAAATACGTTACTATGTGTTATTAAGGCCATATGGCGTGGAAAACAGTTGTAACTGGGACTCGTAGAGTTTTGTCTTTGATAAGAAAGACCTTCGTTATTGAGTTATTCGATATAATGATCGTTTTTATTATTGTCATTGTAATTATTATCATCGGTATAGATTGGTAATTAAAAATATTAGCCAATTAATTAATTAATTACAAATACTCTGTATATGTTTTCGAATATACATTTGTAATATATTTAGATGGAGATAATATAGTGGTAAATAGGTATGTATGTACATGCGTACGTATGCCGATAACATCGGTGACTTGGAATCGTTTTAACTTCCCGAAATGAATCACAAATGTAGACAACTTCATCGTCGGTAGAAAAGAGACTTGAATCGTGAGAAACGGGAAACGAGAAAGGAGGAACGAGTTTAAAAATACAACGTTGGCAGTTTGGGACCCCACGAATCGAATCGCGAAACCGACACAGCGAGATTGAACAAATTGACTAGAAGGAAAACAAACAGTCACATGCACTATTTTATACCGTTGGAAAGGTTGGGAAATAACAATTTCAAATAACTTTACTATGCACATATTTTAACATAAAATTTTTTTTTTTTTTTTTATCAAATTTCAACCGATGTACTACGTAATATTATAGATAATTGATTGTTATTATCGAACGTTGATCATTGTCTTTATAAATTTATTTATAAACTATACATATGCCTATCTTACGAAATCGTATCCGATAAAATCTCTGTACCAATTATATACATATTAAAATCTGAAGAAGAAATGATTTTTAAGCTTTTTGAAGATTCTATACGGCAATGAATTGTATTTCAGTAATATTTTTGAGGAACGATGTAAATTGTATATTTAGAGTATTCGGGGTCATATTCAGTTCACTGAATGAATAATTCGTGATGTGATGTACTAAACGTATGTATGTACATACCTATACGCATACAGGTATATAGTTGTTTATTATGATTATGGAAATTCATGAAATTACACAACATTTTTCAGAGGTTTATATATTCGCATTAAGAACGAGGGCGATGTACTCTCCAGCCAATTTCTATTTACCATCCAAAACGTGATGTGTCTTGTCACGTTGACCGTCCAAGATAAATTCGTAACACCTATACATATATCACGTAAGCATTACGAATTGACAATAACCTCTTCTTTGGTGATGACAAAGCACATAACGTGACCGGGCACGTTCTTCACGAGGCTTCTTTTCGATTTAATTGATTATATATTTATACTGTATAGGTACTGATTAAAATATTCGAAGGGTATTATTTGACAAAAATTTAACACGGGATAAGTGAAAATGTCTGCCTTTGTTATCATTACGTTCGAAACATGTTTAGACTACAAACGTGAAATGTGTATAAAACTTTTCAAACAAGTCACATTTCAGATATATAATTCCGTTCGTGTTTCATAAAACTATCATAGTGACATCTGATGATGTTTTTTTAATCTGTAATATGTAATATTTTTTTCATTATCCAACCTATAAGCCGTTTCAGCAGTCGCGAATATCTGGTATAGAAATATTACACAGCCATACACAAAAGACCGTAAGAGTATCCAGTGAGTGTTCGCTTAAACCCAGCCGGGCGCGTTTTGCATTTAAGCGGCATATTTCTACTTATGAGAGACTCGCGCGCCGAATTCACATCTAGCGGCGAGTCCTAAATCTAATCTGTAGTTAAAGCGACCCTTCTTATAACATTTCTTTCCAATATTTGGAGCTTCACAAACCCTTTTTCAACTTCCCGCAATGGAAATTGAAAATTTTCATAAAAAAGGGAAGTTATTAGTTTCGGTCCGATTTTCGAAAATCGAGTTTTCATCAGATCTCGACGTTTTGGGGTCTTAGGAAGCTATTCTGATTATTTTTGGATGGACGTCCGTATGTGTGTGTGTGTGTGTAAACAAATTTTTGTCGTACGATATCTTTAGAACGAATCGACCGATTGGAGTGGTTCTTATAGCGATCGAAAGGGTTTATCAAGATTTAAATCTGATTAGATTTTGGAGTCGATCGGTCAAGTAGTTTCAAAGTTATTTAAAAAATTAAAATTAAAAAACAATTTTTTTTCATGTTTTTAGCGCATAACTCCTAAACTGTTCGTGCGATTAGTCTTAAAACTTAATCAGACTTAGCTCTTGGATAGCCCTTTCGATCGCCGTAAGATTCATCAAAATCGAACGATTGGTTTAAAAGAAATTGCACGACAAAAATTTCTCTTTTTGTCGTACGATACCTTTGGAACGGATTAACCGATTTGAATGATTCTTGCGGCGATCGAAAGGAGTCATCAAGACTTAGATCTGATTAGATTTTGGAATCGATCGGTCGAGTAGTTTCAAAGTTATTCGAAGAATAGAAATTGAAGAAAAACAGATTTATATACGCAAAACTAATTATACTTATAACCTTCTTTAATTTATTATAAACACAATAGTATCAATTAATTGTAACGTATTTAACACAGCGGGAAGTTTTTGGGTTGGTCTACAGGTCAACCGGTTTCCTGATTTTTTCGGATGAGACAAAACTACCATGTGGTCTATTTAACTAGGATCAAATAATTTATTTGTTGCATCGTTTTAGCTGAATATATTAAATGTATTAAGTCCTAATCTGATTAGTGGTTAATTAAAGAATAAAAGAAGCCTATTGAAATCAGTAATTAATTACCCGTTTGCCTCTCTACAATTTTCGGAGTAACTCAAAAGCTTAGTTTAAAATGAAAAATCGAGTTTGTTTAGCTACCCTCATCACGTAATAAATATACGATTCGTATATATGTGCTATTTATGTGCACGATGAGGTTGTAAAGAGTGGGCAAGTTCCCGTTCCATTTCCCGAGGCGGTTACTCGCTTATGTCTTTACTTACCTTCGGATCTCGAGGTCTGAAGAAGCGCTCTGAAAACTAAATAAATCGACAAACACACCGAAGCTCAACGAGTTAATCGATATTTGCATTGGTTGCGTGCGGACAGTTTATTGCTAGAGGGAAGAACGCGTATTCTCAAAGGATGCTTGTCCAATGTGAAGTATGAGTGTATCTCAATATCAATAGGTATACCTACTCGATGTAGGAAGGTGTGAAAAAACGAATTTCCATTTATTTTTTGTATCTTTTTGCGCAACCCTAAGAGGAAGCAAAATTAGTCGGTTATTTATATCTCGTAAATATATACAGAGTGAGTCTTATCGAAGGTCTAGCCTCAGTTGTTATAAAAACATCTTTTTTGAACTCAAGCATGCACAGTGTGAAAGTCAGGTTTAATTCTTTAGCCCCCCCTCCCCAGTCGTTAAATCACCTGAAAAACTGCAGTTTAGCGTAACTAAGCCACGCCCGTTTTAGACCTTTGAAAAGATTCACCCTGTATATAAGAATGCACCCTGAAAAAATTGTGGTGGCTACGCCGTAACCCTCTGTTCCATCAACATCCGCAGCAGTCCGGTTCCACGAATGACCTCATTTATTAATTCACTTAGTGGCGTCATCGGCTAGGTAATAAAGTTAAGTAATATTTACCAACAGCGCAGAGCGTCCCAGAAGTATCCGAACTACTCCTAAGGGTGCAGCTGGCTGTTGCCGCGACCATCAAGTAATTACTTATTTAGAATCCATCTGCAACCTATGTAGACGTTTTCACCTACATTATAGGCGCATATTAATTTTTCATAAATTTCGATGTGGATACGATTTTCAGAAAAAAAAAAAAAAAAACACTAGCAGATAAATCGGGTGATCTCGATGGGCAAGCGCTAAAATTTTCCGTCCGAAAAAGTAAGAAATGTATTACGAATTAAACGTTAATCATTTTTTAAAGTGAAAACTTGTCGACTGGTTGATTTGAGTCCACGTTGACAATTCGAAAATCCGAGCGTAGCTATGTTCATGTTCAAACCATTAATGTGCAGGTCTGTACCATTCGTTGCAACACTTTCATAATGACACCTAGTTTATTATTTTGCAGGTATAATGTGGACTAGGTTACGCCTAAGTGGTCGACTGTCACTAAGATCTAGTTCACCCTACACCGATGCAGTTAAATCAGATAATCAGAGCTGTATAGAGCCTTTTCCAACGTAATCCTACCCCCATCCATGAGGAAGGCTACGACATGATCATCAATTATTCTCGTCTTCGACGAGAGTGTCTGGCAATTTATCTCCTGCTCCACCACAAATTGATGATACTGCAGCAGATCGAAGTTCGATGAAGCTAAAAAGCCCCCCATACTCCATTATGGACATTGGTATATATCGGAGAGAGGGATCGAGGTGACCTTATCCGCGACACGGTAATGCGATAATGTAGGTACGTTTTAATCCGTGTTAAGTATGGCTAATGGTATTTTTTCGTCGAATGTCCATCACCAGCTGTGTGCCGTAAATGTTAATGGCTTAGTTTTTCCGTTCTTTTGTGGTGCCTAACCCTCTCAGGGTAATATGCCGGTGTTAGTGGGTATAGATCGCGTTTTAACCAGGGCTGTGACCTCTGGCTTGTAGGGTGACGGTGTTCGTGACGCAAGTAGCACCCCGCTAAGGCACTCGTCGGCAACCTGTACCAAGAAGAGAGGTGGGGTCTTCTTTACGAGCCAATGTGCTTCGCGTTTCAGACCCATTAGCGCTAAATGGCATCGTGTGCATACCAATGACTATCAACGAAAGCACCGACGAAGGAGCAGATAGTCCCGAGGTCTAGAGTGAGTCTAGGTATAAAACTCACCGGGGAATAGGAATGCCTTATGAATTCTCGAGGAGAGGTTCGTTTGGAAACACTGCAGTAGCTTGCAGAACACCAACTGAAGTGATGAGACACTACCAATTAATGGAATAGGAAGAGGAAGAGGAAACGGGCGAGACGATTAATTACAGATCAAGAGGGAAGTGCTCGTATTCCAAGCAGTAAGAGGCCAGTCTTGAAAATGTGTACCAGACTTGAGAACTCATGATTGTTGTGAAAGGTGTTAGGTACAGACATAAAGTTTATGAATTTATCCCACGTATTACTTTATCTGGAGTAAAAGATTCGTACTAATCGATTTGTGGCGTAATATTACAAAATTTAAGATTTCAGGTCACACAGTTTCCTTGATTGAATCATCGGGGGGATCAAGCGTCATATGCAACACCGTTAGCAGGCTATTCGTACGGATGATCATGTCCGGGCCGTGATTATTAGTGCGGTTTATTATACTCGTTTAACTTTCAAAGCGAATATCAAGTGCTGGGGGTGTTAAAGCGAGCCGTTATCGCTTAGAGGGACTATGTGCCGCCCACCACTATGCTCATTTTAAGCAACCGCTAATTCTATTTTCATACAAGTTCACTGACTCTGAACGAATCGATTGTACGTGCACACAGCTGATGCTATTAAATCGGGTTGCATGAATATCCAGTACACAAATTCCAGACCATTATGTTGTGTAATCTGTACTCTGCAATGTAGGTATATATGTGTATGTATATTGAATAACTGTTCAAGTTTTTAAATAACAAACAATTCACAATTTTCTTTATATCTTCTTTCTTCTCTTAAAATATGATCATCCTTACTGAATGGGTTCAGATAAAAATTCATCAGTCTGTTAAATTCCGGTTTGAAAATTCAGTTAACCTTCGTATATTTTAGTTCAAATAAACAGATCAAATACGTCTATTCATTTTTCGACGTACGGTTTATTTTCTGACTATATAGCTATCAAGCTGCAACGGGAGTAGGTATATCACGTCACATTGATATATAAGAGTGTATGTGTAATGTGTATGTATGTACATAAATTACTATATGTGTAGTACGAGACAGGCAATCATCCGACTCATTGATCCTTGCAATGGGCAAAATATATAGGTATATAGTCTATTAAATACGTGGCAGAGACTCGCGTGTCGCACTATTTCTATTCTTGGAGTAAATGCACTACTGCAAAGTAGGATATCACGTGATCAAATTGGCTATAGGTTTCTTTAACCCGACACAAGTACCAGTCCGCACGTTATAGGTAAGTGTAATGGAGTTGGGAAACGTTGCAGTGAGAAACAAATTGTGTAATTGTGCCAATAATCGCCTGCGGTCAATGTACTTGTAGGTTGTAACAGTTGGTTGAAAACTTCAGTTATTCATTCCTCTATATACATACATACATATATGGTCATATTGTAGAATTGCTTAAATTACCTAAGAGATTAACATGAAAGTAAATTCCCTCTTTAACTGGCATATACGACATATCTACTTTATGGAGATTTTATACCATTGAGAATAACCGACGATTTGAACATCTTGTTAAATGTTGATCTTTTGAAGAAAGTTTCTGAACAAGGGTTGCACCGTTTGGATTTGTAGAATCAACAAGTTCTTACCTAATTATTTAACCTTCTCTCTGCCAACGGCAAATCCTCGTGCCTTTTCACTTAAAGTGAAACCGATAAATGCCACTTTTCAAGAATTAATCAGTGAAGCTGTTACAAAACTGAGAGACTAATTAAGACTTTGAATACGAAAAATACCATTATATTATATTCAAGCGTGATGCAAAACAATTTGCGATACTTTTTACGCGAAAAATTCAGACATTTTGGAACACATTTTACGTGACTAATTCCAAGATATTTTTCGATAATAAAAAATGCCTTTTACCGATCATGAACTTTCAAAGGGATCTTTTATTCTCTTCATTTAATCGACTGGCAAATTCGATTTCTTTATTTAGAATTTAGTCAATTCTCACAACAGAATTATGGCTGCGTTAGATGTGAGCTCGTTCTTCATCACTGATTTTTTTTCAAACTCTCACTCGTAAGAGAGAGGAAACGTATTGACAGAATACCAATAACGACATAGTTGAGGATACAAAAGTTTAGCTGTATAACATGCTTCGAAATCCTTACTTTAGATACAGTTCAACGATCGTTGAGAATTCTCTTCGCGTCTGAGAAGGCTGGGTGAGTTGCTGGCCGATTGACCCTTAAAACCAATATGAAAGGTGCAGTACCCACCTAAGCGGAGGAATCGAATCGATCAAAAACTGGATTAATTTAAACCCAAACAAATCCTTAGGGTTTCAACAGGCAATATTCCAAGCGCCTGAGCTGAACTTGTGGAAGGAAATCGTTTTCTTGTATTTATATTTTTGTTCTTTGAAGAATGAAAAAGGTATGGTTTTATGCCTGGGTGAGATACCGCTCAACGCTATTATAAATGAAACTCTCCGAATACCGTATTTGCATTTAAATGAATGTGGCTTAAATTAAATATGGTAATCCATCTGGGGATCTACAAGAGTTTATTGTATACCTCCTCCATTTGGTTAGAGAAACTCTGATATATGTATTGTAAGTATATATATGGGGTATTCCATATGTCACCTCGACCAACGTTTGACCCTCACATTTTTTGTTTTCTCTCAAATTAATTCATGCAATAATAGTACTAAAAAAATGCCCATCTTTTTTTTTTTTTACTTTTTTCACGACACATACTTTATCAGTTATGGCGGTTCAAAAAATTTTCAATTTCGATCCATTTGTAAGATCTGAAAAAATTACCAAAAATTCTATATTTTATTTAGATTTTTTTGGTGCAAGAGCCATAATGGGACGAGACCTCCTTCTAAGTCTTTTTGGGCTTGAAACATTTATAATTCACTCCAACCATGTAGATCTCTTACCTTGCTTATTATAAACTTCCTAAATGATTTCTATATGACAGATATCCTTATAGACCCACCCGAATAGTCAAATTGTTATATATTTTCTGACTTTGGATTCTTTGAGTGCTGAAAAGTATTTTCAAAACCCCAAAAGGTGGTATGATTATTATTATTATTATTTTTTTCTTAGTTTCTACGATAAGAAAATCCTCGCAACCCAAAAACTTGTCAAATATAAGGATAAGATATTCCCCTCAGAGATTTATAAGGTTGGAGTGAATTATAGATGTTTTAAGCCTAAAAAGGCCTTGAAGGAGGTCTCGTCCCATTATGGCTCTTGCACGAAAAAATTCTAAATAAAGTATAGAATTTTTGGTAATTTTTTCAGATTTTACAAATGGGTCGAAATTGAAAATTTTTTGAACCGCCATAACTGATAAAGTATGCGTCCAAAAAAAATAAAAAAAAAAAAAAAAGATGGGTATTTTTTGAGTACTACCATTACATGAATTAATTTGAGAGAAAACAAAAAATGTGAGGGTCAAACGTTGGTCGAGGTGACATGAAATACCCCACATACATATGTGAAAAACGTGGGGACATATTATACCTATATAAACTGTATATGGTCCACTGCTTTATAGAACACATTACGGTAGCGCGACTGATGAGAATGCCCGGAATATAAGTTCATTTGGTCAGGAGGTATGTAGGTAAGTCCATTCTATACGCGGCGCATACTCAATAGCGTAAACGAAGCTTTCATTATAATCAGTTGGAAGTGGCGTGGGTCCCTAATAGCAGTGCAGAGGCTGGCATACACCATGCTCTACATTTTAATTAGAATTTCATGATTCGCAAGTCGGGGTATAGTATGTAAAGCTGAGGAGAAAAAGAAGCTTGAAAAAATTTCAGAAATTCATAGGATAGATAATATACGCGTTAGAATGTTGAAAAAAAAAAATTGACATTTTATTTTCTACACTATACCTACCACCGTTTCCAAACTTTAGTTTTTGACAGAAAACAAATCTTTCCACAACACGAGCTCTACATTTCTCAGCTCTAAAAGGTGGCGCGAGTCATTTTTTTTATATGTCTATTCAACTTTTTATAACCTGGACGTATCCGTACCTACATACAGCTTTTTTGAAACTCACTCAGAAAGGGGTTTCTCGGGTTTTTCATTCCAGATTTAAAGTCAGAATACAGAAATTTAAAATGTTGGGCTATTATTATATGGCGAAGTAGAATTATAAAAAGTAGACTAATTTACATCGAAATTAGCACTCGACGATTCTTGTCGTCGCTTCTTTCCAATCTGAAGTCAAGATCTGAAAATTCAAAATAGTGGATCGAAATTGTAGAAAGTAGACTCAGTCACATGAAAATTGCTATTCAGAGTTTTTAGCGTTCAGCAATGTGAATTTTTTTTTGATTTAGATTTCAAATTATCGGCTCAAAAACTTTCGATTAGCAATTCCGATACAAATAAGCAATTTCGGTACGCCATATTGGATCCGCAATTTTGGATTTCTGTATTTTGACGACACATCAACAATCCACGATCCAAAAAACCCTTCTCAATGAGTTTCAAAAGAATCAGATTTAAGGAGAAGTGTAGGTCTCAAAAATTCAAATAATCAACATAGACAAATGGTTCGTGTTACTTCTTTATAAAGTTTAGATATAAAGCTTATCTTGTGAGATGATTTGTTTTGTGTCAAACGTTTAAAGTGGTGAGAGTAGAAAAAATGGAATGTCGATTTCTTCTCAGAAAGCCTAATACGTAAAATAAGATCGATAAGATATTAACATAATGTGGTGTAATGACTTCCAAAGACAACAATCCCTCTAGATGAAAATTTCAAGAATCAGTGTGATGGTGCGATTACCGTCGTATAGAATGGTGAAAACTTTTCAAAGAAAGTGTTGCCCGATTATTTTCTGTGAGTAAAGCCGAGAGGATTAGTTTTCGATTTTTTTATGCAAACGGTCAAGTGGACGTTGAATTTTATATCTTAACTTTTTGCTGCATAAGTATGCTGATTAATTCATCCAATCGCGAAGTATGTAAGGTAGGTTGAAAATGTTGAAAATGTGTAATGACCATGCATGTGCGGGTTCTCTTTTCAGGATTTCAAAACTCCCTGAAAACTTTTCTGCTTTAGTTATTTCAAAACTACTCTCGAAGCTTATATTTATTAGAATCATTTTCCATTGCCGTTACTTTCTGGACTCGAAGAGCCCTTCCAGAAAAAAGTACTCATCTTGCTTTTCCCCTGTACCTATGTAGAAGGAAATTAAAGCAAACCCATGCCAAGTGGCCCGAAATTGGGCGAGCCAGCAAGCCTGCCTTCGTAACCATCGTCCTTTCGCTCCTTTGCCCAAAGTCTGGAGACCGTGGTCTGGACTCTGGAGTCAGCCAAGCGTTGATTAAATAGAAGTATAGTGGATGCTTCTCCTTTGGTTTGGGCAGGAAGCCATTTTATCGATCGATTCGAAGTGGTGAGACTCCATTTTTCACTCTAAAAATTCTTTAAAAAATCCAGAAGTTAAAGATTCGAGAGTGAATTTATACTTTCTAGAGTTTTAGGAATTACAACCTTTACAGAGATCAACTAATGATCAATTTCTTAAAATTTCTTCAATTTTCCAACAACCCCACCTTCTTCATAAACATTCTATTCATTCGTTAAATAAATAAAAATGAAGGTTTTAGAAAACTGATTATCTAACATAAAAAATTAGAAAATCTTCTAAAGTTCTATAAATTTTCATAGATGAATTCCAAAAATGATTTTTTTGTAAATAAATAATTGCATATGAACGTTAGTCGAAGCTGTTTGTTTCGATGTAAATTTCACTGAAATATTTCAGGAAATGTATTCAGTTTTGATTTTTAATTATATCAAAGTATTTTTTGAAAAAATTTCTATTAATTATTGGATCTGAATATATTTGAAAACTTTTTATTTTCTTCTTTACTTCAACTCAGCCTTGATTTTTATTTCCATCGTTATATTTCATTACCGTATTAATTTTCTAACCAAAAACTGACCATTATATTATCTTTTATGAAGATTTATCGGTTCCCATATATACATAGAGGACTCTTATCCCGTAGAGAATAGAAAAAAGTTTATTTCTCCATTCCTTGTCCCTCTTTCACGATCTTTTCCTCCCTCCTCTAAATACCCCATCGTGCCTTTTCCTGGGTATACATCTTCAAGCTATTCACATTTCTCTCTCGTGCATACCACGACGATCGATGCATACGCCCCACGAGTCGATAGCCTCTGGGGCAAATTGAGACCGTGACGTCAGCACTTTTTCACCAATACGTTGTCTGCCGTTATTGTAATAGCTAGACTTTGAATTTGAAGAAAAAAAAAAAAACTACGAGGTACAAGTATTATGTACAACGTCAATGGCTATACGACACAGACAAAAGGTTCAAGAACGACGGCGAAAGTACCTTCCACAATAGTCTTCTGATCGCGATATCCCCACCCTAATACTACATCATCCTTTATTGTTAGTAGATCAATGTAAAAGTACTTTTCCTCACCTTAGAAACCATGTAATTATTGGAAAAACTGTCAAGTAGGTATGTGAAGAATTTAGGTTGCTAATCAATAATTAAAAGTCGAATTATTATTCTCGTAGAAGTAAACGTTTAAATTTAACGAAATATGAACATTTTTTATGCCCATCATTTGTATTTTGAATCCATATGAATTTCAAATTTTTAATTTTCATTAACTTTGATAAGGAAGATATTTGTATTGGTCGAGAATAAGTTTTGCTAATATTAACGAATTTTTTCAGATTTTTCTAATCTTTAGCATACGAAAAATAAATTTTTAGAAAGATGCCGATATGGTCGATAAACTCGCGGAATGATCTCTCAGCAACAACGAGATGCGAAATATCTGAAATTTACAATATCTCGTCTAAATCCAACGTTCGCTTCTAAGTATAAGAAACGAAATTTGACTTTTAATTTTTGAATATATGACGACCCATAATTCCGACAGTTATTCCGGTAATTACATGAGTTTGTGGAGTGATGAAAAGTATCATGGAAAGGCGTCTTTTCTGCCTCGTTTCATCCAGTCGTATATATTCATTCCAAAAGAAAAATAAATATGAGCTTTTTCTGGACTTTGAAAAAATAAATAAATAAATAACAGGGTACAAGTATATCATCGATTTGGCCACCGATTTTTTCCCCAAAAGTGCTTATGAAAAAAACATCTTTCCCAAAATTACAGCCTCGTAGCATTTTTATTGACCGAATTATGATTTTTCAAAGTTTCAAAATCCAGTTATTTTTTGGCCTTTTTTCGATGTGATGATGTTTCGCGAAATTTCTACCGATTTACTTCCGATTGGGCTCATTTTCTTTGTCTTAGAAAGATATTTATTTGATATACACTTTCGGGGAAAAAAATTGGTGGCTAAATCGGTGACATACGTGCGCCCTGTTAAGGACAAAAAAAAGTACAGGAAAAGTTCATATAGGGGAGGGGGAAAAATGGGCCCCTGAATAAAAAAAAATGCTTATATCTTCAGTTTTTTTCACTTGTTTTACTTTCTCCCCCCCCCCAAAATTTTTGAACCATCAAGGCCCATTTTGCCCCACCCTCCCCTATAATATCGGTTAAAAATTGAAAATCGAATTCTTCTCCGGGTAAAAGCGGACGTTCAAATTGAACGAGATATACGAAAACTTTGTGTGCCTTTCATCATTTGAATGTGAAACCCTCCAACTTACAGATCTTTTCACCCCACCGTTTCTAAGATGATCCGGCGAATTTGTCAAACAGATCCATACATCTGTTTACAAAATCTGGTTTTCGAATGCTAGAGACGCGAAAATGTAGAGATTCGTTGAAATTATCAAAAGTTATTTTTCGACAGAAACCAATACTTTTCTCATCACTATGTCGACGAGAAGTAAAAAGGTCGAGAGTTTCGTGACAGGGTTTCAGGTCACAGATATACCGAGCGTTTTCGATGAATCCGCACAACTCCCTCCTTCGGCCAAATCAACACAGACACGCACTGTGTGCATGAGGCTCGTTCGAGAGGGGATAGGCAATGCCACTAGTAGCTTATCCCTTCCTGAACGAGCCACACGCACACGATGCGTTCCTGTATTGGTTTGACCGAAAGAGGGAGTTGTGCGGATTCACCGAAAACGCTCGGTATTTATAGACATAGCGGGGTAATGTAGAACGGATCAGCGATGGCTTTGAACTTGTATAGTGTCATGGTTATCTATCCTCGATGTAGCACCGTGTGTTTACCGATAAATCGATCAGGACTGGCCATAGGGCAAGCAACTAGATCATGAATCGTGTGTGCCAATAAAGTTAAACTCTGAATCATGAGGATTCTGCAATTAGCTAGTATAAATAAATGATAAAATACTTTTAATTACACGCGTTCGTATCCAGATTGAATATAGTCATGTATTCCAGAGATGGGTGAATTTTTACAGGCAAAGTTATCCTCCCGACATTAACCGCAGCTGATGTAAATTGGCTTCGAACAATCGGGCTGTCTGCCAATACGCGTTGTACCTTTGCGGTGGGAAATGGATTTGCTACGTGGTCTACCTATAGGACGCACGGCCACAATGCTAACCACTTTTTAATTTTCACTTCAATCAATTCAGAAATTATAGATATCCACTATATCTATAAGTGTACTTGATTTATATATACATACCTATATAATATGAAGGGGATTCAAAGGAGAAGTGAAACACTTTCGTACCTCATCCCCCGCTGATTTAGTTAAAGTTTCTTTTCTCCTAGATGAGCGGCATATTTTTTTTTCAATTTGATATTTTTTTTTCAAAACACATAATATGTTATATTGAGATTGGGATCTGTGTGGGAATGGTAGTGATGAAATAAAATCAACATTTTGAAGATCATTTATATTTTCTTAACATTTTTGTGCTTTTTTGATTTCTCAGGGTTTTCCATTTTCGAAATCGCCCTTCAAAGAAAGTTTGTAATTTTAATTACATGGGGCTTCATTATCTGAAGAATTGACCATGACATTCTAATAAACATAATAGCAGAAAAAACCTAAAATAATTAGGGTAACTTTGAACAGGAAATAAAACATGGCAAGTACAACTTTTAAATACTTTTATATCCAAATGCAAATTTTTATCCGTAAATTATATGAGGTGAAAAAAAAATGTATTTGTAAGTAACAATTATTATTATACCTGTTAAAAAATGGGAGATGTATATGTATATGTATAGGTAGAGAGGATTCGCGGGGAACGGCGATAAGTTATTTAACTGGCAAATAAAGCCCTGGATTCTAAAAATATTAAATCGAGATTTTCAATCCGCCAGTAAGCCACGTTTCCTCTGCTAATTCCCTTCCACCCGTACCCAATCCCTTGATCTTTGAATAAAAATAAAAAAGAAAAAAAAACGAAAGAAAAATCCCTCTACCCGCTCGAGATATACTCCCGCGTTTTGCGAATCATTGAATAAGCAAATTCATTCAATCGTTCTCTTTTAACAGCAATCGTCAAGAGATCTGACGACCGTAGCTTGCCGGATTTCGAAAAGAAAAATTATATAATCCCCCTTTACACAGACACAAAAAAGGAACCGAGTACCTATATACCTACCATTTTTATCAGCACGCGTCACTCGTCAAATATTATTCCCGTCAAGGCAGGGGTCATTCAAATTGATTGCCAATTCGAACTCTGAACAAAGCAGAATGGTAATTCGTTTTATCTGATTCGCTAATCCTCGTAATATAAATATCTTCAACAACCACCTACAGCATATAATCATCTAGAGTTTGACGGAAGGCCCAGTGTCGAGCCAGTACCCTTGTCAACGGTGGAACTTTCATCCCGCGTATGTACAGGATCGATACCGGTAAATAGATGGAATGATAAGTTCGTGCCAACGTTGGCAACCAGACCTGGGCCAACATTGCGAATAAACAGTAGGCCAGGGGAGAGGCAGGCAAAGCGGGCCCTATCGGGCAAAGTGGGCCCCCCAAAAATTTATCATATTTTATCAAAATTCTAAAAAAAAAGTGATAAATTTCTTTTATTTACTTGCCTTAGAAACTTTAAACATCAAATTAAGTGTATATTATAAAAACTAGGGGAAACGCGGGCAAAGTGGACCCCCAGAAAATTTTAAAGAAGCAATTTATATCGGACATTTGAACTAAGGATGTCAACGTCTGTCAACAGTCAGGATATTATTTTTAGCTAAAAATTTCGTAGATATGGTCATTTATAACGTCTTTTTATTTTTTTCAAAGATCGAGAAATTTTCAAAGGCGCCCACTTTGTCCGCCTCTCCCCTAGGTCTTATAATAAATACTTGATTTGATGTTCAGAGTTTTTTATAATGCAAGTAAATAAAGAAATTCATAACTTTTGAGAGTTTAGAAAAAGTATGAGTAATTATCGGCGGGCCCGCTTTGCCCGCAACTTTCGGACCTTTGAAATAAGGGCGTTCAACACTCGTCATCAATTAGGCTATCGATTTTCCTCCAAAATTGAAAGATCTATCGATTCAAATCTCCATTTGGAACCTTACTACCTTAGTGAGCCCGCTTTGCCCGCCTCTCCCCTATCGAAAGTTAAGAACAAGAAGGATGTAATCTTTAACAGGGCTTACACCCTTCCAGTTTATAGCCCTTGAAATTTATTGCGAGAAAAGCTCAATACTGTCCCAGCAATTTGCGACAACACTGGGCTGCCGATGCTGGCCTAGTAGTAGACCGTATTAATAGCACTGGCAGATTTTACCTTGCTTAACGCTGGCCCAGTCTTTGAAGTCGACGCTCGGTTGTTGAGGCTGTACCAGTGCAGGGCCATCTTACCAATATCGACAAACTCTACCTGGGTACGTGCCTGTAATCTAATTATCGATCAGCATAGGCTCAAGAATTTTCCCTACTAATCAATCAGTCGTAATTATACCTACCACGTGACGACTAATCAAACTAAATTTTTGCCAATATTTCGAAAAATTAGTGATCTCAGGACAGTGCCGAATAAGTCGATTATTTATTAGGAAATAAACCGGAGTGATCAAACAAAAGTCTAATTATGCAAAAAAAAAAAAAATGCATAATTATGCAGAATCGTGATGTGGTTATTTGAAATTAGCTGAACCGAATTCAGGATTATCAAAGATGTAACATCGTGGTATCTCATGAACCATTATGAGATCGTCAAAACCCCGGCGGCAATATCATAAGTCTGAATAAAACTGAGGAGAAATATATGAAAAGTTTATCTGAGAAACATTACCGGGGTTATATCTACTTGCTGCTTGGAGAGTGACTTTTAATCTGTCGTATAGTCAGAAGTTTTTTTTATAAAATTTTGACAGGATATAGGATTGGCGTATAAAAATAGAGTGGTACGAATAATGAACGATCTGTTCTGTAAAGTGGCATAAAGAGTAAGATCGTTGTACAATGAGTAAAAGGAGATTATTATTACCTAGGTTTAATCCAGCGACATTCAGTTTTTTAAATACGATAATTAAACGACTGTTACAGGCTACAGAGTTGATTAATTGTACGTAATCCATGAAGAAATCTGTGTAAAGTATAATCCCCGTTATCACTCGAGATACGGGGAATTTCTGACTACTTGATAGGATTCAATTATAATTATATAAGTTAACGGTGGGTTTCCAGTTAACGATGTGGATTTCAAAAACGAGTATCCTAAAACCTCAGAGAATTAAATTTTTATTTTCAAAGTAATTTTATTTATGTATTTAATGTATAGGGTCTTTTAGTGTCTCATGTACCATGACTGTAAAGTCAGCACGGAGCTGTCTCTAAACTCTGAAGTGTACGTACTCGAGCCTTAATCATCTACCTGCTGGGAGGATAGACAGCCGGGTGACTAGGGGAAAAAAAAAAAGAGAAAACGAAAAAGAAGACGAAAAGAAAAGAAAAGGTATGAAAAAATAAGATTACCAATAAAAAACGAAGTTACGTGATGTGAGTGACGTTTATTATACTGTCAAAAACAAAAAGTTACCTTACCTTACTGTTGCCACGACGATACTCACACTTATAAATACGTGCGATAGAATAAGGGTGATATACGAATGTTAGAAATTATAAGAAAAAAAAAAAAAGGTAGAAAAGGCGGTTTCTTTCTGTATTTAACTTTCCGACTTTCTGTCAAAGATGATCGTGCATTGAATAATTGATAGTCGAATTTTTTTTCTTGAACAGAAAGGACCGTTCGAAATTGAACGACATATTATGGCAATTTTTCATACCCTTCATTTGAATATAAAGTTTTGTAAATTTTATATCTATACGTTGTGCTTTTTCTGTAATATTATTCGAACTGTTCGTTGGAAAGACTAACGGACAGATCGACATCCTTACAAAATCTCACTTTCGGATGTTGAGGACCCGAAAGAATGAATATTCGTCGAGACTTTTTTTCCTTTATCAAGCGGCGATAAAAAGTTATAACTTTCATAATAATAACTAGAGAGTGATCAAAAATGAAAGTCAGTAAACAATTAATCACAGGAATCGTTCTGTTGAAATTACAATCCCTAGTTGCAGAATTGGAAAAAATTCAGTTTTTTTTTTTTTTTTCATGGCTGGACCCAATCCACCGGGTTTAATTGGATTTTTTTGGGTTTTGTAGGTTTGATGGCAAATTAAACATTCGTTGGATGATGTTACGTGTTTTTTTCTATATTTGTCAGAACATATCAAACTTAATTTGATTTTTTTGTTGTTGATTAAATGGACTTTCTTGGGTTTGTATGTCCAATTAGAAATGTCAAATTGTACTATAGTTCTACAAATTCTGCTAAATTGAAAAGAATTTGCTATTATATATTTCGAGTGAGCGAAAACTTATTGCGTTTTTTACATTTCATCACCTGTGAGTGATACAAGAAAAGTATTGGTTTTGGTCGAAAAGTAACTCTTGCTAATTTTAACGAATCTTCACGTTTTCGACCCTCTAGAATCCAACAAAACAGGTTTTTAGAAAGATGTCGGTCTGTCTGTCGGCCTGTTCGACAAACTCGCGCGGTGATCTCGGAAACGGCTCGATGAAAAAATCTGAAATTCACAGAACTTTACAACCAAATGATGGGCATGAAAAATTGCCATGTCTCGTTTAATTTGAACTTCCGGTTCTACCGGAAATGAATCGATTTTCGATGTTTTACGCGACGAACCTATACTTTTTTCTCTGTATTACCTTTCTAAATGAAAGAATATGTTTTTCCGAGTTGAGAATTTTATATATATAGGGCATTCCTTGCCAATAACACCACCAAAATTGTAAATATACCCAGATTGAATTAAAATAAAATGAACTGTATAGAATTGTTGTTTGTTAATATATAGGACGTTCCTTGCCAATGACAAGAAGGAATTGTAAATGTACCCAGATCGAATTGAGATGAAAAGCACTGCATGAAATTGTTGCTTGTTAATATATACGGCGTTTTTTTTTTTGT
Organism: Macrophya annulata; assembly: GCA_963924015.1. Taxonomy (NCBI): domain Eukaryota; kingdom Metazoa; phylum Arthropoda; class Insecta; order Hymenoptera; family Tenthredinidae; genus Macrophya; species Macrophya annulata. Next base: position 11,015,054 of record OZ001257.1, on the reverse strand, counting down.
GGGTAAGATTTTTAATTTCAATCTTTTATTTCGAGTTTTCATTACTTTTTGATACTTTTTCTTTCCCTGACAAACGTATCCTTTTTTCTTTCTGATGAAAAGTACCCCGAAAAACTGTTTTTCCGGCTTGTTCATTATCTTTTTGTTGGATTTTTGGATTACCAAAATTTTAAAAAACGAAGACAATTAAATACTGCCGTAAATATGCTCTACTTTATACCTATAGGCAATGTAGTTTCCGGTGAGCTGAGATAAAAAAAAAAAAAAAGAAGGAGGGTTGGGCAGTGTATTGATCGTTAGACTCCCTGAGAGGAAATAAACGCCAATCTATGGAAGAGTTGGTAAAACGAGTTGAGTTCCAGCCAAAAAGTTTGTGTCTGTAACAGGATCAGTGCAAAAGCGTCTATATACTAACATATACATATATATATATACATATATATATATATATATATATATACATATATATATATATATATATATATATATATATATATATATATATATATATATATATATGTATGTGTGTATACATATATAGGGTCTAACAAATTGTAATTTTATACACGTGTACATTTGTCATTCTATATACATGTTACGTTTTTACTTACAAGGCACGTAGCTGTACTGTAGACGGTATAAGAAGGAAGGAGGGTCAGAATAATTGAGCTAAAGTCATTCTTGGATTGCTGCAGTGATTGAAGTTACAATGGTCGGCAGCAGCAATCTAGTCTTCTCATATAGTACAGTTACATAAAGAGGGGGATCATTTTTTAACCAACGATATATGAGAGGAGATATGTTTTGAAACAATTTTATACCCATCTGCTTATCACGGGATGAATTTGAATTGATTTTGATGCATTATCGTATTGAATATCAGCCATTCCGTGTCAATTCTCTTGTCAGGGATTCGAAAAAATTGACTCACTGAAATTACGCTCTTACCCTTTTTGTGAAAATCAACGTTTTTGTCTTTGAACATGATATTTAATAATATTTCGGATTTCATTTCGAAGCAAGTAAAATACAGATTTTTGAAAATTCCACAGAAAACTGTAAAAAAAATTTTATATTTCTATTTTTTATTTTTTTTTTTTTGATAAATCACCTATATTTCAAGCTATAGGTTAAGCTTATAGGTCAAGCTTCGTAAAAATTCGTAAAAATCTTATTATTGTAAAATGTAACGAATGGTACGAGAGAAATGTTGATCCGAAACTGATGAAAAAAAAAATTAGAGTCGGTCTATTTTACACATTTACTTGAATTCTGTAAAAGTACAAAATATTATGAGGGGGGGGGCAGTGAAAAAATCACGTTTTTTTGTTTCAATTTTTTATTTTTTTTTTTGCCAGTATTTGTCTAGACTCTACCTAGATATTGCCATGTTTAGTTTCATAAACTACGAAGAGCTGACGGATGATCGTCTATAACGTAGGTATACATTAAGTATTTTCATCACCGGATAGGAATCTAACGCTAACTTACGAATGACAATTTTCCAGAAATAAATCGGAAGCCTGCGAATAGAAACACGTTTTTTTAGAACCACGAGCGCAACGTTTGCGTGCGTGTAAAGGCATTCTCTAAGACAACCTGATAGGCTCTATTCATAACCGTTCCGGACGTAGACCAGACTAACGAAAAATCAATTTTTAATAAAAGCTATACATATATCCGATATTCAGTCATTTCTTTAGCTTCCATTCGCAATAAATTTATAATACAAACTTTAGAATCTATCGATTAGACCTTCTCACAAAAACTCTTAGTAATTAGCTTCAGATTCCGTAATCGAGTCTTTAGAGGTATATTGGAAAAAATGAATGGTCTAATATGAAGTTGATTCTGTCCGTCGCCTAGAGTGAAAATTGGTTCTAAAAAACTTTCTAAAAAAAAAAGAAAAAAGAATTATTTTCATATTTAACCCTCCGTAAGCAAGCTGGGTCTTTTAAGGCACAATCGAAATTTCAGTTTTACTCCAATTCCGACTCGTATAAAGAACCAAAACAAGAATCAGACTAATATAAAGGTAGAAATAGGTTGTTGAAACCTTCGAAAGTATACTTGATTTTTTTCAGATTTTTTATACCGCTTATACAGCTTAAAAATATTGAAAGACCCAGTTGGCTGACGGAGATATCAAAATTACACTTTGCTGATGGAGGGTTAAGTACATACCGGGTCTTTTCGGGGATGAGCCCCATAGGGTGCCCAATTATATGCAATTCGTGGTACAACTATGCTAAGTTGCCATAAAAAAACAAAGAAAATTTAGGGGAAATTTCTGAAACTTAGAAAATATGTTAAACTTATGAAAATTTGATGATGATATTTTTTGTTCTTTTTTTTTTTTATTAAATTTTTGTTGGGAAGGGGGGCTCCGGTCTCTTCTATATTTTTCAGAAATCCATTTTGGTTCACTTCATCATTGCTATTACAGTTTTAATATCCTCCTATAGCGGATTTTAATACTCAGTTCACTGACAATAAGACCTTCACATAATATTCTCACATAATCTGATGGAACTCTTTCTATATATATATATATATATATATATATATAGACTTATCTACGTAGCTGTAAGTATACACGTATACATACATAAGTATATATATACATATATAAAAGCAAATGAAAATCCGCTACTAATTATACGAAATTATGGAAATTACAGGAATTCAGAATCAGAGAGAGAAAAATTTTCCGATGATATAATAACGAGGGTAAGCGTGGCTTGGAATCGTAGCATTGTCTACATTGAGAAATCCGTATAATGAACCGACGCTAATTAACTCAGAATTCTCAGAGATACGCCACTCGATTTGCCTCCGGACTTGAGTGTGTCAGTTCTTCCAGTCTCTTCATGTAGACCCTGAGGCAGGGTCCATATAATTTTAACAAACTCCAGAAACTTCATTTTTGGTTATGGTATAGTAGGTATATATCTATGTATATACTTACGTTGAGAAACATCAGTAAATTATTTTGAAAAAACTTCATAAATGAGATACGATGATTTTCGAATTTTTTAATTATTTTTTTTTTTTCATATTTCAAGGAATCTTAGCCAAAAACCGTTAAACGATTCAGATCAGCATGGAGATTAGAACCCGCATGAATCTTTGGAGTCGCTCATTATGATTCGAGTTAAAAATAAACATGTCGGATTCAAATAATAACGAGAACCAAGAAAAAAATTGTGATATTTGTAAATATTGATGATCATCCGTTGCTGGAATCGTTAATGAAGATTCTAATAAATTTATGCTAATTAAAAATCAATCTTTATTTACAGCAATATCTGCTAGGTTATGTAAAAAGATGTATCAGAATCGTTTTACGTTGATTATTTTAAAGGTGTTACGCCGAAACCGGATGAGTTAAAAAAAGAAACACAGAATTTTTCGGAAGATCAATATAAGGACCGTGTCAATATTTCAATTTTTAAAGAATTCTTTTACAAAAATTCGAGTGTTATAGTGCAACGTATTACAAATTAAACGTCATATTACTTCATAATTTAAAATAGTTGTTCCAAATTTGAGAATTAAATTATTGAAAATCCAAGAAGTATGAATACAGGGAAAGTCCACTCTAAGCGTAATACTGGTCAATAAAGAGACTTTATATGTATCTAAATGAACTAATTTTTGTTCAAAAATTTTCTCCTTTGAATGCTAAATAATGTCCAATTGTAAAAGAGTGGAGAAAATCAATTTCGAATACAAATATATTAATAATAATTAAAAGAAACAAGATGATATGGGGCATTCCATGTTGCCTCGACCAACGTTTGACCCTCACGTTTTTTGTTTTCTCTCAAGTTAATTCATGTGGTAGTAGTACTCAAAAAATGTCCATCTTTTTTTCTATTTTTTCGACGCATACTTTATCAGTTATGGCGGTTCAAAAAATTTTCAATTTCGACCCATTTGTAAAATCTGAAAAAATTACCAAAAATTCTGTATGTTATTTAGAATTTTCAGGTGCAAGAACCATAACGGGACGAGACCTCCTTCTAGGCCTTTTTAGGCTTAAAGCATCTATAATTCACTCCAACCTTATAAATCTCTGAGGAGAATATCTTATCCTTATATTTGACAAGTTTTTGGGTTGCGAGGATTTTCTTATCGTAGAAACTAAGAAAAAAATAATAATAATAATAATCATACCACCTTTTGGGTTTTTGAAAATACTTTTCAGCACTCAAAGAATCCAAAGTCAGAAAATATATAACAATTTGACTATTCGGGTGGGTCTATAAGGATATCTGTCATATAGAAATCATTTAGGAAGTTTATAATAAGCAAGGTAAGAGATCTACACGGTTGGCGTGAATTATAGATGATTTAAGCCCAAAAAGACTTAGAAGGAGGTCTCGTCCCATTATGGCTTGCACCAAAAAATTCTAAATAAAGTATAGAATTTTTGGTAATTTTTTCAGATTTTACAAATGGGTCGAAATTGAAAATTTTTTGAACCGCCATAAATGATAAAGTATGCGTCGAAAAAAAAATGAAAAAAAAGGCGTTTTTTGAGTACTACTATTACACGAATTAATTTGAGAGAAAACAAAAAATGTGAGGGTCAAACGTTGGTCGAGGTGACATGGAATACCCCCGTTCTCTATTAGAATATGAACGGGAACATGTGCAGGAATAAATCAAAGTTCTTAAAAAAATGTAGGTACTTGAGCCAATTTGACCGTGAAGCCCTTCATTTAGTGTATACAAGACCTGCGTCAATCTTTCTGATTTACCATTTGCGATACCTTTCTATATTTTCATTCATTTACAGATTTGCAGAAACCGTTACTCAATTGAAAATGTCGATTCCGACGCCTTTACTGTCAAACAATTCATCGATAAACTCCTCGCAGCATTATTTTTAAACACAATATTTTGCGCCTTTTAAACAGCATCAGATAATCCCACCCGTTTGGTACAAATATTGAAGATATTATTTATACGTCACGTGAATGAATAATTTATTATATTCCAAGTTTCGAGACTATACATGCGTATTCTCGTATACCTAGAATGAATTTCTAGTCATTAGATCGTGTGATAAAATCCTATACAATTTCAGAATTTTCGAAATCAATTTGCACACTTGTTATAAAAGTTACCTCCACTTCAGTACAACGTGGTATTTTGTTTAAACGTAATGAAACACGTCCTATGTGGATGCAGGCAGAGGTCAGTTTTTAACTTAAATAACCTACATCTATCCCCAGAGAACAGTCAGGATTTCACGCAAGAATTAACTGCCTTTAAAATCCTATGAATAAAAAAATAAGACAATTCGTTTGAGGTTAATTTCCGTTTTGAATTTTTGTCAGCTCGGCAAGTAGGTATGTTGGATTCTTACACATATGAAGTTTCATCCAAATTCATCTGTCTTCTATTTTGCTAGTATATTATTTATAGGTTGTATATATCGTAAAATTATAAAATCGTAAGTAATTTGACACAATCGCGTTATATGGAGCATTGTGTGTCATCGGTATAAATTCTCATAATAATTTCATACGCCTGGACTGCAAACACGACTGTTATACCATATTGGCCTAGAGTTCGCACCACACCGCGCGGTTATCACGCGATACTTCATATTATCACAATCACAGACTATCAGAGATACCACCTGGTTTCCGGAATCTGGTATACCTACTAAACTGTAAGCGGAAGTTAAAGTTGAATTTTCGATTAAAATTTATATATACATACATATATACCAATTAAAAATGAAAATAAAAATAGATAAACTAAAAACGTTTTTCCATTTATTTATTTATAATATTTTCGCAATATTCAATCTCTTAAAATTATTTTTACAGATCAATCTGTAAACGTATAATTATTTTATAGGATTGCAGTGACAGTGACAAGTCAATTAATCGCTATCGAGTTGTAGGTATAATGTATGTTACGTGGTATGCTCGTACGATCAGGGTATTTATATCGACTATGTATAATACGCTGTGCCAATGTCAATATCAATACAATATACATATATACAGACATGCGTGTATATTTTTATATGTATATAGGTAACGTATATGTAGTATATGTGTAATATATGTATATGTATATATCCTGACACATGCAGTAAAGCGCGAAAGCGATTTCATCTCATATGACACACGTGACGATTCTCGTAATTAAAACTTTTGCTTGATAAAAATATGCGTGTATACATATTTGGGTGAAAACAAATGGGTACCCGTCAAACAATTATTTATAATTCCGAATCACCGGTTTTAACACATCATCAAACAAAAGTCGCGTTTCCATTCGATATTATCGGATCTATTATACATATAATCTTCAAAGTTCTCATATAGATACGGTCTGTATAATATATACAGATACCGTTTTATCTCGATTTAGTATTATTTCGTTCTGCAAATTTCACATGATATTTCAAATGAATATTCGTCGTTTTTTTGGATTCTCATTCATCGAGTCTTTTAAGGAGTTTGGTCAGTCAAAAATCAATACTTTTTGATAAATTTATCGAAGGGATAGTCAAGATATTGGGTATTCGTATGATTATTATATTTGTGGTCTGATGATGTCCCTAAAAATTCAATCAAGAAATAAAATACCAAAATTATGAACAAACGGTAAGATATCGACTTTTCATTTTAGATCGCTTTCAAATAGTGAAAAATCTAGTAGATTGGTTCGATTTCACTATTCGATGGTTTTTTATATTCAGAAAAGTATTCTTCACAATCCCACTGAGTCACTTTTTTTTCATCGCGTTGGTGACGTCGAATATTCAATTTTACAAGATTGGACCCCGGGCGATTCCGATCAACAAATAACGATATAGAATTGACTATCGACAATAAAAATAATTTGTTAAGTGAATTTGTGAAAAATACTTGTCTGAACAAAATAAGCTATCGGAGAGTGAAATCGAACCAATCTACTAGAGTTTTCACTATTTGAAAGCTATTTAAAATGAAAAATCGATATCTTACCGTTTCTTCATAATTTTGGTATTTCTTTTTTGTTTCTTGAATTTTTAGGGACATTCTCAGATCGAAAATATAATAATCATACGAATACCCAATATCTTGACTACCCACTGATAAATTTCACAAAAAGTATTGATTTTTTACTATATCCAAACTCCTTAATGCTTTTATTATAATCCAAGATTCAGAATTCCAGAATCTGATCGATTTCGTAAAAAAAAAAGTTTTTCATTGTAAAAACTTTGATAAAAATTTTCTTCGTCCAATTATTATTAATATTTTTTTTTTTTTTCAAAAAAAAAAATTTCATCTTTTAAATGTCTAAAACATCTTAATTTTCAATATTTTTACAAATCTCCGTCATTCCCTGCAGTGACACGTACGGCGGATTAACAACCACATTAAAATAACTAATGAGAAATTATTTTTCACGGAATCTTCAAACGGAGTGTTAAAAGTACTGAACAAAAATTATCCCATACGTATATAAGCACGAACATATAAACAGTGATATTCCCTGAAGTGGTCATTATCATGTCTCAATTACAATTTTCCGGAAAACATATAGCTAAGCAGAGAATGATTCAATGTCCATCGCGGAAAATGAGAAAGATAAGCTGGAATTTTACGAATCAGTCCATCTTGATTTATTAATCGTTCTTTGAAATCCATATAAAGCTTAAACCGCAATAGAATTTCACCTTATTGCGTAAATAATTCTGGCTCTACCCCCCCCCCCCCCCCCCCTCACCCGCCCTCGTCGTTCGTGAGAACCCGTTCCCCAAAACCAGTGGACCTCCTGCAGTATATGTATAGTAAATAATCGACGAAATATTACGTAATACGTAAATCTATACGATGCTAGACATTATAGTGGGAGAGATGCTTGACCTCGCTGCACAGACGTGTATAACGTACGCCGTTGCATATATATATATATATATATATATATATATATACATGTACGCTATCAAGATCGATGTTCTTTCACTACTACAGAGGAAAACTTTCATAGATATATTCGTTTGACGTCATTCTTGCGACGCACTTGTGACGTAATACTTATGACGTAGATACATGTATTCCTTATATATTTTCTAACGTTGTACCTACTACAGTAACTCAGTAACTAAAAATTTTAAGGATACATTATTGTGATATTTAGCTTTTTTTTATATTTTTCCATTTTCTCATTTTTTATTAAATTATCATTTGCAAAAGATTGTGAATCAGAAATTTTTGATATGTAAGTTAGAAACATTGATCAGTTTATAATTTGAAGAGCGAAGAGAATAAACTCGATGTAGAATGTAACGCTTAATGTGTAATTTCACGTGGCACGATGACGATAAGGCATGTGCTTATATACCACTTTGTTCTTACTTACGTCAAGGCATATCTTATTGAAGACTCATTTAAAATGGTATATTGAGAAAACCAGAGGGAAAAATTATGCGGACATAAAAATGATAACTTCTTCGAATAATATAAGCGAAGCGTTAAGTTTCTGCGGATTTGCAGATCTGCGAACTCGATTGATTATGAACCGATCCATTCGACTGTTTCGAGTTCATGTTTTTACTATTTTCAAGTTTACTTTTTCAACTTCTTTTTTCTTTTTTTTTTCCTTATGTACACATTATCGAGATTTTCTTTTCATCGGATCAGTATGGGAAGACCCTGCGTTTTCCGTTTGGTCAATATAACCTTACGTGATCACCATCGTGATAAATTCATCATGATAAAAGAGGTGCAGAGCCCAACGATACTTCCGGTACATTTGAACCAGGTCATTCTCTACCTTCGATAAGAAGGTGTGTGTGTGTTTTTTATTTTTTATTTATTTTTTTTTATGGAGGAGGGAAGCGATAACAACTTGTATCATCTATACCCGATAATATATTATGCCTAGGTAATCATAATATATTAGACACCCATGAGACGCTGGTTAAACAAACAATAACAAAATGGTGAAGGGGTTAGATTCCAGATGATGAAATAAGGACTGAGGGCGATGTTTATAACCTGGTTTCAAGGGCCATTGACCGGCTCCTGAAAGTCATATACAGTATGTTGGTACTTATACCTATTGACGCATGTAGGTGCAGAATGTAATATTGTTTTCTTGTAAAAATGCTTGAGCATTAAAACTAAGTGAATAAGCCCACGAGGTTTGATATAAAATGAATTTTTTTTTCTTTATTTCCTGTATGAATTTTTGATGGATATAACTTACCGGAATAGGACAAAGGTTGTCGTGGACGACGACCCAACGGCTGGCGTCGCGACGCCCTCGAAAACACAGACACGTGGAGTACGGGATCATGAGGACGGTCGTTCCGAACCCAACGCGTCGTACTCGCTCACTGGGGTGTCTATAGCGACCGACCCCAACAATGGACGCCTGGCGTCGCGACGTCCCTCCGCGGTTACCGCGAAACGAAACCGATACGGGGATGGTGCAGCAACGATTCTAGCGCCAACTATCGTCGAACGAAGCTACCGGAAACCCGATCGATGAAACCGTCTCGCAGACCTAAAAGCGTGTTTAGAGACACCAAAGACCAACTACAGACACGGAGAGACACCAGGCGGCACTAAAATTTACTCAAGAAACCGGAAGAAGCGTATTATTTGATCGTTAAACCTCGGCAATCGAAATGAAACTCGTTGATACACTGGATATGGATTTTCCTGCATAGTTGCTATGGGCACTATTTTTGAAGAATTTCAAACAGTATTTAAAAATGAATTCAAGTGTTCCGAAGATATGAAATGATTTATAACAAATTTTTAAACATCTAAAAATTTTGAGAGATTTTTGATTTCAATGTCTCATAGGATCTGTCAATATTTCAGGGATTCAAACGAAACCCCTGCCTAATGTAAGAGCATCACTTCAATCGTCGTGATATCGTCCAAAGTAGAAACTTGGAGGCAAATATATTTCTATTACAATTGTAATTAACGAGCATCAAGATTTGAGCAGAATTTCCAAGATTTCATATCATTTTACGAAATTTCGTAAGATTTCAATTGAGTGCTCGGTAATTGCTTAACATATAAAATTTCATAGGAGATTATGATACTTTCGCATACTAGACTGAGAAAATAGAAGTTTTTAAAAACTGCCAAATCTAAACTCAATCCAAAATGATCGAGCCTTTATTTTTAAGTCAGCAGAATTCATGAAGTGCTTAACCCTGATCCTGGACTTTATATATAACATATCAGGATGCTGTTCCAAATCTACAATTAATACTGAAAATATTAAATATCGAACTATCTCTAAATTGCGTTTTGTATTAACGACGAAATGGCGAGTGTGTGCTGATGGGTGAGTTCGGAAAATCATTGCGACCCTGGGCGCCTGATTGTCTGATCCTCGCCCTTTCCCATACGGCTATAACCGGCCACACAAAAGTTCTTGAAGGTCGGAATCAAAGCTGGCAGAGAAACGAGAAGCTGACTGAGAAGCCAAATATGGGTCCAGTCCTGTTATAATAGGCTAGGATAGGCCTGATATCAATGGAATGGGAAAAGGTCCTGCGGTTTTGGTTAGACTGAACAAAACAGGACAGAACAGTCGCTTCAGCTCAGATCTGAACATAAAACTATGGTTGATTTAGGACGATTCAAATTTACCTATGGCATATTCACGACAAAGACTACGGTGCAAAAGTACCTCACAATGCATAGTCCAGCACAAATATATCCTCGCAATTGTCAGAAGAGACGAAACGAGCTTGATTTCTTATGTATACACGTTATGTACACTTCGTATTGTCTTGAGCATATTTTACCGCACGTTCAGTGGATGCGTTCGACAGTAAGCCACTGTTTGATTGAACTAGCAGTAAATTTCAGTATCTCAGAAAATTTTTACACAAATCCTTTTTTGTACTACCTGCATCGAAAGTATGCTATTACGTGTATGTAAAACGTGCGGAAAGTAGCACTTTGCCGCCCTCGTGCGGTAAAATAAACTCTCGGACGGTAAAGTAATAATGCTGTACCGCATTAGAGCACTTTACAGCCCTAGAGCGGAAAAGTGCTTAAAAAGTGATTGGACAAAAAATATCGTGTGCATCACGGGCGAAATGGGGATTCTGACTCGCGTGATTACCACCCTGGCTTTGCTCGGGTGGCAACTTTCACACTCGTCTATAATCGCCTACTTTCCGCCCTTGGTACACAATATACTATTCCTGACTATCCGTGATACTGCTTTAATTTCTTGGCTCTTTATTGTCAGCGTGAACCCAGATAAGGATAGTAAATATTCTTGGATGGTAAAAAAACTAGGTGCTTACAATCGGTGGATAAGCAATAGAATATGGCGACTTGTCTTCTTATGTACACCTTTGAAGGATTGGACGTGAAAACTCAATGGATACGCATAAATCAATTAGAAGCATAAACATATTTCCGAGTTTATGAGAAGAAATTTTCTTTAAAAATTCAACCATTGACCAACTCACGATATCGAATCAATCTATCTACCCTAAGATAATTTTTACCATAATATGGGAAGAAAAATGACCCAATACAAATGAAAAGTGCATAAGTCTTTTCAATATTCATAGATGTTGTCCAGAAAGGTTTGAACCGAAGACTTTATATCCACATGACGGCAAGAGCGTTTTAAAATTCGACGCTTTGGGATTTCGTTGTTGCTATTTTTAATTATCAACAATCAAAAAGTGTCCTAATGAATAGTAAATATTCATATAGAAGAAATTTTCAAACATATTACTGCACACACATAAAAATGACAAAACTTTCTAATTCAATATTGAAAATTAGGTACCTATCCTAGTTATAAAATCTATTTATGATGGTGGAACTTACGTTGGTTGGGGATTCAGTATCCCGAGGGGGGAACAACACCTTGTCAGATACACCCTCCGCTTGGGGCTCTGGGGCTTTTAGCTTGCAATATTGATCCTGGTTTACGCACCTGAGTCTCGGGATTCACGCCTAACCTCGCCACAGTGGTATAGGTATGTATATGTGTGTGCGTGTTGTACAAAAATAAATTCTATTTACTGCACCAAGCAATAGCGGCGAGGCACAAGCCTTAGTTAGTCGTCCATGGTGACTCGTGAGTTAAATTCCAGTAGGTGACGTGAAAATGTATATAGCATCAAGTTTCGTATACACGCGACCAAAATCGATCGGATAAAACTTTACCTTATTGTTAATGTTATACTTTTTCAGGGCAGATCAGACCACGTGCTTAAGACAATAGAAAAGCACGGATATAATTTTGCTACTCTTGACAGATAACCCACTGCATTGCACATGAAATGTATAAGCAGTTCAGTAAATGCATATTACTACGCTGAGAACATTAGGACCTAATTTAATGTGTTGTAAAATCATTAGAAATGTAATAATCTTGCTACTTCCACCCCGACAAAGCGAAATACTAAAAAATATCGCTAGTCTATATCATAAAATCAGGAATTAACTAAGCACTACTTTTCGGCAAGTATACGTGTGCAGGTTAAGTCAAACCTCAATGTTTCGTGCAGTCTGTGATATCGAAGAATTGTTTCAAGAGCTATATACCTGGTAGATACATTTCTTTCTAAGATTTCACTCGAAACACATTCTTATTTTCACTTTTATCATCTTATTTTTTTCTCAGATTATTACAGTTGATTCAAATTTTAACTGACATTGTTATTCATTGAATCCGAAATGCTTCGGCTCTACTTCCATTGTAGTCATATCATACCGGGTGATTTTATACAGGTAGGGATTAGGGTATGCCTTAGCCGCTGTCAAAGACAAAGTAATATCGTAACAGAAAAAGCTGATTGGTTTCAGATTATCTATCTGTATGACCAAGTCATGATACTTTTGGTGGATGAACTTCATTCTGACAATGAAATGAATAATACTAGAATTTTGAAACGTGAATAAACGATTAGTAGATTTCAGAAGAGAAAGATAAGATTATAAAGAATATCAAACGCCATGAAGCTAATGAGTAATTATATTAGAACTTGTTTACATAATGATCAGTTGTTATTATTATGACAAAAACTAACGCAATCGTTTTCATACGCCTTTTTTGTTCATGAGAAAAATGAGAGAAAAAAACTGGCAAACAGCTTAGGAGAAAGGAATTTTTACGTCAAGTATGTAGCTCTTGAATCGATTTGTCTATATCACGACATGAAGACATTTCAATCACAGTTTATATTATTTGATGATTTCACAACATGGACTTGCGGCCATACATTTGAATTTTGTTTTAGAATTCTCAGGATGAAATCATCACGATACTAATTGGCGGTCTTTTTTACATCGATCCCGTAATGTTTTTGCCTACGTATTTCACTACTTTTTATGTAGGAGCGTAACTTATATGTGGAGAGGGAGGTGGAGGAGGCGGATGAGATACGTAACACGTGTATCAACAAGATATTATTGAGAGAAAATATTTTGCTTACACAATTAGGTATTATAACTACATATAACGAAAAATATCATTCTGCCTAATATCTTTCGGCATATTTAGACATTTAACCCTTCGTTGTCAGCGTCGGTCAAATTGACTCGGCGCCCAACATTGGAATCACATATCCATCGTTACTTGCTCTACGTTGCAGATTTTTTTCGGACATGTTATCATTTGATTTCTTATATACCGGGTGATTCATTTTAATCGCTCCAGGCCGATTTTTCCAAAACTAAGCAAGATACGAAAAAAAGTTTGGTATAAAATATTCAAGGTTCAGAGATTAAAATGTTGCCACATATTTGACACTGTTCAAAAGTATGTGCCATAATTTTTTGGTCCAAATCGGACGGATAGTTTTCACACAGCAATCATTTGCAAATCAGTTGGGTCAATTTGACCCAATGTGACAATCGCCTAACTTTTCAGAAGTGCAACAACGAATCGTTAATATAAAATTTCAACTAAAAATGTGGTTTCCATTCTTGAAAAATGAGGACCAATTTAATATTATACCCATAGTCTTATATGATATATGATGTGTATATATTTTTCCTTTGTTTTCCGTTAACTTTATACAACTTATTCATCTTTTCTTTTTCATTCATTATTATGTGATAGAGTATAACAAGTATAACATATTAAACATTACGTATGTCGTATACCTCCTATAAAGTCAGGGACTCGTGATCGGCTTTCCAATTAACAAGATTTTGAGCTTGCCAGTATGTATGAATATTTATATCTATACCTGTATCAGTAAGAAATAGTAATATATAAAAAAAAGAACACTAACATGAAGAAAAAAGAAAAAGAAAAAGAGAGAAAAAAAAAATTATTTCTTTCTCATTTATCTGGCACGACACGCAAATTCTTCAGGCTTGCTTACGTCAGCGAGCTATACTGACGCGATAAAGCCTTGGGACTGATTAGGTACCCAACAATCTTAATATGTATGAATACAACAAAAAAATTTCAACCCAAAGTCTTGATGGACCGATTATTTTTGTTTATATTTAGCTTCACGTTTTTACTTAGCTTTATTTGATTTTTAACGAATTGAACAACCGGAAAAATTATTTTTTTATTTTTTTGGCTTTTTTTTTTGAGCCGGTAGGGATGTATGTACATACATACATATAATAGTGGCGTGTTTTTAATGTCAAGTTTAACGTATTACGCCCTTGATCTGCTTCTAAAAAGTGAGTGTTTAAACTTGAGCTTTATTTAATACCTACAGAAGAAGTATTTTATTTCATTATTTATAATTGATTTATTATCTATAGCTTATGCCATTATGCACGCAGGTCATTATTGCCAATAACATTCAAATATCAAGATCACGCGCCACGTTATTAACTCAAGGACTTTTCAATACACAAGAATTCTCTGTCACCAATAATTTTCTTCTCCGACAGTGTATAACAAGAAAAAAAAATCAGGAAACCGGTTCACCTGTGGGCCAACCCGAAAACTTCCCGCTGTGTTAAATACGTTACAATTAATCGATACTATTGTGTTTATAATAGATTAAAGAAGATTATAAGTATAATTAGTTTTCCGTATCCAAAACTTTTTTTCTTCAATTTCTATTCTTCGGATAACTTTGAAACTACTCGACCGATCGATTCCAAAATCTAATCAGATCTAAGTCTTGATGAACCCTTTTGATCGCCGCAACAATCATTCAAATCGGTTAATTCGTTCCAAAGGTATCGTACGACAAAAAGAGGAATTTTTGTCGTGCAATATCTTTAAACCAATCGTTCGATTTTGATGAATCTTACGGCGATCGAAAGGGCTATCCAAGACCTAAGTCTGATTAAGCTTTGAGACTAATCGCACGAACAGTGTAGGAGTTATGCGCTAAAAACATGAAAGAAAAATTGTTTTTAATTTTTATTTTTTAAATAACTTTGAAACTACTTGACCGATCGACTTCAAAATCTAATCAGATCTAAGTCTTGATAAACCCTTTCGATCGCAATAAGAACCATTCCAATCGGTCGATTCGTTCTAAAGATATCGTACGACAAAAAATTTGTTTACACACACACACACACATACGGACGTCCATCCGAAAATAGTCAGAATAGCTTCATAAGACCCCAAAACGTCAGGTTCTGATGAAATCTCGATTTTCGAAAATCGGACCGAAACCAATAACTTTCCTTTTTCATGAAAATATTCAATTTTCATTGCGGGAAATTAAAAAAAAAAAGTATTGAAAAATAATGATATAATAACAATATTAATAAAAGTACCAAGGTTTTAAAATATTTTCATTTTGCGTTCTAATCTGAATAGAAATACAGAAATACATCAAGTTTTAAAATTCTTTTTCGACACGCCAAGTGCAAAGTTTGATTTTGCGCCCGCTTCACGTGTACAAAATTCAACTTTCCGCACGTCGTATCAAAAAACAAGGTTCGATACACGTGCGAAAGGTGATTCGAGAATCAACACTTTCGCACTTGTATCGAAATGTACTATTTTCATTTCCGTATTCGCATTTGCATGCGCCTCTATTCTTGTTACTTAATTGTCTCATCGAACGAGAAAAATACTCAAGCTTAATAATGATAATGAAAATAACAATAATGATAACAATAATGATGATAAATAATAATAATAATCATAACAAACTTACCGCAAGAAATGTTCGTAGAATTTGTTGCGATATCGTGACGCCTCCACGACGCGATAATACAACTGGAGGTACGACGATGTCGAGAGGAAGACGCGGTAACTCCATCCTTAGCGACAAATACTAAATAAAATATTGATGTTTATTTATTTTGTACAGAGAATGAAGATTTAATAAAATAAGGTGCATATGGCACAGTCCACGTCAACAACTCGACCGATGTTTGTATCGCAGTTTGACTCAAAAGAAATCATTCGGAGGCGAAATACGATTTTCTGATTTCTTCTAGATTAAAAATTCTTAATCTGTAACTTGGAATCATTACGTTGTATAATCATCAAAAATTATATGCCAATAAAATTGCGTCATCGAACGACCATTTCTGTGGACGAGACAAAAAAATTTTCAAAACGTACAAAGAGCATTTTTCTTTGCAAATAAAAAAAAAAAAACATAAAAACGTGATTTACCTTCAACGAGACACTTTAGATTTTTTTTTTTAATTTTAAGGTAATATTTTACAGGTCGTGACACAATTTTTGAAACCACCGAAGTAGTGGTCGTAAAGATACCAAAGTACTGATTACAAAAAAAAACAAAAAAGATTTCATATAAATCCTATAATTGTCTTTAACGCGATATCTTTAATTTTTTTGAAAATTTGAGGCAATATTCTGTGACTCATGACGCAAATTTTGAGACCTCATTGGGAGTGGTATTTCTAGACACCGGAAATATGCGTATTGTATTGTAATTTTATATTGCTTGTTCAAAAAAAGAATACCATGAAAAAATCATCAGAATATGTGACTCTATAAATTTTGTCTATACAAAAACATAACAGCTTGAATTGAACTTTGTGAAAATAGGAGATCCTGAAATAGGTTACGTCTTTTCATTCGGATAGTTATCAAAACCATCATCGTGCAATTTCAGGCTTTAGAGTTTGGTCAACCAGGTTGCCCTAGACTTTTCATCGCCATTCATTTTCAAATATTTGAATGCAATTTTTTTTTTCATCGGGCTATGCAATCACTGTGCGATTTCGTTTTTATTCAATTCAGAATACAATAATTCTTTCCGGCCCAACTATAGTTGGTCGATCTTGATGGGACACAGCAATTTTTCATTGTCAGAATACAAGATATATAAGCCTGTAAAATTGCAAATTTTTCCATCCAGCTATTTTCCAGAACATTGCGCGTTATTTAAATTTTGGAACAGACAGCCCAACGTATGTTTAGAATCATATGTGACGTCAGCTGAAGGGTCCAAAAGGAGTTAAAAATTTTTTTAATCAGCGAAAGTCGTTTTTGACACGAAAACAATACTTTCCTATTAGTTCGTAATAAAAAGTAAAAAAGTTTTCGATGATTATGCTTTTTTCATATTTTCATTTATAGTTTGAATACTTGAAATTGATGAATTTACGTGGTAGACGGATAGATAATACAAAATTGAGAGAGAAAAAATCAAAAAAATAGAGTCGACCATTTATGTTGGCAAACCCGAATAACTTGAAAATGAAGTATTTTCGAGAAAAATCTTCGAAGCGGAATCTAGAAGCTATAATTTTCATCAAATTGGTGGAGGAGTTCACGGTCATATGAAGGTCAACTTCGTTTTTTTTTTTTCAATAGAATCCTATATTTTTCATTACGTAATTTCATTCTACTCAAAAACTCAAACAACTTTCGTATAAAACATTTTTTTGTGAAACACCAATTTTTCATGATATTCAGCTAAACAACTAGCGATTTTTCAAGTTTCGACAACATTTTACTTCCAAACTATCAAGATTGAAGAAAAATCGCAAGAGACGAGAAGTGCTTAATTTTATGCAAAGAATTTCGGAATATAATTGCAAAATTTTTCTTTTCACAATTTTTTTATTGTTCACGCAAGTAAAGAAACTGCAGTAAAAAGTTATAGGAAAAAATTCTGCGATTATTTTCGGAAATTTTGTGCATAAAATTACGCACTTTCTGTCTCTTGCGATTTTCCTTCAAACTTGATAGTTTAGAGGTGAAATGTTGTTGAAAGTTCAAAAATCGTTAACTGTTCAGCTGAATATCATGAAAAATTGGTGTTTCGCAAAAAAATGTTTTATACGAATGTCGTTTGATTTTTTGAGTAGAATGAAAAATATAGGTTTCTATATAAAAAAAACAAAGTTGACCCTCGTATGACCGCGAACTCCTCCATCAATCTGAAGAAAATTATAACCTCTAGATTCCGCTTCGAAGATGATATAACTTTTGTCTGAAACATTTTTCTCGAAAATACTTCATTTACAAAGTTATTCGGGTTTGCCAACTTAAATGGTCCACCCTGTACATATAGCTCTTAAGCGGTTGACGTACTTCACGAAATTTAGTTGATTCTTGTAATTGTGAGTGTCAATGTCTCCGGTGCCTTATTATGATCCCACCACTTTTGCTAAGGTCTTAAGATTGCATCATTTTTGTGGTTTTCTTTTCATTTTTCTTTGCAGGAAAAAAAAATGCTTTTTGTATACAGTTCAACATTTTTATTATCTCGTCTACAGGAATGGTCGTACGATGACGCATTTTCATTAGCATCCAATTTTTGATAATGCAACGTAATGATTCCAAGTCAGAGACTGAGAAATTTGAATCTAGGAAAAATCAAAAAATCTTATTTTGCCTACAAATCGCTGAAAATTTTTAAAGAAATTCATGGGTACTTCTTTCGAGTCATACTACGACACAAAAAATCGAGATCAAAATCGAACAGTATGAAGGTCAAACATCAGTCGAGTTGGCGTGGAATGCCCCATATACATACATATATAGGTAAAATGATGCCTGGATCAGTGAATATTTCAAAAACGTGTGTTTAATTGTTACCGGTATGAAGGCCGGTGGCCGGTGGTCGCACTGCAGTCTTTTGTCTTCTTTTTTCCTTCGACATTTAAACAAGGAAATCGACAGAAGACTATGCGGCCAACTTCATACCGGTCATAATTAAACTGGTCGAGTGTACAATTTGAGATAGAAATTATTATTTCTTATTCTTTATTGTATCAGTGTACAAAACTTATGGATTTTATTCTCCGGTTTGTGTACCTCATATGCCTATATGTTACATACATTGTATATGGGGCATTACATGCCAACTTTGCCAGGTTTGGTCCTGACCATTTTTAAGTTAGTTAAACCTCTTTCAGGTGACAGTAGCACCTCTAAATAATCTCCCTCGGTTTCGTTCATCTTCTTTTCCCAAGCAAAAGTCTTTGAGTTAGGAATATTATAACGACCTTACTATAGTTCCATCTTTTCTAAAAGTCTTAATAACTTTTTTTTTACGATTATTTTAAGATTTTTTCATACGATGGAACCATTACTTTTTTTTTTCAATATTCCTAACTCAAAGACGTTTGCATGTAAAATAAAACGAAAAAAAAAAACAATGGATAATCTAGATAGGTCCTAAAACCTAGTCAAATTGGCATGGAATGCCCCATATATATGTGGTATGTGTATATACAAATGTATATAGGTATATATGTAAACTACCACTTGTCGATGCGAGGTATTACGCGTATAATTGGATAGGCGAGAAACCCAATTAGTTCATATATGTCGCATGTTAGTATTATTATACAGTGGTGTGTCGAACGATAACGGCACACACAACGAAGTTATACACTATACCTATATCTGTATGTATACTTGCGTCTTCGGTCGAAGCCCTGAATTTCAAAATTTGACATTAAGATGGTGAAATCTATAAAACGATTTGCGATTTGTGTTTTACGATTTAGTATATGTATATATAAGTCCATAATACATATATTATAATAAAGTTTCACTACTGTGGTGTGGATAATATTATTAATTATCTAAATCGAAATTTATCCAAATAGCTAATTACACATTATGCGTTTATAAATGAATTCGCTGCAGTTTTATAGATCCCGTATATTATTATACATCTGATCATGTTATTAGACTGAAAGGATAAACACTGCTACATGGTTTAAATTTAGGCCATAGATCGCTGGTAAAAATCCGGTTATCCATACCTTGAGAGAGAGAGAAAGAGAGGATGAAAACACACTCTCACGGTGCGCGCATCTATCTATATGTATGTATGTAAACATACAGATACTTATATCAAATAATTATAACGAATTTCACACGTTTATGAACCCGAAATTCAAAACTTCACTATACGTCATCAATTGAGTTGAATAAATTATTGTTGTTACCTTTACGATACTAGCAACGTTGATACGATAGATGATCGTTTCGATATTGTTTCTCAGTTATACACGGATTACTCTCATCTCTCTCACTTATATATCATCGAATCATACAATAGCATTCAATAAAACTACATAATTAATATTATTAAAGGTTAAAACTTACGTATAATAGGTTTTAAACATGTAAAATCCGGCGCCAAGCTAAACAGTTGTTGTCAAAGATCTTTAGGAACGGTCACTCACTGTATACTACCTACACACAACCGTCGGACACCGATCGTCACTGGTTAATATGGTTCATTATATTATTAAATATACGCATATTACTCCCAGAGAATAAAACCGGTTATAGAGTTAAGAAAATCGTCAACCCGAGTTATTATTCTTCCAGAGACTCGAACTGCACAAGTAAAATGAACCTCTGACAATGGACGTGAGAGACAGGATGCAGCTGTTGCCTGTTGTGTGGTGTTGCGAACTCTTAAGCTAAACTATACCTATCTATAGAGTGAAATGGTATAGTAAATAAGACTCCACGCTGAGTGGTACAGTGTTAACGAAGAAGGTACAATATAGTATGGTATACATATACAGATATTCGCATAATCTTCAACTCTAAACGACGACCGGTAAATTTAATTGGAAGTCACCTTGGCCCAAATTTGTGTTTTTTTTTTTTTTTTGCCGGACCGGAGTATAAAATTCCAACGAAATAATAAACCAAAGTAGTTGACGATTAGCCAGATACAAATAGGTATTAGTTAGGCAGATTTACTTTCGCTTACAGAAGGTTAATATAATCGCATGTTCATTATTCACTCCGCAGTAAACTAAACCACGCGATATTTGTCTTACAATTATACGTATGTATGTAGCTGCTATTCAGCTTACATCGGAGCACATTGCTACAGGAAACTTTCCATCCGGCGTTTTATTCCCGCTCGACTAGTCCTTTCCTTAAACTAAATCGTTAGCGACATCTTACAATCAAAGTCAAAACTCGATGTCAAAGAGATCTCACCTATTTCTTCGCTATTTTACTTGCGCACTGGTCGGTAACCTTAGAAGTCGTTAGCATAGTCTACTTTACCGACTGAATAGCGACTTTTCGCTGACTGTGGCAACGCATTTTACGAAGTTCGATCTCATTTATCTGTAAAACTTTGGATCATATCCAAAATTTTTACTGGTCAGTAGTTGTCGCAAAAAATGCACACTAATTAATAAACAATTAATTCACGCAACTTTGCAAAATCAGCTGTCACTCACATCGACAACACACCGATAAGGGCCTAGTTTCCTCCGTTCAGAAATTTCTGGGACAAAACATGAGCTCAATATTTCGGTATGTCTCCGTGGCAGATTAGTGGTAATATTGCATAATTATCCCAAATTTCGGATATGCAATCACAGTCCATATATCTGCGTCGTTTCGAGCCACGAACGCGCTCACGTGCATTTCGTTTTACCGCGCTCTCTCGCCTGACATCACGCTATCATTATCAGTGGAGCTCAAATGTTTCACCAGAAAAAGTTTATTTGTATAAAAATATTGTTTTGTGTAGCATATTTTTATGTTTCTCAATTCTATGTAAATGGCGACATATGGCGAAAAATTCCTTCTTAGCGAGTCTCTACATTATAAAATGAAACTACTGGCCAAATTTCATATTTATAACTTCAGCGGTTCGCCTCGCCGATGATGAATCAGTCAGGACATGTTATTTGTTTATAAACCGCTTAGGAATTGAAGTTTGTGACATGCTCACTCACGTGTTGCATTATTTATGTTGTAGAGTGTTTATACTAAATTTCAAGAAAAACCGATGAAACAAATATTTTTCCCCATACAGACTTTTTTACCCCCTTTTCACAGTTTTAGGGGTTGTATTTCGAAAAATCCCTTCTGAGTCTCGATTTGATTGAACTTAATTTAGATTTAATTGTAGAATTACTCGATTCAGTAGTTTTTGAATTAAACGGAACAATAATTTGTTTCGCGCACTCGTATTTCTTGAATATTAGTATCTAGTTGGGATTAGTCGTTTTAGTATTTTTTGAGTTCAAGAAAAAATGAAAAATCATCATTAATTTTCTACTCAAAATACATTTCTTAGTCTTGTAATTGAATTTTTTATGCATATATCATTATTTTTCGAGCTTGAAAAATCTGGACGGGAAGTTCTGTAATGTAAACTGATCCTAAGTAACAGATAGATTTTCAGGTAATACGAACAAAAATTAAAACATGGGACATGAGTAATATATCACTTGATATTCGTTTAAAGTTTCTTGACTATTCAATTGAGTGCAATGAATCTTTGAAACACCGAAAAAAAATTAAATTAAATTTCATAGCGATTACAGGAAATATTTTATTACGTTGAAATATCGTGTTACGCAAAATGATGTGTTAGGTAATAAGAATGGGTAATCGTTAAAAGTTTATGTAACAATAACTTTTATTTTCGCATCGTTGGTAAAAGCCTTGGGTACAAAACACGCTTCCACAATACATTCACATTCGATGATAGTATTCAGTCTCGAAAACCTAGGGCGATAACCACATCCTACCTATCATAAGGTGTAAATTTAAAATTGCACCATGTTCTCTATAAATTATTATTCATTTTTCTTGATAATCTAGATATATATATTTGCAAAATAATGAAAACTCATAAGGTTTATTCAATCATTTCTATTCTTGTTCTATTCATCAAATTGAGATAATTAATATTATAATGTAATGCAACAGTATAACTGCATCGTGTGCATTATTTGGGATTTGTTTAGACAGGAAGAGAACTCTTGTTAAAGACTTGCGTGAAACTGAGAAGAAAAAATGAACAATTTCATAAATTGCATTACTCCTCACCCTGCCATAGGATTCAAATTTTCAATTTTCAAATCTAACTACCGGACATTTTCCATAAAAAAATGGAAACTAGAGAAAAATCGAAGTACAAAATCAGTCTAGAAAATTTGAAGCACCTAATTAATTTCCGATAAATTCCGATGAATTTTAGGGCACAAATAACAGAGATGAGAAATATTTTTGTTTTCAAAAGGTGTAAAGGTTTCCCGAAATTATAAAGCATCAGTAGGAATTAATAACTGATAAATTATGACTTGTTAACGGTTTTGAAAAACTGTACGAGAATTAAAATCAAATCGCAAATAAACATTGCATTTGACGTATTTTCATTTTTAATACTAATTTAGGTATTAAATTTTACCATTATTCACCTGCTGCAGGTGAATAACTCATTACTTGCAAGGAATATGAGTAAAGTCTTCTATTCTATCACTCACGTCGACCTCACAAATATGTCTACGTATATATATAATATATATAAGCATATGTTTACGTATGTACGACGTGTGGTAGCATAAATCAGGTATAGGATATTTGAACGTGATTTATATCTACCTGGACATCGTGAGATTACCATACCAATCTAGCTATAATTTCATCCTAAGCCCAAATGAGCCGTTTGAATTTTCTCATTGTAACTAAATTCTGTTTCTTTGATACAAATGCAGTGCAGAAAAAACACTAAATTCAAGTTAACGGAAACGATTAGGTGTTTCTAAAGTTTAATTGGGACCAAACAGCTAAAAAACACAAAAGAGAAATTGATAAACTATCATTGCATATTGTTAAAGGTAAATCTGCATGTTTGAAAAAATATATTTACTTGTATTTTGCGTGAAATATTTATGCGCATGTTAATAATAATGATTGAAAGAAAGTAGCAGTAATTTAAATTATATAAACACTTTCTTTGGCAAATGAAGTAATGCTTTGAAGCTTAACACATTTGACTTTGGATCGGAGATTCTTAGATGCAATTAAGTGAACTTTAGTTTCAGACAAAAATTCAACGATACAAAGCTTCAAAAGATTTATAGAGAAACAAAAAATAAGAATTCTTGTCAGATAATTTTGGGTATCTCATTTTCGTGAATATCTAATGCGTAAATGAATCGTCATGAGCAGAGATAGACGTGTTTTTACTATTCGGTGAATCGGCTTGCATAACACTGTACCGTTTTCGCAATATTTCTTGTAGATCATTGTTCGGAGTACTCTCACGCTTCGATCTCAATGGTCTTCCACCCGGTGATCTGAAAGAATTCGAAAATTATAGAACCCAATTCTCAATAGCGTAACCAGAATTCTGCATTGTTGAGAGCCAAAATCACACTAGAAATTCACTTAATTTTCTCAGCAGTATTGAAAAATATTAATAATCTTTTCCAACAAAGAGACAAAACTCGTTGTCTTATCAACAGCAAAAAATTGTCTACATTTTTGTGAATTAATATAGTATACTAGCTAAATTAAAACAATTTCAACATTGTAAGAAAAGAAAATTGTTTAAAAAGGACAGCATACCTTTTCAGAATTCACTCTTAGTCTCAAATATTATCTCAGATTCAAACGCAGTTTGAACTTCTTGTAATATAACTCTTACAGTTCAGTATAAGTATTAAGTGTGAAAAAAACCATAAATCAAAGAACCCATTAATGTATTACGCGGTTTAAACCAATTCAGTAAAACAGCTGACTCAATGAAGGCAATGGTTACCTCGCAACAGGCTTTAATTTGACCTTATCCATTTCCTTAAGGATATCTCCCATTGATTTCTGGCTATGTAATGGTGGCTTTGGCCATTCATTTGTTGTGTGATCTTGTAAACTGGCTCTTCTTGCTATATGCGGTGTACTTGGAGGTGGAAGTGGCGGTGGTGGCGGCGGAGGACGAGGTGGATCATTTAAGTATGTACTTTGACTGGACGTATCATTAGGAGCTGTAAACAATTTCACAAATAAATGAACATTCAAAATAATAATATATTCTCCATTATTCCCTGTTCGTTAAGGAACTCTCAATACAAAAGGTAATCTTGACTGCATTCAGGATTTGCATATATACCAATGGACAGGAATATTATCAATAAATTGTTTATCACATGATACATTTAAAAGATTAATAATACTAACAAAAATCAAACCCAATGTGATTTTCTTCATACTTACAATCTGTGTGTTTAATGTGCTGGACTATTGTCGCGATTTTTTCTCTCATTTCTTGTAGTTCCTGTTCTAAAGCGAGTAATCGTACTTCAGAACCAAAGCTTATAGTTTCTAACAAGTCTGGTTTACTTCCAGACAATCGACTGCTGAAAATTTTTTTCATTTCATTTTTTATCTACTGAGTAAATAAATACTAGATATATTTTTATCAGCATTAACATTCTGTCCATATATCTCATGAAAAATTGTTGTCAATTATTGTTTAGGAATGATTTTTACAGAATAAAAACATTACCTGACTAATCCAAATCCATTTGAGTCAATAACATCGCAATTTGCTTCGTCGCTGATCATAGAATTGGTCATTGAATGTAAAGCCGTAACGCTGACATAAATTTTTGGTAGCGGTTTAAGCGGTAAAAAAGAACCAATTCTTCGTACGATACTACGATTTTTTCCGTAGTATTTTGGGGGGTTAGCCATCTACGAAGGTGAAGGTAGAAAAGAAAATAAAAAAGTTTGAGCTTTATTTCTCATTTTATTTTGCCAAATTGAAGATTTTACGTCACAGATGACTGATCTTTGACTTTTAGAATCATTTGAGAGGCAGAATTTTTCACCAAGTTGAACGAACGCAAGTGTTCTATAAATTAATAATACCCACTGATGACGCGTGTGTATTCTTGGATAACAATCTCTTGTCAGGTTATAATAATGTGACGTAATTAGTGCTGACCGTAAGGAGGTAGACGGATAATAGATTAATTATAAAAAATAATAGTATCAATGGGTGGATAAAATTCTTATCTGACACCTGCGGATAGCAAATATAAATATCGAGATTGAATAAATTTAAATTAATGAAATCATAACTTACCTTAAATTTTCTATTCTACATTCACTATTGGCTTATAAGCGGCTCCTTAAACCAGGAATGATTTAATTTGATAAAAAATTATCCGTACATTCTTAGTATAGCATGTATTATATGTATGTAACAAACAATCTTTCAGAAATTCTGTATACCACCACGTCTTTCTACTCGACGTCTTTACAATATTTCAGATTTCGCCGAGGATTATTTTTCGTCAGACTAAAGATGGTATATACGGGTGTATTTCAACATTCTTAAGCCCGATATACAATTGACGTGGAACCTCAGTGCAGCCAACAAAGGGAGCTTTCCTCCTCATGTTCTGACTATGCCATCTTCCATTACCAAAATCCTACAATCTACTCTATGGCCGTATAGATTCACGTACTGACGACAACGATCCCACATTCGTTTGAAAAGTGAGTTGTCATTCGATCAGAATTACACCGATCGTCTGTAACTATTCTGTACAAATAATTCGATAAATATGGCTCTTCTCGGCGGGTATTCAGCCGGCTCCTTTCCTGATTATGAAGTTCAGGGTGCTAAAAAAGTCCACTTTAGTCCATACGCTGATAATGGAGGGTAAGAATAAAAATAACCTATAATATACTCCCTAATTTTGACCATGCAAATGCACTAGGTCAAAATAATTGAGCAAATCATCTTCCGCTCATATTCGCCATCTACTTAAAAATAAATCTTTATATACATTAACTCACAATATTAACAAAATAGCTTCATATTAGATTTGACAAAAAAAAAATATTCTATCAAATTCACAAATATAGTAAACTCACTTATCCATACAGCAATTTGTTTTGTTTTTCTTCAACACCAAGTCTCTCAGCGCATAAATTAATAATATTTATCAATCTCAGTAGTAAAAATTTCCAAATTTTATTCCCTTCTCTTGACAGGAGTGTAATGGCTATAGCCGGTGAAGACTACGCAATTATTGCTGCAGATTCACGACTGAGTACTGGTTTCTCAATTTTTACTCGTGAACAGCAGAAACTTTTTCCCCTTTCAAACACTACTGTTTTGGGATGCTCAGGATGCTGGTGCGACACTTTGACCCTTGCGAGAATTCTACAAGCTCGTATGCAGGTGAAGTTGCATCTGATTAACAAAGACAAAAGTCTTTATGCTTGATCTACATCAATCGTATATCTGTGAATCATGATTGATAATTTTTTGCAATGTAAATTTCAGATGTACAAACATGAGCATCACAAAGAACTTACCACACCTGCTACGGCGCAAATGTTATCAACAATGCTGTACTACAAAAGATTCTTTCCCTATTATGTGAGCAACATTCTTGCTGGCTTGGATGAAAACGGTAAAGGCTGTGTGTACAGCTACGATCCAATCGGACATTGCGAAAGATCGAATTTCAGAGCCGGTGGTTCTGCTGGGGCTCTTTTGCAGCCGTTATTAGATAACCAGGTAAAGTTTTGCCCGTAAAGAAGCAAAAGCTTGTACTGTAATTTCGTTAATTAAGGCAATCGAATTTTGGTGGATAATTTATTATTGCTTTCAGATTGGTTATCAGAACCAAGAAGGAGTAGCTCACATTCCTTTACCGCAAGATCGAGCTTTAGCTATCCTTAAGGATGTATTTATATCTGCAGCTGAAAGAGACATTTATACTGGTGATGGTATTTTTATAAATATTATTACAAAGGACGGAATCAAGTCGGATAAGTTTGCACTAAGAAAGGATTGATTTAATACGTTCACGGAATTCGTATCAACGATACGTTATTTAATAAAATATGATAACTTCAATACTGTGAATTTTTTACGCTCTATCCTACTCGACCCTTGTTTATATCATCTTCGAAAGTTGTGATAAATGTAGCGGACTTTTTGTATTCTTTTCAAAAACGTGAAATTATTTTTTATTTTTTTAAATATTCTTACAGGATTTAGAGCAGATAATTGTTTGAAAAAAGCCCGTGAGACCGGGGTAAAGATTAAAATGAAAATCCTTGTAATGAAAATCTTGTTAATCACGACTTTACTTATTAATAAATGAAGATAAAACATTTCCATAAATGCCTTCTTGCAACTGATCTGCATGAAACCTACAATGCAATGTTAACATGGTATGTATGTGGGTTTTTATGAAATAGAATATAAATTTATAAGATAAGCTTTATTTATGATCAACTATTATAAGTTATAACATGTGTCATTGCAGCAATCTACAGTAATCTATGTAGGTATATTATGCTTGAATTTACTGTGATAATAACACTTATTACAATTCCGTTTCTTTTTTTTTTTTTTCTTTTCATTTAAAATATTTCATTTTTTTTTATTAATATTTTCGTACAAAGAAAAGACGTAGCCTAGTTTATAATACACCATATCAAAATAACCGAGGATAATGGGTGGGGGGGGGGGGGGGGGGGGGAGGATATATAATCACATTCTACAGAATAATCCCTTGGTGCAAAACTCTTTTTCTTGGGGAAAACAATTATTTATAAAGTATTATTCTTTCCATCCACTTACTATTAGTTGTTATACATCAGCGCCGATATTGTTCATCAAGGTTTTAATACCACAACTCAACAGGATTGTCAAAGTACTTTCATTCAGAAATTAATAAACCATAAATATTCTCAGTTACAGGATGTAATTCATTAATCTTAATGTTAGCGGCGTATAAAAACTAGCAAGATATTTTTTAACGTGAAAAAGCCAGTTAGGTATCTGTCTAAAGTTTTCATTTGTAATTTGTCATGTTTCAAATAATCAAAAACATAAAGAAAATTACTCAAAAACATGATCATCATACGTTTGAAATATTTAATCAGAAGTTACAAGCCTTTGCAACAACTTCAAATAAATATTGTAATATAGTGTTGCAATTTTTATGCATTTGGCACGTCTCTGATGGTAGTAAATATATTTAAATTCATTTCAGAACTTCAGCTGCAATGTCGAAAAAATATTTAATACCTATATACAAAATGCATTGATATGATACAAGTGTTTCACTCAGCGGTATAAAGTGAATAAATCTTTTAAACATTTTTTTAATTCTTTTCAGTTAAATAAAAGTGAGCAATTCGCACTGATAAACTCTTATTAAGAAGAAATTATACACGACTCATATATACATACTAATTTTAAGTGGATGAAATATCGCTTAATGCTAGAAAATAGAGAATTTGTTCCCCCGAGATTTAATTCTTTGTCCCGGGGGGCAGCAGTTGCTGGCCACGATCTTTTCCGCGTAGCTTGGTGCCCAGCACTCGTTCTATCTTCCCGATTACCAATTGATTCGGTATTCCTCTTCCCGCTTCGTAATCGTTGATCACTTGCGGCTTTTCATTCACTTTCTGAATAAATATTATTATTTAAATAACTACGTATCATTCTTTAATAATTCCTAATCATGATCAAAATTATAATTGATCACTGGATGTTATTATGTTGCAAAAACTATATATATTTCTTTTTTATCATTAGATTTTCGCAAACTGCTTTTCTGATACAGTTCCATTTATTTTTCTGTTTTTGTATTTTGCATTTTTTTATTTTTCCTCTACTCATCCAAGAATGTAGACAAAGCTTACTGTTGCAAGATCTTTCTGGGACATTCCTTTCGCTTGCCTTCCTTGTTGAATGAGCTTGCCAAGATCGAGTGGAACTTTATCATGTTTAAGTTCTTCAGTTTCACGATCCAGTTTAGCAGTATTTTTGGTGGTCACATGTTGTTTATTGGCTCCACCACCCCCTGTGAATGAACTCAATACTCAATATGTGTTGCAAGAATATTTTGCAACGTGAAATATACAGGGTAGCTGAAAAAACATATTGGTCAGTTTTATAAGGTGAATAAAATCTGAACGCATTGAACGCTTGTGGCCATCATTTCCGTTTGCAAATCAGACTTTTATTCGCTGTAATTAATAACGAAGAAATATGTCGTTGTTACAAAGTGTTAACCGATTGAATAATCAGTTGTCAGATAGTTGGTATAGTTTGTCACTCTGTTTTATTACATAATTAAATCCAGCCAAGCAGCCAGCTAATACATGAAAACTCATACATCAAAGATTGCGTCATTCTCTCCACGTTCTTTTACTTTTTTTTGACAAAAACAAGATGGCCAGAACTGCTTCAAGTGTTCAGGCTTTATACAAGATGCAAAACGGCAGTTTTGTCATATTTTTTCTTTCCCACATAGTAGATATTGATCTTTGAATATTTCTGTTCGGGCTTATCAAATAAATATCTAATACTATGTAAAATTTGTCTAGTTTTAATATTCTTACCACGTTATCAACAAGCATCAAACTCGTTATCAACATATTAACGATACTTTACAGGCAAATTATAACAGCAAACATTCTCTCTTCTTAATGGCATTACAAAAACATACTGTATACCAATATTTTGCAAGTATAGTCCATGTGCTACAAAGATACACGTTTTTCGAAGTAAAATCTAATTCGTGTGAATACATCGCGTTTATTACCAATGAAATGGGATGAGATGAATACGCTGAGATGAATTGTGTGGAAAATGTATATTTTTTCGCATTAAAAAATTGTGTGATGGATAATTATTTGAATGGGTCGGCTATTGTAGGGAGCTTATTTTTATTATCATCTGATTTGAAGGATGGGAATTGACAGATGTAACGGAATGTAATAAGACTTACACTTAGATTGTGTGTCAACAGCAACACCTTGACGTCTAGCTGCGTTAACTGCCTGAAATAAAAACAATCTCTCCGAAAAATTAGTAATTAAAGAGAGGAAGTCTTGTAATCGTCCTACAATGGTTTACCTGTTCTGATTTCATGGCAGCTGCCTTTGGGGCGCGTTTTCGCAGAGTAATTGGCACGGTATCCCAATCAGACATGATGAATTAATATCGGCGATGTGTTAATGAATAAAATAAATTATTATTCTAAGAATATATCGTACGCTTTTTTTGATTCAGTACAGGATTTAATTCCAGTAATTTCTTGAGACGTTCTAAAACTCGCAATTTGTTGAGACATAAACTATAGCAACTATAACCACACCAGCAATCTCACAGTCAGCAATACGACCACGTTATTATTTTGTCCAATTCTCGGTTTTCCGCGCCAACATATCGCGTTGTCTAACTAATTTTAAAGATAAGAAGGTTTATGGACATAAATTACGTTATCTATGTTTCTTGTCGCTGGACCATAACTGAAAAATTATCGGTTAATTTATTCGATTGACAAGGCGAATCGTCTTTTGCGGTTAGTATTTTATAAGCCGATACGAGTTCAACTGGAAATGGTATATCGAGATATCTCGAGTTCTCATGAAAATAATGCGAGTCTTCACGAAGTAGAAAACATCCTCGCGACGAACTCTGCAACTCTGATATAGCGCGTTATATTCAAACTATAGATTTTAGAGATCTAAAATAAATTAATTTTAGAATTACAATATGTATAAGAGATTTTTAATGATGATCAGCGGTCACAGACCACCGGGCGCATGCAATTGGTCACAGTCATTTGTAGACAGATTTTGATACGCTTTTAGAGCAAGCGTTGATAACCCGGTTGGATGATTAAAAAACACATTATGCTACTGGTATATGGCCTGCAGGCCTGCTGCCCCGAGCTGATAATATTAATTAATTTCAAATGTAATTTTAATCTGTAACTGTCGACCTGAATATGTCAGAATAAATAAGAAATGATTCGACTCGGAATAGCTTTTTAACATTTCTATTCTCTATTCTTTTGAATTTTCTTTACTCAATTCACCGTCAGACGTCGATCATTTCATTTTCAAACGAATACATACGTATAAACATGTTAGGCGCATATGTATATTTGGGTCCTTTAGGCACGGTTCTAAAGTCGTCTGATACTCTCCATCTTTGGTGGTGTGTTGGGGTTTCGGAGTAGAATAGTTGGAGTCTCAACATCGTATCAAGCAGTCAAATACTCAAAGTCTACATTAGATGTTGAAATTCTTTGAAGATAGTCCTCAAAGTATCCAAGAGTCAAAGTAATGGTTAGATATAAAAAAAACTGTAACAACGTCTTCTTTCTATAAACCCTGTCTCAGAAGTAAACTATACAGATGTATTTATACCTATATTATACTGCAGTGCTCGTAGTACATATATACGTATAGTATATATTAGGGTGGTCTTTATTTTAGGTATTTTCGAATTTTTATGCTCCCAGAGGTTCAGATGATTCTAAATAAATTATAAAAAAATATTCCCAAAGTTTCAGATCCCAATCTCAATTTTAAATCGTGCCTCCTTGCGATGTATCCCTACTAAAAATTTCTAGGTAGAATCGATGGATAAATCCACCAGGGAATCCACGTGGGAAATCTATGGGATCACATATGAATATCCACTGAGTTGTAGATGTACTCGGACATGGATTCCTATATGTGAATTTACATGGACTCTTCTACAAGAATCTGTGTTATATTGAATAAAGAAACCATGGAATACTTATACGAGTCCTATTAAATTTGCTATAGAACCATAGATTTTTAATGGGTTTATACATGATTCCATGAGATATTCCATCTAGACCCATATCTTTTCCTATAGATTTTCACCTAGAAATTTTCAGTAGGGTAAGCTTACCGGATCTAAATAACACGGGATTTTTGTCATGGAAATAATATAGTTCGAAAAATTTAAAGCTCTGTAGACTTTACCCTTATGATAAGAGCTATCCCCCAGATTTCTTATAAATTTTTAGAAAAAAATTCAGAAATAAAAAAATTAGGAAAAAAAAAAACAAAAAAATATTTTTCATCAAGCTGCAATTCCAAATCTACGATAAATAAAAATTTATGAAAATTCTAGGGGATATTTACTATCATAAGAATAATGTCTACAGAGTTTCAATTTTTTTGAACTGTCATACTTTAGCCAAAATAAAAAATTGATTGTTCCATATGTCAAAAATCCCACGTTGTTTAGATGGTAGGTTTACATCGCAGGGAGGTACGGGTTAAAATTGAAACTGAGTCCGGAAACTTTCGGAATATTTTTTTTTTTATTTTTATACATCCTGAACCATTTAGGCCCCTGGGAGCATAAAAATTCGAAAATACCTAAGATCTCTTTGTCTTGAAACGTACAGAAAAAAATATTTACAGAATTATTTAATACCGATTTCAAGTATTTTTGCAATTTCAAAGTGAAAAGTCGTTTTTTTCATCCTGTACATCCCTTTTGATTTTTTCAAAAAAATCCTCAACAAAATTATTCGAAATTCTACGAATTTTAAGCCTATTCGAAATCTTTATTTTGACCTAAAATATTTAACAAAAATCGATCGAATCATATAGCCATGACCGAACTAGGCTTAAAATTCGTAGAATTTCTAACAGTTTTTTTTGAGAAATGTTCGAAAAAAATCAAGAAAGATATATAGGATGAAAAAAACGATTTTTCGGTTTGAAATTGCAAAAAGACTTAAAATCGGTATCAAATAATTCTGCCAATATTTTTTTCTGAAAGTACGTTTCAAGACGACAAGATTAATGTAGTTATTTTCATCGACACCATAATTATTCCAAAGTTATACACGTCTGAACTTTTGGAAGGTAATATTTTCTAAAAATTCCCAGGTCGAGAATAGATTGAGTTAAAAATCTGAAATAAATCATGAGTGCTTCTTCAAATGGGTATTAAAGACTAAAAAAAATCGTTCAAATTAAAAATTGTCGGGTCAGAGGCTCGGTGACTTCACCTGGAAAGCCCCATATACAAGACTATAATAACAAGAGTGTTCCAGAATGTATAGTACCTACTTTCCTGGCACTAATGGATTACTCGTAAAAATATAAGACGGAAATCATTAATGATAAAATGTCGAAGCGAAAACCGTTTTCGGATAGGAGTCGTTTAAAGTTACCCAATACGGAATAAAAGCAGATGTACGAGACGGTCCCATGCAGGGTCACTGCCGCGCAACTGTAGCGGTCAGCCCATCGTTTTGCCAATTGGAAAAATCGCGACGGTAGATGACGCGCTGCAAAAATCGCCGCAACGTCCTTGGGACCATCTCCTGTCTACTTTATTAGCTAACTTTATAAACGATTCCTACCTAAAAACGGTCGCCCGTTCGACGTTTTATCATTGATGATTTTCGTTTTATATTTTGACGAAGAATCTAATTCAATTCAAGTTGACTCCTCTTTTCCTTAAGATATGTGTCCTACGAATTGTCATGAATTCTAATTCTAAACGCTGGAACAAAATGTCGAGCATTCACAATCCGAACAAATTCGGAAAAGACAGCAACAAGTATCTCTGAGTCAGTATGTTCGTTGATCCTACATTTGGTTACACTTTTTTCACCATTATACAGATGCACCGATCATCAGTTACACTTTTTACGAAAGTTTAGAAAGTGTAGAACTGAGTGTATAAGAACAGTGATCCAACACATACACAGGTTTTAACGAAAAACAGTCCCTGACCCTTGTAAATATATTCATACTTGCCCATGAAGTTTTTTCTCGCTCACCGCCAGTAAGGTACAAACTTTACGCAGACTAGCTCCCTCTGGCAAAACAAATATACAGCTTTACAATTAGTGCTAACCGATTACTACTATTCAATTGTTTTTATTTTATTTTAGGTTACAAGTAGAATATTACAGTAAATCGACAAAATAATCTCAATAACAATCAAATTGTATCAATTTCGAAACCAATAATAAACTATGATGTTAATTATACCTAGGTATATATGTAATTTATATATTCAATCGTAAAAATAAACGCAACCCTGCAGTAAAGTATATAAAAATAAATCAATCAATTCTCTATTCATAAAAAGTTAAATAAACTCGAATTGGATTGATTCTCACGTAAAATGAATTCTCTTTAATCCATTTAATATGATCCGAATTTTTTTCTAAATATCTCATTCATTTTATACACATATACACTTTATTAGGAACTTTACAATTTTATACATGGATGTTGGACTATAGTTTAATTGCTCGGATAAAACCTTCTTTCACACCTACCAGTGATTACATACTGTATAACGATATAAATAACAATTAAGGATCGTATACGTATATATATCCAATTATTTTTCACCTCGGTAGTAATATAAGTAAGGGTAAACCGCGAAACCGTTTAGAAGGCAGTATATGAAGTTATCGGAGAAGTTTACCTACGTCTGTGAGAATATAAGAATAGATTTTTGAGCCACACAGTCTGTGCTGTGCTTCGCGGGTAGTATTACGTATAAAACTGTACGTATAATATTGTGAGTTCTTATAGGATCCCCGAGGTCATATTTTCGGATCCTAATAATCTTTTTCACTAACTCCTTTTTACTCCTTAATCTTGAGAGCACTTCCCGCTCATATATACGCTTACAGAATGATAAATGGCTCGTTGATTCTGAAATATATGTATATATACCAATAATAAAATAAGTAAATTATAAATCCGTATAAATCTGCAATTATGAAAATTGAAAAGTAGTACTTTACCTATAATACTAATTAAATAAGTTATAATTATTGGTCCTGAGATACTTTCTTGAGATAAACATAAAGGAATATTCCCAACTTTTCAGTGAGAATTTATATTAATGAGCCAACAAAACAGACGAAACGCTCGTGGTAATTATACTCGTTGATTATACTTATATATATCGCTTTTGTACGAACGAAGTTTATGATTATTCTAGATTATTAAAACTGAAATGAATTTTTTTTTTTTAA
Source organism: Macrophya annulata (assembly GCA_963924015.1). Taxonomy (NCBI): domain Eukaryota; kingdom Metazoa; phylum Arthropoda; class Insecta; order Hymenoptera; family Tenthredinidae; genus Macrophya; species Macrophya annulata. The sequence continues at coordinate 10,979,049 of OZ001257.1, read as the reverse complement.
TTATTATAGGTATTCCCTCCGAACCTTTATCCATGTGATTGACAAAAAGGAAAAACATTATTGAAGACTTATATGACATAAACGCACCGTCAATAGAGTATGAGCAGACATTGGGAGCAATCATTTGAAGAAATTCAAAATTAAAGCGTAATGTATAGTGTTTAGGTATATTATAGGTAATAATAAATGGATTTATTATAAAGTATTTACATATATACCCATACAGTTGAAAAAAAAAAGTAGAAATATTGGTATCAAGATTCAATGCGCCAGGGAATTCATATGACCTTGGCCTAAATTGTTAATAGGGAATTAGGTAAATCGGAGGGGTTGAAGGATGCCGGTATTGATGCAGGCTGCTGGCTGACAGGGGACCCCGGAGCAAAGGGCTACCTGCAGCCCAGACTTGGCTCCAGCCTATACCCTGGCCAAATGCGCGCGCAATTTTCAAAGGAGTGGGAGAAAGCCTCGTCCTGTTTACAGGATAACAGGATCCTGTCAGTATTGCGATATTCTCGGCGACGCAAGTATGTTTATAATACACGTAATGTGCTCCTAGTGTAACAATTATTGTACGGCAACAGGTGAGGCTGGCGGATGCCTTTTAAATATTTTATGTAACTCTACACCGCTCGGTTACACAGATATTGAATATATATTATATATTCATTATTAATATTATCGAAGTACGTAATATTTTATCAAGTATTATATTATTATTGTATACGCATGTAATACATACGTTAAACATTCGTAAAAACCAGTCGATGTATAGTTGAAACAATTGAATCGTTATAGAAGAAATTAGGATGTTGAAATTGTGAAAAATAAAATTCCCAATTAACAAAATATATCGATAAAAAATATTTTTATTTTCTTTATAAACATTTATTATATTTAAATTCGTATACAAAATTTTAGGGTATATAAAACCAGCGAAATTGTAATTACGACGAATAAGTATACACAATAATTTTATACTTATTATAACTATCATTATTATAGCTGCATGACAATTATAGGTATACAAAATAATTGTCTACATTTATGATATTCCGGTTCTTTGAACCGAATTATTTGATCCGGAATTTCATGTTTAATTGTCTCCTCACAGCTGAGTCAGCTGTTTAAATATAATTACTATTATATTTATAGCCACGTTCTGGTATATATGATCGTTGCAGGGGATCCTTACGAGAATATAATTTTATATTAAACTACGTATGATATATGGGTGTAACATGTGCATACGTATATAATAATTTAATATCACAAATGAAGAATATAATAAAAAGAAACTCGATGTTGCTACGTATTTATGTACGTATTGCAGTACTTCGATGTAATGATGATTATACCAAATTTTCTATGATCTATTAATATCGTATCATGGTAAGATTACTTCATGGTAACTCTTACCTCAATTGTCTGAATAGTTCGGAAAGCTTATCGCGATTGAGTGATAACATAATTGAATTCTATAGAAATATAGTTTGGAGAATACACAATTTCATACAAGTTGATGGGTAAACATGCATATATATGCCTCGTAGCTGGAGACATCGCTGGTAATATTTATCCAGTTGTGTATATGGGTAAACAAAAAATAAAAAGATAAATAAAAACAGAAAAAGTTAATCTTATTTTCCAATCGTAAGATATGGATGACAATGTTACTGTATAATTATGAATACACTCTTTTATTTAGTTTAATTTAATTTTAATTTTATTTTATTATAGCAGTATAATTTAAGCTCATGCTTCAATTTTCGATTTCAAATCATTTCAATTATTTATAGATATAATTTGTGATTATTATATCAATAAAATAGTAATGAAACCGATTCAAGTACTTCAGAATTTTTTTTACAAATGTATTATAACATCACACGTAATTAAAATTTTTTCAAATTTTTTATATATATGGATTTATTTTCTTTCACCATTTTTTCACGACGATAGTGTATACATTATTTGTTCATCTCTGGACGTAATATATGGGAATATTATGTTTATAATTATATTTGCAAATTATATTATCGAAATCAATTCGAGATATGAAAAAAATTGTTCGTTTTAGAGATTAATGGGAAGTATATATTACATGAAAATGGTATCAGCATTGTACTATAGGGTACTATTGTATATCATTCGATTAGTCTGCACGAAGGGAAGCACAAATTTTAATAACATATTTACTCAGTTCGAATTCCGATAATCAATCAATATGGATTTTACGCTTTCTTCGTTCAGAAGTATTAATACTTGGATAATTTTATCAAAACGAAGCTATTATCTCTTTTATTCTTTAAACAAAGATTTCTTTGCAGAACAAAAAAATAAAATTAAGAGCGTCGTTCTCTCTGCGACGTTTTTACAAACTAGCTTAGTTATAAAACCGATACGACAACCTCAATTCCTCGTGATTTTGATTTATGTAAAACTGATCAAAGCTCTGCGTCCCTCTCTCACGTACGTCACGCTACAGCAATAAATAACTACCGGAAATTCATCAATCAGTTTCGGAGTCTTTAATATTCATACGCGCATGTTAATATCAGTTTTGAAAATCGTGAAACTGTGAAGGTGTAAATGACCAGAGTTCGATACAACTGAAGGTATCCCCTACCCCTGCAGAGTCATATTATTATATGTTCATTTTAGAACATCGGTAAATCTTTAGAGACGAGATAGAATAAAAAGAAATCTTCCTTATCTTCTTTTGAGTTTATTCCCCCGTGACTAAGAAAACGAATTTGTCCCACGTTATAGGGAAGCTAATCAAATCTCTATACAGTCTACCGTATGCTAATATTTTGTTTTAACATACAAACGTATATTTATTATACTTATACCTACTTGGATAAACGTGAATTTCTGAAATTACTTGTTCAGACGCGGTGTAGGTGTATCGGTCGAAAGATGTAACTCTATTTCTCCAGGTATATCAACGAGCTCTACAAATATAACAAAAATGGAATTCCCGTCTTCACTGTATCCTAACTGACACAACTATAAGAGGGCCGTACTTCAATTACGTAACAAATTCAGAGACAGGGGGGAGTCTTAGCAATTTGTTACTATTTATTACGATACGGGGAAGATCGTTTTCAATGTTTCAGAATAAGAATAAATTGAAACAAAACTTTACGGTGATTGCTAAAATATTTTGACTTCATTTAAATTTGTCGGATTTTAAATAAGATGGAAGAACTTACGGTAAAACAATTCGAATACAACACAATTATGTCTCAAAATACAACAAAGGGTGTCTGTAGTTTGGGTTACGTCACCTCTATGGACGTCACAAACACATACCGAAGATGTCTTCCGGTTCACGGACGTCTAAAAGTTGTGTGTTTGAAACTTGGAACTATGTAGGTACTGACTACCGGATGTCTGAACAAATGACACGAGAGATCTTATAGAAATGTCTTCAGTCGTCTTTAGAACAGTTCTATTAGCTTCAGAGATACGCAGTTTAAATTGTGGTTTTAATCATTTTAACCAAAGTTCATTTTGTTGATGAACTATTTGAAGTATTATTTGAACTATTTCCGATCTACGTATATACAACCAGTGATGAAATCTTGAACAAATTGTCGGTTATTACCATAATTTCTGATCGGTATAAAAGTTGCACTCGCATTCTTTTGGCTTATGTCTTCTTTCCTTTATATGGATAACCAAGAAAAAAAGATAAAAGATGTGCGGCCAACTTGGTACTATTCAACTCATCAAATATGTTCCTTGTATAGAGTCGATAAGTCGGTAGGTATATAGTATAGAATGTATATATGGGGCATTCTCCGTCAAATAACGTATGTATATACCTACGGTAATAAAAATTCTCATTTTTGATTCAATCAAATTTTTTACGGGTGATTACACCTAATGAGAAAAGCTTTCATAATTTTTTTCGATTTTGTTCGTTCATCCGTTCTTGAGATATGAATTTTTGAATTTGTTTTTTTTTTTCGAAAATTCGCATAACTTCTTGAAAAATTAATCGAATGAGGTGTTTTTTTTTTTTTTTGTTTTTTTATTGATAATTTTTATTTTCAACTATACTTTGAGAAAAAAAATACAAAAAACGTGATTATTATCAATTGCGATATGATTTTTTCATTCAAAGGTCAAACTTCACGCTTTCGAGGGGTTGGACACTGTTTTTTTTTTTCAATTCCTCATAAAAAACATTTTTTTTTTTTTTTTTATAAATTATGCCGTCGGATTTATCGTGGGGTCACATATCATTCTATTTTTTTTTTTTTTTTTCAATATGAAATTTCGTTCTGCAGAATAAAAGCTTCTGAATCGAATCAGACAAAAAGATTTTGTTAAATTTTAACTCCCTCTGGAACTCGTTCATTTAATTTTACTATTTTGAAGACTAGGGACTATTTTTCACAAAATTGTCGCGAGTTGAATCCTTCTATTAATATTACGATATCAAAATTTCACATTATCAATTTAGATTTAAGTACAAAGAAATCTGATTTTTCAACGAATTGTATGCGTTCCTAGTAGAAAAAAAACATCGCACCATGACAAATAGATTATTTAATATTGATAACCTAGGATTTAATAGTCGCGAAAATAGTAAAAATAAGTGAACGAGTTCCAGAGGGAGTTAAAATTTGATGAAATATTCCTGTCTGATTTGATAAAGAAGCCCCATTCTCCAGAACGAAATTTCAAATTGAAAAAGAAGAAAAAAAAAAAATAGAATGAGATGTGACCTCACGATAAATCCAACGGCACGATTTGTAAAAAAAAAAACAATGTTTTTTTATAAGGATTAAAAAAAAAAAAAAAAAGTGTCCACAACCCCTCGAAATCGTGAAGTTTGAGCTTGAAATGAAAAAATCATACCGCAATTGATAATAATCACGTTTTGTATATTTTTTTTATCTTAAAGTATAGTTGAAAACAAAAATTAAAAAAAAAAAAAAAAAACATACCTCATTCGATCAATTTGTCAAGAAGTTATGAATTTTTGAGAAAAAAAAATTCAAAAATTCATATCTCAAAAACGGATGAACGATCAAAATCAAAAAAAAAAAAATCATTAAAGCTTCTCTGATTGGGTTTAATCAACCATAAAAATTTTAATGCAATCAAAAATTCGATTTTATTTATACCCGTACGTTTTGACAGAAAATGCCCCATGTATATATGTATGTACATATATTCATGGAAAAGGGTGGCTGACTGGAGACATTCAATTTGGCAAATGACAACGGTTATACGTGCAGACTTGCGAATGATATTTATGCTATTATATAGGTATTATATATATAAAGGTATTATATATGATAAATTGATTTCTATGGAATATAACCGGAGTATAAGGTATAATATATAACACTTGTAAGATTGTGTTAACGTGTTAAAATAAACAAGCGTGCGGGGGTTACTGTACGCAAATGAAAATTTATTCGCCATTTGTAAGAGTCGTCTAAAACCTATTTCTCTCTTGACATAAACCGAGCGCGAGTAGGTAACGACAATAGACTGATCCCCGCGTTTTACGAGAAAGCTACCTGCAGGTGTTGTTTGCTTAGTTGTTAGGACCGATTGGATTTGCGATAAGCCCTAAAGTTCCAAGCTGGTCTCGACCAAAGTACGACGAAAAAAAAAAAACCCATGGCAAAAAAGGAATAAAGAAACCGCCCCCGCGCTTTATACCAATGTAGGAACCAATCTACTGTGGATGTAGAATATAATACGTCAATGTCGGGTTCAATCTTCATGTGATTTTTAAAATAGCATCTTAAAACGGATCAATGCCAAAAACAAGTGTGTGTAGACTTCATCGCATCCACGATATTGCTATATGTATGTATGTGTGTATATAGGTATACGGCTATAAGGTTTCTTAGGCTCTGAATTTTTTCTTCCGAATTCAGTTACGATTTCATTTATCGTGTGACGCTTGAAAACAATTATTAAACTTCAACTTTACGACGTGATATTATAAAGTTTCTTTAACAAAGTAACGCGCAGCGTCAAATTATATTTACAACTTTTACGATACTCATCCTTAAAGTAAACTCAAAGTTGAATCATCATTTAAAGAGGTTGGCTAGTTAAAAATCAATACTTTTTGTTAAATTTATCAGGGGATAGTCAAGACATTCTATATACGTATGATTATTATGTTTTTGATCTGAGGATGTCCCTAAAAATTCAATCAAGAAATAAAATACCAAAATTACGAACAAACGGTAAGGTATCGCGTTTCATTTTAGATCGCTTTCAAATAGTGAAATATCTAGTAGATTGGTTCGATTTCACTCTTCAATGGTTTTTTACGTTCAGAAAAGTATTCTCCGCAATACCACTGGGTCACTTTTTTTTCATAGGGTTGGTGACATTGAATATTCAATTTTACAAGATTGAACCCCGGTCAATTCCGAACAACAAATAAGGATATAGAATTGCCTATTGATAAAACAAAAATAATTTGTTACAGTGAATTTGTGAAAAATACTTGTCTGAACAAAGTAAGCTATCGAAAAGTGAAATCGAACCAATCTACTAGATTTTTCACTATTTAAAACCGATTTAAAATGAAAAATTGATATCTTACCGTTTGTTTATAATTTTGGTATTTTTTTTTTTTTTTTTGTTTTATTGAATTTTTAGGGATTTCCTCAGATCACAAATATAATAATCATACGAATACCCAACATCTTGACTATCCCCTGATAAATTTAACAAAAAGTATTGATTTTTGACCAGCCAACCTCCTTAAATGGTACAGTGTTTGGATGTATGTCTACCGGTGATGAAAATTTGTTTCTTATTTTTGCTTTACTTGTTTTCAGCCACTATATTTTTGCCAAGTTCATTATATGCATTATAACGGCTTGCAATTGAACGTGCGATTTTTATTGAGTCGGAGACTATACATAGTAATGGGAAGTTATTTATAATCTTTATTTTTTGTGTCTTGTTCTTTTTTTTTTTCTTTTTCTTTCTTTTTCAAAAGAAGCAATTCAGAACTTTTAGGAAACTGATCAATCTTCGGTATTTCATCATTCATTATCTTGTTCACTCTGCCAAAAGTTTGAGTATTTTTCGCTAAGGGTATATACATATAGCTGCGATGTGATAATTGATTTTATTTGAAAACCGCGTGAAAGGTGATATTCACCTGAACGCGATCACCAATTAATGTCGACGATGTCATTCGTTATATTTCAATTGATTGACAGAAAACCGAAAAACTGGTATTGGATGGGCGCACGTACCATGTTTTCAAAGTTTAAAAGTAGCAGTGCACCAAATGCTCTTGAATCGAATCCGATATGGCATCATTTTGAAGTTGGAAAACAATCGGCGACTGCTGGACCGGAACAAGTCTGGCGAATCCTCGACGCATATCGGAAAAGCGATGGAAAGGTATGCGAAAATGATTTTTTTTTCAACAAATATTTATAATATCTACACGCAAGTATATACATATGACCAATTCCTTTCCAATTCATGCAGGCTGTCACTATTTGATTTTTTTTTTTACTTTATAATAATGAAAATACATTCTAGACCCTATTTAAGGAGACACGTGTCGGGATTTGGCCTGAAAAATTTTTATTTCGATCTTACAGCCCATCAAACGTTAGACTTTATCGTAAATATGTACCAAAATCGTAAAATGGAGACCAAGATTCAAACTGCTGTAGCTTTGCGAGTTTTTAACCTACCAAGCCCATTTTTTTTTTTAATGTCAGAAATCGAGTCTAGTTTCAGGATCCATCGTTAGATTTGAGATTTCGATTCTTTCTATTGAGCTATTTAAAAAAAAAAAAAAAGTTTTTTTTTTTTTGTTGAACCTCATTTTCTCAAAAACTACATCTTTTTTTTCTGAAGATTGAATATGTTTTTATACATTAAAAAAACTAACTTTTAGAGTAGGTGAGAATATGCGAATTTTTGGTTAATTTTTTTAATGGATTTTTGAAGTTTTATCTAATTTTTTCGATTTTTAAACATTGAACTTGGACTTTTCTTAAAAAAAAAAGTCCAAGTTCACTGTTTAAAAATTTCTTCGAAAAAAGTTCAAGTGCAATAATATTTAAAAATCCCAAAAGTGAGATAAAACTGCAAAAGTCAATAAAAAAAAAAAAAAAAAATTGAACGAAGAATCGCATATTCTCACTTACTATAAAAATTAGTTTTTTTAATGTATAAAAACATATTCAATTAAAAAAAAAATATGTAGTTTTTGAGAAAATGAGGTTCAAAAAAAACAAACTTTCTGGTTTTTTCGAAATAGCGCAATAGAAAGAGTCGAAATCTCAAATCTAACGATGGATCCTAAAACTAGACTCGATTTCTGACATTTAAAAAGAAAAAATGGGCTCGATAGGTTAAAAACTCGCAATGCTATAGCAGTTTGAATCTTGGTCTCAATTTTACGATTTCGGAACATTACGAAAAAATCTAATGTTTAAGGGGCTGTAGGATCGAAACAAAAATTTTTCAGGCAAAATCCCGAGACACGTATCTCCTTAAATAGGGTCTAGAATGTATTTTCATTATTATAAAGTCAAAAAAAAAATCAAATAGTGACAGCCTGCATGAATTGGAATAGAATTGGTCATATATAATTTGAAATTTAACATAATGCTCTATATTTATGTGGTCATCTGTTTAATTAATTTTCATATTTTTCATTTCGAGGATTTAATTATTCGACCTTAATAATTGCTTGTAGCAGATTATTAAAATGAAACTAAATTAAATATTTAGACAGTACCCAGCATAATATACCCTCTCCCACGTCCATAAATATATCTCGGAACAATTTTATTTCGGATTATTATAAATTTGACTCTCTGCAATCAATTTCATATTGCGTAGGCGTACATAAATACATAGGTACTTAGGTATATAGGTATATTGTATAACAGCTATATATATATATACGAGGTATACCTAAAAATAAGAAATAAAATAAAAATTGAAAATATAAAACGTTATTGAAATGAATTTTTACGCGTCATATTTTGACCCAAAACCGAAATTTCTACCCTTATGTATCTTAACGGAATTCTAAATTTTGTATCAATTTGAATTTTGAACAAATCCTTGGCCACGTTGACCTTCAATAATTCCATGGTTATAATTATATTTTCAACCTTTATTTAGACCTATTTATAGCGTATACATATGCGCAAGTTTATACATAATATGTATGCATATTACATCCACTGTATATATGTATGTATGTACATTTAAATATATTAAATAATGTGAATGGCTATACCTCTTTACTTTAAGACACGCCATATGAAGTACTAAAGATAAAGTACAGACATAAAACGCGTTAACCCCAAGATGCAGTATATTCTACTCCCATGAGCTGTATGTATTTAAAATAGCGATATGATAGAACTTAGTGAATTTTTTATTTCTATTTGCCGAGATCGGTGTACGGTATATACCTATAATATATACTTTATTCTTATATTCTTCTTGAAGGAATATTTTAAAATATGTTAGATATAATATACAATTTTTTTTAGATACATACATGATACACGCATCAATACACACACACGCACACACACACACACACACATTTCATAAAGGTATTATATATTATACGATAGACATAAATTATGTCTAAAAATACGCTATCTCTTTATCACAGGCAAAATTTCCAACGCTTCGTAATCCTCAGCAATAAAGCTTACATTTATATAGGTATATGTATATGCGTTATTAATTTTTTCAAAATATTTTAAAATAACGATAGTATAAAGAATACCTTAGAAGAAAATATATATTACAAAAGTACCATTAGCGTATAAATTACTTATTATAGAAAAGATAATCGTTGGAGTATCGATCAACTATGGAGATTGACTACAATACCATAGCATGCCATTATGTAGTATACAAGATCGTCTGATACTTACGGGTATATTTTTTGAATTTCAAGTAGTATACGTACTGATCAGTTATTCATTCTGCGAAATTTATTCACTGAAGAAATAATTTTCCCTTTCTTTTCTTCTCTTCTCTTTTCTTTTCTTTTACCTTCTTATTTCAGATTAAGAACCGTATTATTGGCTCTTTGAAATGTGCGTGGGTATACGAAGCGTTTATACGTCGGTTTTCAATTTTATGATGATCTTTCTTTAGACGGAGCCTCCGGAGCCCCTAAAATTCAGTGACGTTAAATCACCCAACATATCCACCCTTTCCATGTATAGTTAGAACGTGACGAAGTCAGTTCATTCAAAATATTCATTGAATAAAATTTCATAGCTGCGGAAATATTAGGAAAGGTCACTGAAGACATCAGCATTATTCACCAAAAATTCAAGTAGCATTTTTTCCATTATATACCTTTCACCAATATTCAAGCGAAATTTCCAGATTGACCATTTCTATCGGAATGTCCTTCGTCGATCTGCATATGTATGTATGTGTGTACATTAGACCACTTACAAAAATCGACTATTTTTCATTTTCAAAGAGTAAGTCAAAAATATTGTTCCAAATGACGAAAACAAAATGCTGTCAAAGTTTGATCTCTTAATATTAATATTAAGAGGTGCCTCATAGCGATTTTCTATTTCCCATCTAAATAACATGGGAAATTTTGTTTTTTTTAAACTTTGGAATTTTATAACTCGTCAACGCATCAGTGTACTGATAATACCAGAACATATTTTTGTAGTGAATTGAACGCTCTACAAAAAAGGTATCTTGTTGTTTTCGATAAATCTAGCTATTTCCAAGCTGGTGTATCGGGTATTAATGATAATTAATCATGACTAACTTGGAAACAGTTGGATTTATCGAAAAAGACCAAGAGACCTTTTTTGAACACCGTACAATATTGAACAACAGTACTCATGCAGAATCTTTCTAAGTAGATTAATTTTCAAGATATAAAAATCGAAAAGTTCCATAAGACCATTTCCCATATTATTTAGATGAGAAATAGAAAATTGCAATGAAGCACCTCTTAATATTAATATTAAGAGCTCAAACTTTGACATCATTTTTTTTCGTCATTTGAAACAATATTTTTGACTAACTCTTTGAAAATGAATAATAGTCGATTTTTTTTGAAGCGGTCTATTGTACAATATACATACACACATATCTCGGCATTATTTTTAAATGTTGCTCCCTGTTTTATAATTTAAAAACAAGAAATTAGCATGAATACATGTAGAGGTATGTATACATTAATGACAAACTTGTTAAAAAAAAAAAAGAAAAAAAAAAATTCGCCACACATTTTAATATATGTATGAGGCGTTATCGGTATATGTATATGTATACACACAAACCTATTACTTGCCTTTTACCTTATATCGCGAATCTACACCAGCCATTATACAAATTGAGGGGTGAAATTTACGTTTCATGAAAAAAAAAAAAAAAAAAAAATTATACGACGTATCACACGGTTCATAATCACATAATATTATCGTAACATTTTACAGTATATAAATTAGTTTTTCGCTCAATGTAGGTTGTAAAAAATTTTTTTCTCAATTATTTCAGGAAGTGTCAATATTTTTATTTGAAAAACGATCGGCTGAGAAGCTACATAAGCCAAAGCGAAAGGAGACGGTCACTGAAATTTTACGCGGTGGTGTTCGTCAACTTGAACGTTTTCGACACCCAAAAATTTTGCAGGTATTAATTAGTGATATAGAAATTCAATTATCAACTAGATATGAACCAATCGTCACATGAGCAATCATACTGATATATATGCAAGTTTATAAAAAGTCAAGACAATGATCATTGGCGATTTAAAATGAACGATTTGTCTTCGTATTAGGTAATGCACGCCGTTGAAGAATGTCAAGAAACACTTGCATTTGCCTCGGAACCTGTGCTAGCAAGTCTTGCGAATGTTCTTGCATTCCAGGAGGCACACGCGATTGCCAACGCTCAGTCGTCTACCACCAATCAACAAAATGTACAAGCTCGCCCTGTCTACGCCAAAGAATATGATATGCTTGATATAGAACTTAAATATGGATTACTACAGGTAGGCAGGATCTGGTGCAGTTTAATAAAATATGAAATGAACATGTGTATCTTTAAAAAGTGGGATTTAAATTTGACAAAATTAATTATTTCAATTCTGATTATAGATCTTCTTCGTTACCATAAATGTGTTGCGTATTCAAAACGTTAATCAACTTAAGTATACCGTAGGGTCGTCCTTAAAAGGGTGATTTTCAACATTTTCAAGGTCAACCTTATTCAAATATATGAAGAAAAAAAAAATGTCTGTAAAGCCCCAAGGTGACCAAAGTTTTGAATGCAAAATTCATTTTTGTGCATCGATTGTATAAAAATTGTTATTGCACTTAATAATTGATCAAAAAATTTTTGGAACTTGGTATAATTGTTGCCAACAACAAGAGGTAAAAAAAGTTTTGTTTTTCATTTTTTCCGAATTTTGAATTTTGGATTAATTTTTTTTTTTTCTCGTTCGCGATGAGTCGGGAATTCGGAATAAAAATATATGTATAATACATTTTTGTACCTCTTGTCGTCAACAGCTGTGTCAAGTTTCAGAATATTTGATCAATTGTTACGTGAGATAACAATTTTCATACAAAGGTATTTCACGTGTATGATGATAGGGGCACGTGTTAATATTAATATTAAGGGTTCAAAGCTTACAGGCATTTCTGTTTATATATTTGAAACCGATTGAGAGATAGACCTTGAAAATTTTAAAAATCACTTTTTTGAGGACTTCAGTATGTACTATAATCTCGTAAATAATATTGTAACTTTGTAAAATTAGTAATTTCAATATTTCAAAGATTTCAGATAAAAAAGAATTGAAAAAGAATATATTTAGACGCGAAAGAAAATTATTTCTAATTCCTATCGTTACATTTTCATCATAACATTAAAGAAGCAAGTTGACCACTTCGCTTTATGTAGTTCCGTTATTTAAAACCTGATATGATATTATAGTCATTATTACCCTATTCTATAGCCTGTTTGCTTTCTGTCCTGTCATATTTTACAGTATCTTATCGATCTTGAAGGATTATTCGGATCACTGTAGCATATCATTTTCAATTGTATATATACACCTATAAGACTTTCCTCCACGTTTCATGATGCGACGATCCAAAACGAATTTACATATTCTGTAAAGTATTGATCATGGTCTGTTAATATATCTTTGAAATTCGTGATTATTGATGGTATAATTTCTACAACTATTGCTATTTCCGAGCAGGTACCGCAGCTAAAATTACGTTCACTGCAGTAAGTCAGGTTGCCTATACGAAGTGACTGACGTCGATAAAACAGGGTAATATGCAACCCGACTTACCGCAGCGTAATACGGTAATAAAGCATTCCCGTAAAACAAAAATGGGATTCTTCATATTAAAACGAATGAAAATGAATCCAAACTATAATCAATTTCAAATAATTTTTAAAAATAAGTTTCACTGCAGATTCTTAACAAATAAGATTCAGGCTATAATATCAATTTTGTTTACTGGGTTGTAATATAGATCGATAACAATATGATAATTGATAATGCCTTCCGTTAACTAAAACAGAGATAACAGAAATTTATTACTCTCTATTTGCATAATTAATACACCTACTCGATTTCAGATAACCGAAGCTTTATCGTTTCTTCACTACAGTGGTCACGTTCTGCATAGAAACGTGTGTCCCAGTAGCATTCTGATAACAAAAAAAGGCACTTGGAAATTATCTGGTCTTGATTTTATTGGTACGTTATAAATCAATAAACATATTACCAATTCCTTTGCATAATTGATTCTTAAGAAAATAACAATTTTCTTTTTTACGACATTTTCTAATTCATTTACTCCGCAGAGCGTGTTAACGAAATAGATGGTCTTGAGCCAGTAACGTGTCATCCCTGGACCTCAAGGCTGCCCAAGATGGCTCAGCCTAATCTCGATTATATTGGTAAAAAGATCTTCTTTTTTATTGTGTTACCTAACATTTTACAAAAAGTATAATTTGTTGGAGAAAAATCTATTCTATCATACACATGTGTATATAGCTCCGGAAGTACAGCAGGAATCAATATGTAGCATATTGAGTGACATGTTCAGTCTGGGAATGGTCATCTGTTCGGTATTCAATCAAGGCCGTTCCCTGATCCAATCAAATCACAGTTGTTCAGCATATCTGAAACAAATTGAAACCGTGAGTACGCATTGCTATACCGTACGTCCGTAAACATGTCGTAAAATTTATGAAGAAAAACGTGCATCATTTAATTAAGATCAATGTTTTATATTTCTTTTTACTCAGATTACACTGTTTGGATGATTGATTCAACATTTTCAATGGGATCGTTGCATGATTTTGGGAATGATTATATTTCTTTTTTTCACTTTTCAAACTACATGAGATTCTGAACTTAGGAAACTACGTGAAAAAATTCTATGATTTTCTGTTATTTCTATAAAAAATTCCAAAAGATTGGTATGTTTGTCTTTGCGCTGAAAAGCTCATCATGAATTTAATTTTGAAAATGAAAAATTGAGGTATTTATAAAAACAATTAGTGGCCCTACTGCAGTACGTCTATAGAAACTGATAGGGTCCTGTAGATCCAGATTCAAAAAACGAATAATGACGGACTTTCGAATCAATTTTCTGAATCCATCAGAATCCATTTTTACAGGTTTCTATCAGCTTTATTGGACTTTTTCACTGAGGGGGCTTAAAGATGAAAATTCAAATGGATTTGCACCCTGAACCAATCCCTTTTTCCAAGCCATACCTCAACTCATCAAGCTGCAGTATTTTGGTGTCTATTTATATTTTTATGCATACTTCAATTGTTCCCCTTCAAAATGAACCCCAAACGAACTGGATATCTAAATATTTAGCCAAGATATAATTATTTTGGAATAAAAAATTCTTCCCTGTGTTTATCAGATGGAAAATAGAAATTCCGTTCGAGCGAATACTTAAAATTGAACTACAGGTCTCTCCTTTTAGGGAAAGCAACTTCACATCAAAATATATATCATTTTAAGTATCAGCAGCGACGAAATTTAACAAAAAGTTTACATTCAACGATCCTAATATACATATATTCAGTTCTGCTCATATTGTATAGAGATATTGTTGAGATAAGACCAAAACTTTATATCTGTTCATTCGATATTACTAGAGCAATCATAGGGATGAATCTTTTGGTGCTTTTGAAATAACAGAAACTTATCCACCTAAATGATTCAATTTTGTACATGAAGAAATTAATTTCTGTGTTTATAGTAGAAGTCAGTTTGTTGTATCTATAATTTTTCATTTTCTAACTATTGTTCACGTATACATACATTATTACGAATATTTGTCTCAGTTAGAAGAACAGGTACGCACAATTCTACCGAGAGTTCCTGTACCTCTACAGGAAGCTGTAGTCAGACTTTTGCATAAAGATAGAAGACAACGGCCAACGGCACAGCTTCTATCGCTAATAAAATATTTCAGGTACGTTGAGTTCAATATTATAGTAACTATAATAGCTGACTACATTTCAACCTAATAAACTTTACTCTTATTTCAGCGATCCATCTGTTCATGCTCTTCAGTTTCTTGACGTGATAAACATGAAAGATCCTACGCAAAAGACTCATTTCTATAAGAATACACTGAAGGAAGTTCTTCCATATATTCCTAGGGTATATAATATATTGTTTATTTAATAAACAAAGTTTTCAAACTCTACTTCATTAACTACAATAAATTTAATTCAGAAATTATGGTACCAACATATCTGGCCGTACCTTCAACTGGAATCGAAGTCTCAAGAAGTGCTTGCTGCGGTATTGCAGCCCATGTTGTACATAATACAAGACAGTACAGTCGAGGAATATGAATCAATAATATTACCCACATTCAGGTAATAATTCTATAATCTATGATAATAAAGTTCATTTTTATTCTATCATCCAGATCTCTAATCCCTAATTTATTACCTCAAAACAAACATACATTGTGATATATAATTTCAGAGCAGTGTTCTCTACTCCAAAGTCAATTCAGGCCACAGTAATATTGTTAGAAAACTTACACCTGATATTGGAGAAGACTCCGCGTGATGACATTCGTTCTGAGGTTCTACCTATGCTGTATGCGTCATTTGAAAGTACAACCGCCCAAGTTCAGGTAAGTTTTATTATCGTTAGCAAAGATGTTCATGATGCCAGCTGGGCTTTGCTTGTTATAATTATTGAATTTGTGATAAACTCTTTTAGGCTGCAGCTTTAGTGGCTGTTTCAAATGTAACCGAATACCTGGATGATATGGCAATACGACGTATGGTTTTACCAAAATTGAAGGGAGTTTTTGAAAAGAATTCAACAGACGTAAGAATTATGTCCAACGTTTTGTCATGTATCGAGTGTATATTAGAGCGGCTTGACAAACAACAAATTATTGACGAAGTTCTTCCTCTATTATGGGAGGTAAAACTACAAGAACCCGAAATCGCTATACGGGTTGTAAGTAAGTGATATTTTTTACACAAAGATCCGAGAGCTTCCTTTGTCCATACTGACCGCATTCTAATTGATATGAAAAAGTTAGCTTTAGAGGGATACTTTCAAAATACATAATACATATTATGTAAAAATGTCTTATTCTGTGTATCAGTGTAGCTTATCCTATTTCCTTATATACTTCGCATTGAGAATTTAATGGGATGCTGATGGTATTAACATTCATAATTCATCTGATTTCATAGATATTTACAGACTGATGTTAAATGACAAGAAATACGGGCTCTCAGTAAATATAATGGCGACACGAGTCATGCCATCTTTGCTACCACAGACAGTAAATCCTGCTTTGAACTTGGAGCAGTTCACTATTCTACTGGAAGTATTACAGGAAATGCTTAATCACATCGATAGGTAAAAAATATTCTAAGTATACATACTGTAATACATTATAATTAATATGGTAATTCAAAATGACGATGTACATATTTGATCATTATCGTTAACAGAAATCAGAGAAATAAACTAAAATTAGACAATTTATCGCTCCCGAGTCCGGAAAGACATCGCCCATTACGTCATCAATATAGCTCTGATAATATGCACGCGCCACCCTTCAACATTCCGAATCTTCGTATCGAACAGCGAAAAACATCGTCGGCAGAAGACATGGCTAGAAAGAATTCAATTGGTATGTTCTACCATTCATAATGTCAATAATTTAGACCATCATAACTCATAATAGACTAGATAATTTTTGATGTAATAGTACTTGTAAACTATCAACTGTACTTGTAAATTATCATTCCCTACTGAAAATTTGCCTAGATAAAAATCTATAGGAAAAGTTATGGATCTAAATAGAATCCCATAGCATTATATATGGAAATCCATTGCAAATTTAGAATTATAAGAAATCTATATGGATGACCTACGATGGTTCTATACCGAATTTAATAGGACTCGCATAAGTATTTCATGGTTTCTCTATTCAATACAATAGTCGAAATTCATGTGAATGAATCCATAGACATACACATGGATATAATTTATAGCTTTCTTCAGGATCATCCGTAGTAATTTACGGATTCTCATGGAAATATGACTGTGATTGTCATTTATAATCCACAAAAAATATCGTAGGAAACCCATCGGCCGTTACATAAAATTCCGATGAAATAAATACATAAATCCATGTCTAACAACACAGACTGCCATGGACAACCCATTGGAATATACATATTTTCATGAAAATATGACCGTGATATATTGTCGTATTTCACGTAAAACAATACATAGAATTCACAGGATTTGATATAGAATTCCGATAAAATCAACATAAGACTCCATGTGTAATTACACAGATTGTTGTGGGAAGTCCATAAGAGAATATATGGATTCTCATGGAAATATGACGATGATATCCATTTATAATCCGTCGAGAAGACTCAAGAAAATTGACCTGATATTACACTAAAATCAGAAAAAATTAACATTATGATTTCTTATATAATGACACAGATTCTTGTATAAAATTCCATGTAACATTACATATAGGAATCCATGTCCAAGTACACCTGCAATTCAGTGGATATTCATGTGTAATTCCATAGATTTTCCATTCCAAATTCCAGTAGAAAATCATACGGATTTACGTAGATTTTCCACGTAGGTTCCCAGGCGGATTTGTCCATATATTCCACCTGGAAATTTTCAGTAGGGTTATATCACTGATTTTCATCAATGATATATCTGAGCGATAAAAAAAATACGAAAATATTCGAGAGTTTTCTTTTTTTACACTACAGTAATAGTTTATGTGTGTATATTCAATAACTTGACTTCAATTGTAATTTTTTACCCCTACTCTTCAGGTTCGATGTCGATGACTGCTTCGGCTGAAAATATGGCTCGTAAAAATTCCATGGCTGGTAATAATATTTTGATGATCAATGTCATGAAAGAATATTATGTTATGCACGGCATGAACTGCAGATCTATCAATTATAGAAAGTGCGCTAATGTTTGACGCTTCATTGATGCGACATATAATAAACTTAATTGTCCACCAATGAGGTAACATATGTATATAATTAAAATGTAAACAATTTTAGGTATGCTTGGAAGTTGGTGGTTCGGTTCCTCGTCTTCTACAAATGATGGTAATTTCTTACGGGTAGCAAATGCTTTCCCAAATCGGCGTCTGTCCGATAATACTCTGATGACGCCAAAGATACGCATAGCTCCATCTTGTGCAAGTTCACCTGGTGGTACTCCTGGCGGAGGTTTACCAATTCGACGTCATTCGAGCACCGGGCCCCAAGAACGGCGTGGGTCGAATATTAATCTTTCGCCACCAACGGTAATTTGTATGAATTTTTGTGTTATAAAACATTACTCTCTTGGACATACGTTCGGCAATCCATGAAGAAATTTTACTGTGTTGAATGTGTGCATTACACTTATCAATGTATTACGTTGTCTGCGTGTTGGTTTCTATATGTGGTTTATTACATAGTCTAATTAGTGGCAATAAATTAAAGTATTGAATTTTTGAAGATGATTTAGAAGTATACCGTGAGGATATGTAATATAAATTAGATTCATTCGAAATACAGGGTGGTGGAATGCCGATCACAAGTAGTAGTGTGCCATATCTGCTAAGTTCAAGCATGAACAGCATTCGTGGCACTCGTCGGCCTTCTGTATCGTCAACATCCTCGCAGCAAGGCAGCGGATTGCTTCAGCAATTTGGCTCTGGCATGGTAAGACAACTTCCCCCCATCTGCCTCAACCTCAATGGGTCACCAACACATTCTCCATCACTCCAGCCATCGGGACAGCCTTCCCACTGACCCTTGTTTACAGTGTAAGAATCGCTATGCTCCTTTACCAACCTGTCTTATACGAATATCCCTTATGCCCTGAATACTATTGGAAACACAAATTTTTTCTTTGTACAGTTACAATTATGACACGAGTTCATAATTGTATGAAAAACAAGGCATTAACAAACGTAGCTTCGTCCTACTTTTAAGTGGATGATCGACTACATGTACGAGCTGCAGAAATAAGTAATATGAACTCAAAGATATATCGACCCAAATAAATCAACGTTAAATAATAACCACATGTGTAAAAGTTAGATTAGACAATCAGTCTAAAAAACTATGGCTGTGGTAAGGTTTATTATACTATTCTGGTTTTAATTTTAAAAGTATCTGGTTTCCTATTGCCAATGTAACTAAACATTAAGCATTTCAATTGTCATTTTTTATGTGTTGCAGTACCAGCTATTCTCTGGACGTTCATAAACACGTACGTGCCGATCAACTTATTATCACAATCGTATGGATTTTCGTATGAGATGAAATCCAGATCAATGCATACTAATAATATGTGAGTAATAACTCAAGCATTAAATGAATAGCATAAAGCAATAGCATTGTACGATTTCTGGATATGGAGCTGGATACTGCCCAGGAGTTTTGTATGATTATTTTTTCGTATTTTATGGAAACTCTGAGAAAGTCAAGAATTGGAAGCGGATAGAAAATTAATTCTCTGAATTTGATGTTAGGAACTTATCAGCAATGTTTGACTATCGCATATCACCCATATCAGAATTTCAGAGTTATTTGTTATATGTATATTGATATAACATTTATTGAGATAGAAAATCTCAAGGAACTGCATCATTTAAATAAGAAATGAAAACAGTAGAATTTATTTTGTTAGCTCCTCTGTCATAAATTGTTAAAATCTATGTATATCTGATGATTATTGGCAGTAATTATATCTAATATCAGCGTTGAAAGTGTCCAACAAGCGAGAAATAATTGGATAGTAATTATATAAAGTATCAGAGAAAGCTCTGACAGAAATTAACTGACAAACCCCTCCAAAGCCTGCCAGTAAAATGTGTCAATTTGAATTTAAATTAATGTAACTGTCTCCTCTTACATAATTAGCTGTACGATAAGCCTGAATGCTTGTAATATGTATGCACGACTATGTCTTTGGCCTATACACAGCCTATTATATTCTGATTACTCAAGCTTTAATAGTAAGGAATAAGTCAAGAATAAATGTCTAGTCTACAAACGAACGGTTATTAGTCGAACACTTGAGTGCAAGGTTGTTTTTACAGACAGCAATTAGAGCGGCGAAAAAAATATTCCATATACGTATTGTCAATTGCTATACATTCTATAATATTAATTACCGCATTAACAATCATTAGTTATTAAGGTAGCTTTTATACAACTATAAATTCGCACGATACAATACGATACGATACGATACGACGGATTGAATACAGATTTTGTATGGCTCTATGAAAGTATTTGAAAAATAAAAATTTATATTTTAAACATAATTGCAGATAAATTTTTTTTTTTTTTTTTTTTCCTCAGTGCTATGCAGGTAATAAGAATCTGAATTACTTCTAGAAAGGTGTGAAATTTTTCATTTTGCACGCGTATTATTAGAAATGATAGAAGTACTATTATTACATAGATTATACAATACGCATATATTGAACTATCGTTTTAAAAAAATTTAGAACCATAATATATTTTATACATATTTCGGCCGGTGCTTGCTGAACATATATACTTAAAATAGTTACGTGAACAATAGGTACTATAAATTTCTAGAAAGTTATTCCTCGATAGCCAAGATTGAATTCAGTGAGTCTGAAACTTTGAATATCAGGCTCTACAGACTACCTTTTCATCTTTTATTTAGACAAGCTATAGAAATCTTTGATGCTGTTGCACTAATTTTATCTATAATATGTATAAGTGGGGATTTACGACAATGAATTTTTCTTCTGCATTCACCATTAAATTTACAGATGATAGAATACTTTTCTAAAAGTTACTTTTTTTTCAAGTTGATACGCATGGACAATACGAAGAAATTCACCCCAAGGACTAAATCAAACCATAAATGTAGTTCAATGGCGTAATTGAGATATATTTCATGATACGTATATATGTGCATGTCGTGATGTTTTACCAAGTATGTAATAAGTATGATGTGTCTGATGATGCTATATGAATAATATATTTCAGTGATGATTATTACTGAAGAATGATTAAGGTACATCCTGAATTCATTGAGCTATCTAGGATATGACGCTAAAAATTTACGTTGTTCGGATTATTTACAAATTATATAAGTAGGTAATAGAATGATAATTTTTACTGTAGAAAATTTTCTAATTAAAGTAAATTTCGGATTAATCAAAAACAGATTTGAGAGAGTGATTAAAAAAATTATATGACTATTACCTGAGCCATTTTGAAATAAAAAATTTCATACCGACTTTAAATATGTAATAATAATGACCTCAAATCAAGACTATCGTATTCTTGGTGCTTTGCTGAAAGTTAACGAACTTTTCATATAAGTCGGATAGCCTATTATTATTATTATTATAAAATGCATATTTTTATGCAACGCTAAAAAAGATTATTTAAATATCATTGCAAATTTTAATATTATAAAATTACATTATGTAGATTATAGTATTAATGTACTGGCCTTAGATTAATCAGTCATTGCTGTACTTCTATCCTATTCCATTCCCTTCTTACTGTGATACCGTGACTTTTTATCCTATTAATCTAACTACTAGTTTTAAACTCAATTTATTCTCTTCAGACTATAACTATTATCCTGAACTTTTCAGGATTTGAATGCGTGTTTAAAAAAAAAAGGCAACGTTCCTCATAAATTCCTAATAAATACTAATAAATCAGGATCGACCGTTAATCGTTACTCAGGTTTTTCCAAGAAACTATTTGCGAGTGATCAAGTATTTTTGTTTTCCTTGGTTTTGTAAATATGGCACAGACAATCGTATGTGACATTAATTTTAAGTCATGATAATTAAATGCCGTATCATAGCATTCAATTTTTGAATGTGCAATTTTGTAAGAACAATCATTTTATCAGTAAGGATATTGATGGTGAATTGCTGAGACTTCGGTTTTCATTAGATGAGAACTTAATCATGGAAATTTACAGAGCGATATCAATGATTAGGTTCAGTATTTGCATGAAAATCATATTTACGTTGTATTTCAGAGTGTACAATCCATATCTATCTATATTATCTATATGAATGGTGAAAGTAGACTTAATTGCCGTAACACTTCTAAAAATATATTTCTAGAGAGTCGATTTATTGATATATGTACACTCAGAGAGATGCAGACACACACTACAGTTACCTAAATAGCATATGTGGTTATTGTTTAGAGACAATTACAAACTTAAGTGTCCTTAACATTAAGAGCAGTACGTGTACTTATTTGGAAATTCAACTTCAAACGAACAATTTACGAAATATGCTTTCTTTAAACATAAATTTATTCGAGGAGCTCAATTTATGAATGACAATCAATTTATAGTCCGCAATGTTTGAGCTTTTAATATGTAATACCTATATCGTTCGCTGTTAAGATGTAATTTATTAATATATTTATATGTACAATGTACATACATACATTTATGTTAAGAGAAAAATCGGTCAGTGAAAGATACTAACAATATAAACGAAGAGATCATAATAATCAAGATCCTTATCCTCATTAAGTGTATCATGAATATGTACATATCAGCGGCTTTCCGCGGAATTGTCAACAATATCATATTCAATTGATTTTTGTTAAATTACTAATCAATGCACGATTGTACAATCATTGTTTCCAGTTGAATTTCTAAATACCAATATATCATAATCATTACTTTATCATAAGCGCATATAGTAATTATTTTCGCATCAGACAATCGATAGGAGTGCATTACGGTCATTCAACTGGCCGTATATGTAAACCCATTTTACATTGAGGCACTGTAGTTATAATTGAGGGTCCATAAAAATGATTATTTTCCATTATGAAACCTCTGTGTTGTTGATGTCTAGAAATTGATTCTTCTCATTGAAATAACAATGGTCATTAATTTTCATATCTGACCTATCATCATGTTCTAAAATGTTAACTTCCGTAATCGTTCACTTACAAATAAATATACATATACTTTTCATTATAGAATCCGGTGATCACTTAGACATGAATTTATTTTTGTCATTGTCATTAAAAAGGTCTCTGGATTTAATACCTTTTCTCAATATATTTCTTTGTTAAATCTTTACATTGATGCAAAAATCATAATTAATCAGAGTGTATCAGAGACATTATTTATACACATAATTTATAAAGTTTGAAAAATCTTATAGTTTATTTATATCATAGTTGAGATGTAGTTTTCAAATGATTTGAACTGTTGCAATAGCTACAGTGTATACGATGATGCAGTAAGTGTGTAATGAAAAACCTCGTAAATATGTGCAATACCTAGATACACAGTTATTGAAAATGTGTGGAATATATTGAGAGAAATGTAACATTTCATACATTTCCTAGTAAATGTTTACAATTACTAGCAACTGTTAGTATTTAGTAAATGTGTTAAATGTTATGTGCTACTTACTAAAGAATTCAAATGTGTAGAGAAAAGAAATTTTGTGTTAATGTTAAAGCATTAAAATTCAGAACAATGCTACGTTAAGCATATGGCAAGATCCAGCAGCCAATAAGAATGATCAATCTTATAATATATGACGTATTGCAAGTTAAAGAGACAAGCAGCTATATTGTTTCCTGAAGAGAAAAGAAAGTTACGAACCTGAGGTTGCTTGTGGGTGATTAAATATATTTACAAGCTAAATAGTTTATTGTTAATCTTGCCAGAGTCTAAATCTATGCCGTATTATGCGGAATGTTAAACAGATTTATTGTCGTCGTCGGAAAATATTGAGCAACAAGATTGCTAAAGCTTTGTCTGTTAAAATAAATTAAATGCGTGAATTACCATTCAATATTTTATCACAGCAAACTTTTATCCCGTTTACATTAAAAAAATAAAAGATAAAATAATCGCCATTGTGAAATACAATCAAAATGTAGATATGACTAATCACTTGCGAGTGAAATGCTCAAACTGTTGGTAAAGCTATGTGTTCAAAGAAATTCTTTGTAGGATACTTAAAATCATAGATTTAACATAGAGCACAATTTAAAAATGTTCTTGATCAGTAATATTTAATCATTTAACAAGAACCTTACATAGATGTCTATTTCATGTAATAATTTTTAAAAATGCAATAAAATTATCATTATACTAAAATTGAACGATGTACGTTCATATATGTTGATAATAATTTATAATTTCCTTACTTTTACAAAAACTCATACGGTATAGCGATTCTTAACACTTGAGTGTTCCATTTCCAGGTAACTCATGCATTCATTTGCCTTGAGATCGATCACTTAGTGAGATCCCATCGTACGCTGTACAAATAATCGACTAGAATGCAAAGAAAAGGATCTTTATATCCAAGACTCTGGTACTTTGAATCAGCCATTTCTGTCTCACCCCAATTTATTAAAGAAATCACACCCTTCATACTTGATTGTACATTTATTTTAGTCTCACAATTTACATTCAGTTCTTAAACTTTTTAAGCAGTCGATTTTCAGCTTAAAGGCACAAATATTTTCAGAAACACAAAAATAGACAAAAAATGTAATTTACATATCTTTTTTCTATATTTTTCTAAATTTACAGTTACGTATTGTTGTTCCACTTTAAGTACTGCCATGTACTTGATGGATTGTCACCAGGCTTAACAGTTGCCGAAATTTCATAATGAGTTTGATTTTGAGTATTGGATGTGCATGGACTCTGATTAGGCAATGGATAAGTGATTCGATGCAGCGCATCTTGGCTGTTGATAGTCTGTGATTTTTCTTCAGATTGTACATTCTTTTCCAGCAATGATCCTAGTATTAGATAAAGTAAAATGAATACAGTTATTATTGACAATTTGTTCAAACGACGTAGAAAATTGGGCAGGATTTGGTATACGATGAATTTGCTTCGTTCAGGGTAAATAATTCATACAGGAATTAAGCTTACCGTTATTTTCTCGATTTGGGATGTACTGACTCTCCTTACTATTGCATTTATTAGTCCGAGCAACAGAGTTCATAAACTGTGCTTTACACTTTTTTTCGTGAGCAAATAAACTACCGGAATTTCCATAACATGCGCCGCATATCTTACATATAAATGGCTTTTCTCCAGTATGAGTAAAGTTATGCTCCTTCAAATATTTCAACCTAGTAAATGATTTTCCACACGTTTCACAGTGGTAATTGCTTTCACCTATGTCATTCAATATACCCAGATTATATACTGCTATGAGCAAAGATTATTCATATCAATCATAATATCAATATGAAATAATTGAATAAATTCTGATATAAGGATAGCAAAAGAAACGATTTACATACTTCTACGAAAAATAAAGATAACTTCTTGCCAGAAGTCAATCACTTAATAATTTTAATGTATGTATAGTCGAACCTGGAAAAGTGAAATCTCTTAGAGCCAGGATTTCAATTTCACTTATTGAGGTATTCCACTTGTACAAGGTTTACTAATCTTTATAAAAATGACAGGACCACAAATTTTGTGCCACTTATAGCGGTACTACTTATCCAGGTTTGACTATGTATAGGACACCAGTTTTGAAGATTTAAAGATTTCAAAGATTTCAGTGATTTTAAAAGATTTTAAAGATTTCAGATGAATTCAAATAAGATTTCAGACGATTTTATGAGTTTTCATAGTTTTCAAGAGATTTCATTTTATTTCAAATTCATAGATTTCAAAAGATTTCATAAGCCACGCAGGTTGTGTCCAACAGATCTTGTAAGTGATTATCCCCAGTCCTGTATTTCTGTATTGCATCCTCATCAAATGATCAATTGACAAACAAATAATGGTTGTTTTTTTCTAACTGATTTTTCTTTTGTAATTGTTCAAAATTTCATATAAATATTCAATATCTTGGATGCATTGTCTATTCAAAAACTATAAATTCAGAAATTCAATATACCAACGTAACATAAACAATGGACGCCGTAACATAACATAAGAAGTACAAAAAACTAAGTAATTCCAACGATAAACAATTCCAGGATTCTGGAATAGTGAAAGACATTTGTAGGAAACCCAGACATGTGAAACAAGTTTGAATACCCACCAGTGTGAATGGTCAAGTGATACTTCAAGCCATTAGAAGAAGCGAACGGGGTGCTACAAAAATGGCACTTGAAATGTTTATCACCGGTATGTGTGCGTTCATGTCGTATTTTGTTACTTGATATGGTAAAGCTTTTGCCACAGTACTGGCACGTATACGGTTTGTAGCCGGTATGGGTTCGCAGATGAAATCCCAAGCCTGTTCTAGAAGCAAATGTCCTACTGCATACATCGCACAAAAATTGTTTATCTATTTTTTTGGTCTCTGCTACATCCCCATCATTTGATTCAGGGTGACTGTTTTTTTTTTCTTTATTTTTCAACATTTCAAACATTTTCGAGTTAATAACGCATCTACTTATAACTTCGATATCTGAGTGTTGATTTATTGTTTCAATAAAAGCTGGATAGTAACAAAATGCCATTAATCGGAATTCAGCACAATAATAGTAACTAGAATCGCTTCATATTGTTTATTAACGTGTCTAAACAATCAGCGTTTCGAGGTGTAGAAGTATTCAAATCGTGTGTATTTTCTACCAGATCAAAATCAAAAACACTCAAAGCAATAAATCGAATTTCTAGGTTATGTTTACTTAATGGTACATCTGTCGTTGAGGTTGGTTGCACTGGCAGCAGCATCATTTGTTTACCATACGCTAACCTTAGAATCTGAAATTTAAATCGATGTGCTGCATTAAGTGAATCAATTGATATAACTAATAATTAGCAGAAGAGAATGGCGTTAGCAAATATTTCGGGGATACCAGATAAACACTGGCAGCCTCCCATCGTGGCTTTGGAAACAACGTACGTGACCTCCCTTTTAAAATTGAGGTTAAATTCTCGCATGGAAAGGAAGATTTTCAACTGCAATTTATCTTAACAATTTTCAGAATGGGAGAGATACTGATAGAATTATATTGGAAACACGCGCCAATCACCTGTAGAAATTTTGCCGAACTTGTAAGACGAGGTTACTACAACGGTACTAAGTTTCACAGGATAATACGTGACTTTATGATTCAAGGTAACCGATAAATCGTGTTTCAATCATGATATTGACACGGCTCAATTACACAGGTTTGTTTCAATTATTTCTCCTCATATACAGGAGGTGATCCTACTGCGACTGGAAAAGGTGGGATGTCCATATATGGAGAATGCTTCGACGATGAGATACATGATGACTTGAAGCACACTGGTCAATATAATATCAAATCAAGCTCACCTCGAAATTAAAGTTTTCATAACTGTGTTGATAATTTGGTTTATTTTAGGCGCTGGCATATTGTCTATGGCAAATTCAGGGCCAGACTCAAATGGGTCTCAGTTCTTTATAACATTAGCCCCAACTCAATGGCTTGATGGAAAACATGCGGTTTTTGGTATTATTGTACATTTAACTGCATAAATCTGGCTGGGTTGGCATGATTTAAATATAGTTATTCAAATGATTGAATTTCACCTAGAATTGATATTCTGAATGGAATATTTAACCCTTCAAATGTACACCAGTGCAAATTCGCACCACCAATTTTACTAGTTTTGTGTTTACGTTCACAAAAGCGAGTAGTTATGTTCGTCATTATCATAAAGTTATCGATTTTTTTCAAAATCGCATTCATTCGCATTTCATTGGGGACACTTTGAAGTTTAGAAATCACTCATATAGAATTGAAATCAATTGATTCAAATCGGAGATACAATCTTCCGAAAACGGGTGGTGCGAATTTGCACTAGTGTGCACTTCGAGGGGTCGGAAAAATAGGTGTGCACTCCACGGGCTAAGGTGCCACAGAAGTGGCATGTCCTGTGTATATATTCAATGACGTCAGAAGCCGGAAATTTTCATCAACAAATGTAGTCTAAACGCGGACACGAATTTAAGGGAAATAATTTTCATATTGAAGATTAAATTAAACTACAAAGCGTTTACCCAGTCATTTCAAAGGAAGATTACCTAATATAATGTTTGTTTCGAATAATGAAAATTGCATCTTGCTGTCGTCTGCTATAGGCCTTGCATTTCCACCGCTTCTACAATATGAGAACGTCTTTCACTCAAGACGGGGGGCGAGCGCTCTGTAGAAACGCACACTTGTTTAAAAAAAATTTATTTCATCTATCTACGTTCCGTAAATGAGGCTCGATTTATCGACGAAATTCCGCGTATTTGACAACTTGAAATGACGTATATCCATCGAAAACCTGTACATTGACAGCAGTTCTGTGGCGGCTTGAAGGTTTGGGAAAATGAGAAGACTTTAATATTCGGAAAGCCTTGTTCTATATAATAATCCCAGATTTTTTTCTACATTCTAACGCTAGGCTGGGACAGATATCCACCCCACCCGGTTCTTGTTAAGACAATCGTTCCTATTAGCAGTAAAGATACTCTTCAGTACATGAATCTCTGCGGTTTTTAATAAGAAAGAGAATGGTGTATGGCAAATAGTACTACGTTGAAGTTTAGTTACTGAAAATCCCCGCTTAAAGATCAAGAAATTATTGAAATTAGCACACAACGCATATATTTCTTCATTCGAAATGATGATCTTTGCCAACCCTGGATTTTTTATGCATTCCTATCAATCAGTAATAAATAAACTTAATGATAACACTTGCTTATTATTTGTTAACAGGAAGAATACACTCTGGTATGGCAATTGTAAAGAGAATCGGACTTGTTGAAACTGACAAGAATGATCGACCAATTGACGATGTTAAAATTATCAAGGGATCCGTGAGGAATTCATAATCGATTATGTATTGAATTCATCTATAATGTGATATCATTTTTTAATAAATTAATTACGAAATTAAACATTGTTTGTCAAACTAAACGAGTCCTGGAAAAAGCTATTCTCTGTTTTTAGCTACGATATTTTTTTGTCAATAAAATAATATAGGTAGATCCCCCCCAAAAAGCACCTCCGGTGCAAAAACCTTTCGCCAAGTACATTAATATTTCCCACAAAAATAGTTTTGCAGACATTTAATCTACAAAAGTATTGAAATCAATAGATATTGCCAAGTGAAATTAAATTTGCTCAAATTAATTTCTGAATGTAACCTAATCTTAGTTTTCGGTAACCGTGCGTCACGCGTAATAACACGCAATATACGCACTCATAATTGAAGTCACTGAAAGTAAAATAAGGAAAAAAACGAACAGAAAATAGAATTCGGAGGTAGTGGTACTAGGCGAGCATTTTTGGCAAAATTAAAAGAAAATAAAAATTGAACTATTTCAATATTCTTATAATAATTTAGACATCAGCCAAGAATGCCCGCCAAGTAAGACTACCTCCAAAATTTTTTTTTCTTTGCGTTTGTTTCTTAATTTTTCATTTAATTCATTTTCTATTATGCGTGCGTATGTTACACGTTATTACGTGACGCACGTTGTGTACATCCAAATGTAAATACCTGCCGAAAACTAAGATTAGGTCACATTAAGAAATTAATTTGAGGAAATTTAATTGTACTTGGCAATGTCCATTGATTTCAATACTTTTGTAGATTAAATCGCTGAAAAACTATTTCTGTGGGAAATACCACATTAATGTACTTGGCGAAAGGTTTTTGCACCAGAAGTGCTTTTTGGGGAGGGATTTCATTACTTTTTGTACCATTTCGATTCGTACTAATTAGTCTTGTTCATGATAAATTATGATGCTCTAAAAATTGGTATAAACTTTAAGAAATGTGTGTGGCAGTTGATAAGAGTATGTATGAATTTTTGTAGATTTTTATTATAAAACGTTAGGACGTTAGCAGCTGATATGATATATGCGAAAATCGCCACTATCCGTGTTTTAATCGAGTATTACTCGACAACTACGCATCGTACAAAAAATGTCAAGTATTAAAAAGTTTCAGTTTCAAGTAAACTTCAAAGTGTTGAAATACAAAAAGAGCGCTTTAAGAAAGTCGAAAGAAATTATAAAATTATTATAAGATTAATTATTAAAGTTTCTCAAGAACCATACGTTTTTCGTCGTTCAAATTTTCAGAGTATATTCCTTTACAGTGTAAAAAGAACGGGTATAAATTTTATCGCAGGGGCCAGATTTCGGTTAGGAGATATGAATTTTTTACCGAATTTATTTCGAACCAAAAATACAACTCTTACAGTACTGCGAATTTGAAGGAATGAAAGTTCTGTTTAATTAACGGTTTTTGGAGACCCAAGACGAAAATTCTTGATCCAACTGAGCATTTCTGTAAATTGGAATATTATATCCCAGCTCTCCGTGCACTGATTGCATAAGAATTGGGCTTAAATGGAAGCTATTTGATATTTGAACACATATTCTGAGATGAATATTTGAATCTCGTGTATATATAACTCGAGTCAGAATAAAATAAGGATAATATTGTACAATCGCTGTATAGGCCGTAGAGCTCTCATGCGGGTAGAGACTCGGTCGAGTCCCGCGCCGTGCGTTAAAAATTCTTGTTAATTAATATATTTGGTGCGTGACTCTACCGAGTCTCTTGATAAATATGATGCTCGAAACTACCATCTTATTGACAGGTTTCGAAAATCCACATTACTCCGTGCGTTGACTGAATTGAACTGAATAATTGTATAGTCAACGCTCCGTGTCAAAAAGTGTCCCCAAACTGATGCCGATCTGGCGGTGCCGAAGTGGTGCCGAGGCTATTTCAGACGCATGCGCAAATCATACTCACCAGCTAGCGCGATTGTGTAGCAGTAGACGGGCAATAGAAAGGTGACGGGTAGCCTACCAAAGTTGGCAGTTGAATGAAAAGTATTTATTAATGAAGTGGGCAGAATTTTAATCAAATATCGAATTTAACAATAAAATAATCACTTCAAAATGGTCACAATAATAATGAGAAATTTTCGTGCCATAACGAGCATGGCATCGGTAGTAGCACCAAAACGTAATAATGATATTCTTATAGGTTAGTTATGTTATTTTTAACGTTACATAAACTCCGATTTTACAGGTTGTCTCTCTACCTTTCCTATGCTAAGAAATCAAGCTCAACCTCCCCCGACATCAATAGCCGAAAAAACAGAAGAAACACGTCGTAAGTTCTCTTATTTAAATATCTCAAATAAATCCTGTTCAAATTATCGCTACTTTATTTGAAAAAAAAAATTATTAGAAAACTGTCCCTTTGCTTCCAAGTTGCACTTGAATATGAAAAGATAGCTCAATATCTGTCAAACATTTGAAATCAACACTGATTTAAGTCACTAATCTTCTGGTCTGAATATTTAAAGAATAACTTTTCTAGCCACTGTCCGCAAGTTTGACCATGTCGCTCGCAACCAATTAAAAGACTTTGGTCGTTACGTAGCAGATTGTGTGCCCAAATATGTTCAAAAGATACAGCTGACTTCAGGGGATGAATTGGAAGTTCTTATAGCTCCCGAAGGAGTTGTACCGGTTTTATCTTTCCTCAAGGATCATCAAAATGCACAATTTGTAAACATAGTTGATATTACTGCAATGGATGTACCAAGCAGAGAATACAGATTTGAGGTTTGAAGCGGAGAATTATTCAAATTAGATTTATTTTTATTATGTTTAGTCGAAGGGATGGATGTAGTGAAAAGTTCTCTTGATATAACAGCTTTCTTGGTAGATCAAACTTTGAAAATGTTTCACTTCACGATGAAAATACTTGGCAAAGTGTTTGGGGAAGTAATCGTGCAAAATCACGTTAAGTCATATGAAATCTTTGAAACGGCTAGAAATCATGTTGAATCACTTATATTGTATTTATAATCATTTGTAATTCCATTTGACTTGAAGAAATCTGAAAAGTTGTTTTAGATTATTTCAAATCGTTGAGAATACTTTTCTACCATTTTCCTAAATCTACTGAAAACCGTTTTTTTTTTTTTAATCCCTATTTCGATCTATCCCCTCAATTCCAGTCAATATAGTTATAGTTGCAAGGCTCTTTGATATTATCATCTTTTTTATAATGATTAATTATTCACAGCTCATATACAACCTTCTCTCATTGCGCTACAACTCTCGCATTAGAGTTAAAACATATACGGATGAATTAACGCCAATTGACTCTGCCTACGAGGTATTTAAGGGTGCTGATTGGTATGAACGTGAAATATGGGATATGTACGGTGTTTTCTTTGCCAATCATCCTGACCTGCGCAGAATCCTTACAGACTATGGATTCGAAGGACATCCTCTCAGAAAAGACTTCCCACTTAGTGGATACGTTGAGGTATAAATTGAGTTATCCTATTCGAGTTGAAAGGTGGAACTATTCGGATTTATAGATCGAATAAGAATGTTTTATATTTTGGAGCTAGATTCTAGTAGAACTGATATATTGTGAAAATTGTAAAAGAAGTTATAAGCAATTTATGGCATCTTTAATTATTTACTCTCATTAACAATTTCAATTTCAAGGTACGGTATGACGATGAAAAGAAAAGAGTTGTCGCAGAGCCGCTTGAATTGGCTCAGGAATTCCGAAGATTTGAATTGGCTGCTCCCTGGGAACAGTTTCCTAATTTCAGAAGCCTTCCTCCCAGTACTGAGGAAGTACAAGTCGAGAAGAAGTAGGAGTTTATTCTCGACATTGTATAGTCAATAAAATAAATATGGATTATTGTCATTGGAATGTACCACTTGCTATAGTCATTTATTTATAATTCAAATTACTTATCGAATGTCCGATCTTAGTCGAGATCTAATATGCAGAACTAAGGTAAAATAAGAATTGTTGACTTATTGAATTCGAAAAACTTTTCAAACAAAAGTTGATACTGTTTTAAAATTTGTTTCTATAAAAGTATTTATATAGAGATGTATAAACAATTTCTTATTTTCATTCTGAAAATGATTGAACAACGTCTATTGTCATGGGCCATTTATTTATTTGACTGAGCTGCAGTCGGTGTGTAATTAAAGAAATAATCAGGCATGATGATAATTATTGGCGAATAAATTACTGTATAATTGAAGAAAAAAATTCATTGCATTAATTATTTATTTCATTCTCAATTTCTGTGTTTGTTACCTCTACTGAAAATTTTGACATTTTAAGCAAGTTAAATGTTAAACTTTGTCGTAGATGAAGTAAATTCATTCTTTTTATAACCACGTAAAAGAAAAAAAGAATACTTCTACGTAGCATCAACTAGCAATGATAGTCTACTCTCATACGTAATTGGTGTAATCTAAAAATCAGGTGAATTCTAGTGCTAAAAAATGCATAACTAATAGTATGTATAATAAATATCTATTTACCAACAAAGCTTATCCAACATCTGATATATAATTTGCCCAAAAAAATATATAATATATATATATATATATATATATATATATATATATATATATATATATATATATTTTATTTTCTTGGCTTATGTAATGCAGTTTATCTTCGATAGGGAATTTACACCATACTTGAACCTAATATTAAACACTAGCTCACATATTGATATATTATGTAGCCATAATATAATTAACAAACACTTAGCTATTTTCATTAATTTGTCGATGATTTCCTAAATACGATTATATAGAAATTGACAAAAATATTTTGAGGAACGGGCCCGGTTTGTTGGAATCAGTTTTAATATTATCAGAGTTAATATTACTATAATAGTAACTATTTAGTAAATATTTATCCAAAATTAAATTATACATTTTTGATTGGTTATATAGTTATTTTTGTTATAAAATTTTGAAATCAAGTTTTTTTTCGTCTTTTTCAAAGCACTGCAGTGAATTTTAAATAATAAGAAAACATAATTTAACAACTAAGTCAGCATACTAATCGAGTATAAAATTATTCAATTAAAGACTTTTTAATGTTAATTTCTAGTTATGATAAATCTGATGTCTGTATGTTCCTGATGTATCAAATGGTGAAAAAAAAACTGCTCATATCAAAAGCTTGAAGAAGATCTAGAAACCTTTTTCTTTAGATGAATACTAAATATGGTTTTGGATACGAGCAGGTTATTAGTCCGTTAAATTTGTTAAAATAATAATATATCTAGTGGTTCACACCAACTAGACATCTGTAAGTTAATATCCATAATGCCTCTTCGTCATTATTGTTAAATCAATCTACCGATGAATTTTTGTTGCAGAACTTAATTTTGCGGTATTTCGTTTGTTTAACTACCATATCTCATAATCGAATCAATTCAGTTGCTCAATTATGTGACGTTGAGTTAAGTGTCGCTAAATACAACAAGGAATATAACGTGGTGATATAATTTTTCGATTTCCTAGTAGCGCAAGAGGCATTATTGATTTTCGATAAGAAGATGATGATAGTTTAGTTTGAATTATTCGATTCTTCCAGCGTTCAAGAGTCACTGTATCATACTACAGTAGACTACGTTAATTTTGTTATGTTTAACATTCACTTTTTGACTAGTTGTATAGTACTCAGATTCCTGCTGTGTGTTCATTCTCATTTTAAAGAAAAGAATATAATGTAAGTCTGATGCGATAGTAACAAATACATACATTGTACACTAATTACACGTTAATATTGATTCACTCGTGAATTGTTTATTATA
Organism: Macrophya annulata; assembly: GCA_963924015.1. Taxonomy (NCBI): domain Eukaryota; kingdom Metazoa; phylum Arthropoda; class Insecta; order Hymenoptera; family Tenthredinidae; genus Macrophya; species Macrophya annulata. The sequence continues at coordinate 10,943,848 of OZ001257.1, read as the reverse complement.
ATTGTTAAACACGGTTGAACACGTGTAAATTCCAACTAAACTTAATCACTCTAAAATCGAATTTAACACAATAAAACAACCGTTATAATAAATAACATAATTATATAGAGCTAGTTTTTGGTAGCGGTCTTAAAGTAGAGACTTCTCTCTGTCGTTCATGGAATTCTTGGAAACATGGTACGATGCAGAGATTAGTCTGGCACTCGGGACAGTGATATTTAGTCTTCCTCCTGAGTATTCTACCATGTGCATCTATCGTGTTCCAACAATGATTGCAGCCCAAAGCTGGTCCAGGTCGTTGTACCGGACAATGACCAAGACGTTGGTCACTCGATCCTTCCCGAGACAGTCGCATCTCACTTCTGACCCCAGTCTGTTGGAGAAAGCTAGATTTGTAAATTATTCTTTTGTAAAGTTTGTGTTACTTTCTTGTGATCGATAATTTCGAGGTCAGGCGACAATTATCTTTATAAATAAGTACTCGTCACCTATATGATATTAAAAATTGAAACTCAATTATTACAAAACCACCTACCATATTTTACGAAAAGCACATCTATTGGAAATACCAACCTGTGGAGAAGAAGAACTTCTTCTTAACTCAGTAGTCCTTACTCTTAATCCACTGATGCTGCTCCCTGAATCTCTAACATCTCTTCCTTCCCCGTGACTACTGTCTTCTGCCTTGATGAATGGTGCATGATCTATTACGATACTAGGACTAGTTGATCTTCCGGGATATTCAGGGTTCGAATGTTGCCTATGTATCAAATAACTTCCAGACACACTGTGCTGTTGACTGGGTAACAACGGATGGGAATGTTGCTTGACCAGGTAGGAAGGTTGCGGGACAGTTAAAAGATTTGTCGGAGTGTTAGCGGTCAATAGACTTTGTTGATTAACTACCGTTATGTGAGGGGATGGCGTTCTTTGACTTTCTTCCCACGTTTGTGAAGATTGTGGAAGGTTTAAGATCGGAGTCGAAGGATGGGAAGATGTCGGAGGATAGCTTACAGGAGAGGCAACAATGTGAGGAGAGCCTGGTTCACTGTCCGGCGATGGATGACCTGGTTCTGATTCTTTTTTAACACGAGGTTGACGCATTAGTAGCCGACCACGTTTTGATCCTGCTTGTTTGCATTGGATAGCTGAAATGGGCAGTAGAAATAAAGTATGAGTCTACCTAGGCACTATTCACTATCAATGTTAAATAATAAAAATAATTTATATTATAATTTTGGCATTTTTAAGTGATTATGGATGGAGAGGGATGAAAGTACACCTGAATAATCTATTCGATGAACCATATACACACATTTTCATTGAAAATCGATAATACAGTTACTTCATGACTTTATACTATCAAAGAATATTTATGATTCGTGTAATTACGCATTCCACCGCATCTGATCAATTAATATAGAGACAAGTGTTGATGCAAAAAAAGTACAATTATAACTTTTGGTAATTGATAGTATTGATAATACTGAGAAAATGTTGAATATTATTAAATTAGTATTACAGTGTTAATTTTTTGTTAAAAGAGAGAAAGGCGTTATATTTTAAACTAGTCCATTCAACATACAGTACCTGGGTAATGAATCTTTTTTTTTTCTTCAAATTAATATTTTGCGAAAAATATGTCTAAATAGCAAAATATTATTCCTTATATTTATACATGGTGATAAGAAATAAGCATTATAACGTTTGAGCAAAGGGATAACAAACCGATGAATTGATAGAAGTAAATAATTATATGTTTTATTTTTATTGCTCTAAATATGAAAAGCAAAATCCTGCCACAAATTTTTTCTCACATTTGCACAAAAAATTCTAACAACTAAGTTACCAGATCTCTATACCTATAATATGCTACTCTGAATAACAAATTTTTATATGAATAATTAGTGAACATGGATAATTATTATTGAACAATTAAAATTTATACTACATGTAGCTAATATACCTATACACGTACAAAGACGCCCTAAAGTGTATTATTTAAACTTGTTACGATTTGGATAACTATTTACACAATTCAATAAATAGCGTCTAGAGAATATACAGATTTTTTTGTTGCATTTTATTATTTTTTTTTTCGTTTTATTATTTTATGTTCGAAATACTATTCGCCAAGGACAAATATTTCAGCGGTAATTCAGATGCTATATTGTTTACAAATTACTTATCTTTTATTGCTATATTTAATATCAGATAAGTTTAATGATCCGTGAGATTAGCGAATTGATTATTAAAATGGTTCGACAAGTGGAATGTGTTTATTATATTTATCTTATGATGTTAACGAGGAAGGAAAGCAATGTATAAATTTAAGTCTAAAGATTTTATTTTTTATTTCAATACGCACCTTACCTATTTCAATGTTGTTAATATTTTACCAGAGGTCAATATTCTCTATTTTAAAACGAGAAATTATGAGTAATTAATTGTTTTTTGTGCCCAGAAATAATAATACATTAATCATGAGGTGTAGCATTTTATAAATATAATATGGAGCTTGATCTGAATTTCGGATTGATTGTATAGAGGATACCCTCCTCTAACAGTCATTTTAAAATATAGCCACCAAACTACCACTGATTGTGCGCATACATAATACATACTATTTCTGTAAGCTTGCCAAGTCTAACAATACCACTAAGCACATAAGTACAATAGTAATTTTACATTAACTGCGATTTGTATTAAACGAAAGAGAAAAAATTCATATTCAACAGATAATAAGTATAATAGTTTAGACGTTGCTAGAATAAAAAATTAATCGTCAGTTAAATGTTTACAAAAAAAAAAAAGAAAGGTACCGCAATCGCTTAATTAGGTACCAAACAACACTTAGAAATATGCAGTTTATATCAGGGCTCTAATCGTTCACAGAAGAACAGAAGACTTTTCACAAATTACAGAATAATTATATGATTTTAAATTTTATCTAGGATGAAATGATTTTCATAACAGAAATAATAGCTTACACTAAGGTATCATCGTGATCCTCTGCTAGTGATTATGTCCTCAAATACCCATCCACACATTTTCTACAGAAAAAAAAAATTAATTAATACTAGTAATTCATAGGCTTTTTTAAAAAAAGAAAAATTAAAAAAAAAAAAAAAAAATAAACTATAAAGAATATTATGATAATGTAGATTTTTTTTGTTTATGTCCAGAAGTTTTTAAATTGCTTAAATAATAATGTAATTCTCATCTTCTTGGTATAGTATAGTTGTTGGCTTGTGGCATGGCTAATATTTGTTCAGGATCATAAAAGCCATAACTAATTTTACTATTGATAATAAGAGTTTTATTAATTTATTATATCATGTAATCGAAAATTAAAAACTATTCTACAGTGAGATAAATGTGAATTGAAATGCATGTGAAGTGGAAGCCGAAACTTTTTAGAAATGTAGATTAAAATGAGTTAATCCATAAAGTTTGTGATTATAAAATTTATCGAGAGAAAACGAAAAACAAAAAACAGAGCTACCAATTTAATAATAATACTTTTAAAATAAACTATTAATGTACAGCAGCAGAGAAAAAAAAAAAAAAAAATTATGCGATTTATAAAAGTATAGAGAAAATTATTTCTTTGTCAATGTGATAATATACACAGATGTTGACTTTATCTTTTTTTTTTTCTTTTTATTAATGATAAACCTATTATTATCATGATGTTAAAATAACGTACAGATGACATTATCACGAGCAGATCATTAACTAAATAGGGGAAAAAAAAATGTTGTTCATATTTTAATAATGATATTGATATCTATCCGAATGCAGTTCAGTTCACATGGAATTATAATTGACACCATGTAAATTGATGGGCATCGCTGTACTCTGAAGGGCAAAATCGCTATGTCTGTTGTCTAGATAACCACTTAACATAGTATGTGGTGTATGTGCCATATGCATAGTATGGGTAGTATGAGCATTCAGAGTACTATGTGGGGTAGACGGCGGCCCCATTGGCGAAGGACTTTGCGAATTGATGGGCTGACTCAGTTGTGTCGGTGGTGGGGAAGCGTTAACTTCTTGTTTTACCCTGGATTTGACACTAGGTCGATTATTAGGGTATCCCCGTTTTTTATACTCGAGCCAAAGAGTTCGATTATTAACACCAAACATACGTGCTGCTTTGCAAAAACCTATACCCCCATACCGAACGGCGTCTAGAGCTCTAATAAAATTCTCATCAGCTTGTGGATTGGTAGATCTTTTTCTTTTGTTTGCTGTTTGTGGGCTAGCACAGGGACTTTGGCAGTTGGTTGTACACGGTGCCGGTGGCGTAGTCCCACCCGAGGAGTGTTGAACCGTTGAATGAGAAGAGTTTGAATAGTTGGTCAGAGCGCAGCTAGATGCGGTGGTGCTTGAAGTTGAGTACTGACCACTGACAGGTGGCGGCGTCGTTATTTCAGGTGTCGTAAAAGCTGATGGTGCTTGGATCGACAGATTCGTTTGACATGACGACAAAGCGAAACGTGGGTACGTGTGCTCCATTATTGTCCATTGCAATCCTGCGGGACAGACCAATTTTTCTTTGGTCAGGGTAACAATGGTTGTGAATTGAAAAAATGGAAAAAAAAAATAAAAAAATAAAAAATGACTATTACTTTGTCTCAAATTTATAACGAGACGTATTTGTTGGAATACATGAGTACCTGATCATGGTAAGACTTGAAATCTCTACCCAATAATTGTGCAAAGTAAAATTGAACAAATTAGATATTCAGAATATTTGCTATTGGTTTAAAAGTGCAGTTACTGATAAATATTTTACTCAATGTTCATTGCTAATAAGATTTGAATAAGCATTGTGTAATCAAACTTTTATATTATACAGACGATAAGTCACAGAATGAAAAGAAAAAAAAAAAGAAAAATAGAAAGAAAAAAAAAAAGAATGGTAAGTATATAATTGTTACGAAAAATTATGGCATGGCACAGATACATTTTCAAGCACAAAATTATCCAAATAATGTTAAGTTTTTTTTCTTTTTTTCTTAAATTTAAAAAAAAATCTTCTAAGGCCAAGACAGAGCACACATTCGCACAGAAGGGAGGTAATAATGCACATATCTTTTATCATGAACGTGACAGAAAAACAAATAAAAAAAAAAATTTACTGTGTGCAATGTATCTGTGTGCCATGATGATTTTATGAATGAATTATTGATGTGAATATTTTTAACTTTGGATCTGTTATCGATTTATTATCATGTCAAACGTCTGTTGATCCAATGTGCAACATACTTGAACGCATCTGTGCCAGCATATATAATATTTTCTAATATCTATAGACGATAAATTAATAGTAACATGCAATCGAAATACCTACCTACCAGAATAGAAATATTACTAGTATAACGAATTTGATTATACCTAAAAATAAAAAGAATAATATACTTTCTTTTTCATTCGTTTTTAGCTGTTTCGCTATAGAACATACAAATAATTATTGAAAAGAGAATGTTGCCATAACTAGTACTCATGGCCTGGCTTCTAAATTTCAAAACTACCGTATGACTGAACTAAATTGAAAATATATTACAACACGAACAATTAATAGTCTATAACGCACAAAACCTGATAAATTTTGAGGATATTTCAAATTGCGGACGTATAAATAATATGAATGAACAATTGGTGATAATAACTTTATCAAAACTTGTTATGTGAATTAATCTTGATGAAATTATTTAGTAGCTTCAACAAAATGTTTTACAAACAAACAGGACTGAATTTTTGTAATGAAAAATTTCGGATACTTCTTATGTAATATGAAATGTTTTCAGAGTTAATTTTCTGATGCTGGTGTTCAACTGTACTAGTAATAGTATGCGAGTTAATGAAAGAAAAAATAAAACCCTATTCTATTGTTAATAATAGATGAATTTTTTTCTACCAAAGTACAAGCTATATTACATAAATATTTAATGGCTACTGCCTCTTTCAGCCTATTTCTGTAGCTCCTGTACTTGAATAATTTTTCCATGTTTTAGAATTATTCAATAACGAACAGATTCAATATAACACTTATAATATCGTTGAAGACTTATAGAAATTAGGAAAATATATCTGCAAGGAATCTAAATTTTTTTACAAAATACAAATCAGGCAATGAAGAGAAATATAGTTTTTTTTTAATTCAACTCATTATCTTACCTTGATGGGCCGGCGGTTGAGACACAGCAGAACTCTGCGCTGCATTACCAGCAGATTGTTGACTTATATCCTGCATCGATCCCTCGCTTTGTGCCGGAGTTGTAGCAGAGCTACTTTCCATATTACTCATCTATAATCAAATTTATACATTGACTGAATACGAATAATGTGGATATATGCTTTTATATTGTATGACATTAATTGAATCAATTATTATCTACAATTAGTTAAAGTTATTAACAAACAAAAGAATATTTAATATTTATAAAGAATCTATGCAGAAAATATGAAAATTTTCATTCTAAATATCTTTTCCAATGTAGAGTAAAATTACTTTCGTTTTTTTAGAAGTCAAAAATGATTAAATAGACGATTATCCAATTCATTATAAGTGAATTATCAAAATTATATCTGAATCATTAAACGAATAAAGTCCAGAGCAGTATCTAGTATATAAAAATATTTTTATTTTAAATTTTAGAGTTTTTAGTCAGATTCTTTGATATTTTTCTTTGTTGTTTGCCCAGTTTTCCCAGTGATAATGAAGAATCTCATTTTTAAATAATATGCAATTGGATACTGGTATCTCTAACTTACGATTGATATTTGATCTTCGTCGATACTTCCTTGTGATTCTGTACTGGCGTTCAATGGTCTCCGCAAATGTTCACCAGCTTCTTGAGTCACAACTGACGGTTCAGGCTTGACAACGTTGGTTGCTACTAATGTAATTTCATTTATTTCCTCTGATTTTTCACCCGAACCGGAAGTAGAACCAGTAGATGTTTTCCTCAGCCTTTTTCGTCTCAATGATGGAGACAATGGCGACGGACTAGGAGAGCAAGATTCACCTCTATCTCCTCCACCTGGCTCACTGCTTCCACTTGGCCACTTTGTTACAGACGCTGTATGCATTTCAGCAAGACCTTTGATCTTCAGACTTTCGGCAGTCTGAAAAAATTTCCATAAATAGATTATTTCCAGTCCTAAAATACATCGACATGTCCATTTTTGTTACATAGATTATTGAATAGAAAAATAAAAACAATTTTTTACAAACGATATTCATTTCTCGATAAATTACGACTAGTATTAACTAAAAGAATACACACACCTTGAATAGGGATACTTTTTAAGGACTGACACAGGTCAAAAATTTTATGTTAACAACCAGTTTTATTATTGAATTTTACTAATTTTTTGCAGTATAATCAGGTAAAGATTAGGATTTATGGGTCATCGGGTCTTAATGTAAAGTTTCATTTCAGATATTTGGGTCTCTAATTGTTCAGAAAAGAAACCTCTGTCCGATGGACAGACAACTTTTTGATGGGTTGAATGTACTTCTGGTAAATGGAAAAACAGTCAAAAATAGGTTGGTAAACTTGTATATTTGGCAGTCAAAAGTTTATTACTTGAGCCATATTGGCAATATCAGAAATTCATCCATTCATCGGAGAGAACTTTACTTTCTGAACAATTAAGAGTCCAAAATATCTAAAATCAAAGCAAAGGGTGTTCCAAATATTTTCATTAAGTACTTTTACGTTAACTGAATCTTAATCTGAGACTCAATGACTCACAATCTCTAACTTTTAGTTGATTTTACTTCAAAAGATTGGCGAATGTACTGTAATAAAACTAGTTGATCAAAGAACAATCTGGACACATGCCAGTCCCTCAAAAATATCCTTATTTAAGGCGTATGTATGTGTCCCCTTACAGAGTTGTTTGTTTTTTCAACAATTAGAGAAAAAAGAAAAGGAAATAAAAATTTATACATCTATGTTATTATAGGGTGGTTATTTTTTTTTTTTTTTCTTGTTGTTGATTTTTTTAGATATTGGGGAAAAATCTCGTAGCGAGAGAATTGAATTGTTATTATTATTTTTTGTTTTATTTATTCATTTTTTCCCAAGGTTCATAAATAAAAAAACAAAAAAATCATTTACCTTGATGATGGAGGGTAGTTGATCTTGCGAGACATTGACTTCTCCGTAATACATAAAATCGACCATTATTTTAAGGTCTGAAAACTTGACGTCTTTTAATATGACGATAGGATGTTGGCAAGGATTAACAGTGAATAAAGATTGAAAGTATGTACTGCAAGCTGATAGGACAACTTTGTGAGCTTGAAGATGTCTCCCCTCAGCTGCGAGTGTAACATCGACCAATGTTTCATTGTTCAATAAGTTTGAAAATACTGATATGAAATTTGGTTGATGATTGTTCCATCGTAGACAAAATTGCTGCATCGACATACTGCTCAGATATATGCGGGCTTGTTATTAGACGAGTCTAATCAATTCAACTGAAAGCAAGAATAAAAAAAATAAATAAATAAAAAAATAAAGGCGGCAAAATTTTTTATTTATTTATTTTTTACTTTTTTTAATTTTCAAAAAAAATTTTTTTTCACCGTTTTAGAAAACTTCCAAACAAAATGCCTTGTCATTATTGTCTCAATCATTGTTCTTGTTGGGATAAAAAAAAAAAAAAAATTTATATAAAAATAAAAATAAAAATTCAAGGTGTGTGAGTCAATGCTCAATTGTTTCAAGTACACAAGCATTGCGTGTGTTATCATTGAAATATACCTACATTTATTTATAATATGATGATATAAAATCGAACAATGATATTCAGGGATATAATATTCATTTATAAAACAATAAACGCAATGAAATTGTCTCAAATCTTTGATAAATGTTTATTTTGAAACAAACCTATAGTTGAGCGAGGATTTTGTTGCTATACCGAGGTGACGAACGGGATAAGAATCGAATCGCAGACTGAAATCCCTGCAGTGTTGCGGAAGAAGAGTTTCTTGTTGAATTAGACTTATTCAATTATTACAAACACTGTTGATTTAGAGTTTAAAATACTCGTCGGTATAATTCAATTCTTATTATCGATCAAGTTAAGGCCATAGGATTGTTTATTGCCCGTATGTTTACATATTATTTTGATGGGTTTTAGATGATCGCTATGTCGGCCTAAACGCGAGGGGTTAAGAGGGGGAGCCCAGCTCTCTGTCGCCTGAGCCAAACAAAATGGTTCTTATTAATCGCGTAGCCTTTTAGGTCATAGAAGATATTGTAACCGTTTAAATTATTCTCGGTTTATTAAACGTCGTGAACAATTATTACATAATTATAATTAAATGTTACCTTGATCTGGTAAATTTTCCACAATAGACTGGCCGATGACGCTCGTGTAACTCAGGAATGACGTCATAAGCCAACCTATTACGTAGTTATAATCCGAACGTATTATTTGGTGATTTTTCGTCGCGAAAATTGATATTTTTATATTAGTCTTGGCGGATGATACGTTAAATAGTTCGACATCAAGATTACCAGCATTAATAAAGTCTAACTTGATCAATATATTTACCATAAATATCGTGCTGCCATCACACGGTTAATCGGAGAGTTACTGTTATGGCGCACGCACTTGAGTTCAATTGTGTGATTGATTATCGTTGGGGATATTCTGGGTAGGAAACTCATTATTGATAAGATTTATATTTTTATTAAAATGAGGATTTAAATTGTAGATTCATTAATATGATCTGCTGAATTATTTTCAGTCATATTCAATACGGAAAGTTTTCTTTTTGACTCGTGGACCGTGACTCGACGAGGCAAACTATAGATTTGATGTATGTTAAATTATGAGTCGTGCATTACTCATTGTAAACATTGATTGAGTCTTGAACTCTCTATAAATAACAAGAACATGGTTTAATTAATTTTTTTACGCCGAAATATATAAGGACGAACTAAAATTGATGGAAACGAATTTTGGTGATTTGAATGGTCGAAAAGTGGGCACCATATTATATGAAGTACAACAAAATCATTTTTGTTTTGTTTTTAATGGTTAATTTATTCGATTTCAAATCAGGAATTAACACAAACAAACATCATATTTATTTTTCATGTTATGAAAATTTTGTGCGATAAAAAACGATAGTCAATTAAAATGAATTAGAAAAAAACAAAACAGATTTGTAATCTACGATAGCTAATACGGACAAAAGAGAATGATCAACAATCGTGAAATGAATACACTTTAATTATTTTTAATCAATTTTAGTTCAGTTTTAAACAAGTACTTGTAATTATATTTAGGTATTTTGAAAATTAGCCGCAAGAAACTAAAATGAATCCATTTTTGTTTTTTCAAATTCTAGATTCAAACTAATAAAAATTTACTCATTTTGCTCAAAAATCAATTCTCTTGAATTCTTTTCAGTTTATATACTGGGTAGTGTATAAGAGCAAAAACTTTTTTCTTTTTTTTTATTATGAAGTATAATAAACAATATGTGCCTATAATATATCATTTCATTCATATACCTACATATAAGTTGTATAATAACGTAGCGTTGCGTAATCGATGTTTTAAACATTAGTACAATGAAAATGTATCAAATCATTGCAGATGATAATACGATGATTGACGAGTCATAAATAATGATTTTCATGCGGTTTAAAAATTTCATTATAAAATAGAAACGAGCGAAACGAATAGCGGTGAGAAATGACCGTATCGCACTCAAATTTTCCGCATTATTGAATTAAGAAATTCAAGTGCAATCGCGTAAAAATAAGGAATATAACAATCGATTCAGTGGTCGAAAGGGAAGTTGATTTTATCCGCTTTCACAAATATTATCCGTTTCGCTATCACTGTATATATTATTATTCACAGTCACGAATAATGTGATAGAGATAAACGAAATTAAAACAGTATAACGGGAATTATAGACACTGATCAATAAATAAACTTCAATTATTTGTATCCATAAACGATAAAATAGTATACATATGTATACATATATAATATAATTACTATAATGTATCACCTCTGTCAGATGGATGTAGAATATGAATTTATTAAGGAGATAATTCCCCCCTTTAAATTTAATGAAAAAAAAAAAAAATAAAAATCTTTGCATATTCCGATAGCTTCGTCTTTTTCGTATATTTTAGCCTTGACGGGAAGAATAATTCCGAGAATCGACCAAATGGTTACCAAAATTGTCAGAGCACGTAGGCTGCCGATCGTCGTGAAATGATGATGAGAGATCGCAGAATCGAACTCAGTCGAGAAAGGAAAAAATCTGAGGATCGAAATAAGTCAGAGAACTGAAGGGTATATTGTATCAAGATGGTATCGACTCATACCCGCCTGCAGCATTCATTTTAACGGGAAAATTGATAATAAACTTTAAAGTAAAAACCGTGAAAAGTGCAGAAGTTAAATTTTAAACGCGATTTCTCGCAAACTATGGTCGCAAGTCGGTGAACATAAAATCTCGTAAACCGTTACGACGATTTCGATAACAATTTAGGGAGAGCTGCAGAAAACTATTCTCTACCACGACCTGTGGGTAGCGGATTTGCAAGATGAATCCGTTAAAATAGGGTAAAATCGTATTTTTTCACAGTATGTACAATGGTTTTATTTACTTGAGAAAAAAAAAAATTATCACTTTATCTTTATTTATCGTTCGACAAATGACGTTCGAAAAGGCCTAGTTTTTGGTCGGTCAAAAGCGACTAACCCTCTTGAAATGCGGGAGGATTTGCTAGATTTAAAAAATACCAGACACGTGGTTTTACACTTAATTACTATAAAGGCGTAAGTTATTCAGACTCTAAATGTAAGAATGTACGTTAAACGGATCTAACTTTCCGGATGAACCCGGAATCTCGTTGCAGTTATTAAAATTGTCGAAATACCTCAAGTAAAGAGAGGGTGTTAACGCAGCGTTGCAGCTAGTGAATTACGGCTACCAGGCTTTACGGTATAGTTGTAAATAGCAAAACCAATTACCGAGACTCGTTAAAAGTACGTCCGGAGATCTTGAGAACTTTCTTTTAACAGATCGCGGAGAAGGAGCTGTGACGCGCGATGGAGTGAGAAGTTTCATCAAGTATTACGCAGGATATAGAATAACTGATCGTTATTATACAGCTGCTTATACGAGGAAACTCACGGTTGGGGATTGTAGAAACGGGAGGTAGATCACTTCGCTCTTAGTTCTTTAATGTAAATGAAGTGGAGCGTGTAACAACCATAAAGATGATAAACAAAAGGACCACGTCTCCGCGGGTCGCAGCTCATTTTCATACGCGTCTGCCTCAACGAAACAGCGAGAAGTCCCGCAAATCAAGAAGAAGTACGAAGCTTAGGAAAAATGCGACTCCGAGTCGCGGTATGATAATAATTATTGTATATTTATAATATTTGTTTTTGTTAAAAATTCAACAATTAATCATCGCAATTGTTTCTATTATGAATACCTACCCATAGACTCAGAATCGTTCAAAAAAACGGAAATCATCAAATGTGTGAATAATACTTTATGTGATAATAATTCTTCAGAGCCGTGTTTTATCATTATTATTTCATATAAGATAATGAAACTGTTTATTATATTGATTTTAATATTGTGTATTATAACGTATCTGCAGTGAAAACGTGTCATAAATCCTAATTATTTAATAACACGCGATCAGGATATTCAACAATTTCACGCAAGATATATTTACAGTGTTTCTATTGATCGTTTTTACTGTTAATTACACATATAAGCAACTTAGTAGAATATTTTCCTATAATAATGCGTTGGATTTGGTTCTGTTCACACCCTATAGATCTTCTTGTATATCCGAAAACAAAAACAAAAATTATTTATAACGATAACTATGATTGCGATGATGAATCGTTATATTATATTATTATACTGTTGCAGAGTTGTCATCAGCTTTTATTGTTGCTGATTAATTTGATAATCCAAGACGTCTCAGCATATCAAAAGAAACATGATTTTACGTGAGTATACGTATGACTATATTATACATTAGCTATAGGCGTTCCGGGCCATCCCGACCAGACCGTGACCCTCACACTGCATATTTTCAATTTTTTTCTTCTGTTAGTATGTTGTCGGGGGTCATAATAAAACGAGATTTGCAAATGTTCAAATTTGAAAAAAAAATCGGTCTCTTAGTGATCCATCGATTAAGTGAAATCACTGTTAGTCAAACTCGATTTCGATGAAATTTGCATAGAAAATTCTGTTTAAAAATACAAAAGTTCTCAGCCTACACCAAAGACGGGCGTGAATTTAATTTGAAAGATCTACAAACAAATAAAGTGAGGAAAAATTGAGAAATTTCACTTATTCTACCATATAGCGGTTCCACAAATTATTCGTACGTTAATATTGCAAATGGTTAGCCTTAATGTAATTGAGAAAAGTACACGATAAGTCAATTTTTGTATTGTTTTTTCTTGAATTTATTCACTTGTATCTTCTATAAGCTAAAATATGGGTGTCCATCTTCGGATATAGGTTGAAAATTTTTATCTTTTTTATCTGTTAAATTTCACGAAAATCGACTGTGGCTAACTGCAATGATTAATTCTTCTAATCCTGTAATTACTAAAAAAAACTACTAAAACTTCACAAATCTTTTTTTTATTTGTGATCCCCTATAATATACTAAGAGGCGAAAGAACTTAAAATTGGTGAGGGCCACAGCCAGATTTAATAATGGGCTGGAACATCTCATATACAAATTAATTGAAGGTTGAATCACCGCTAAAAATCTTTCGAGTGTATTCAGCCAATTACTTTGTGCACGGTTTTCACTATACTCACAAAATTTATTTTAGATATACGGATCCCCTTATATTATAAAATATTTACCAAAATTGACCCGGCATTATTATATAGTGGCTGTAATTTTTAATATACAATTAATGTTATGTTCGACCCATTGTTTGAAAAATTCTGGTGAAATTTAGGGCAATAGAGATGAATGCAGAAGAACCTCGAGAAGAACTAATTATATAGAGCACGGTATTGTCACGATTAAAATCTACTCTTACACGGTGTTTCTAGTATAAGTGCGTCTGTGCGTTGATAATTGTATATTATATAGTATATGTATATAGATATACATCATGGCTTAGGGTGTGTGACCGCGGAGTGCCAGTTACCCGTTATGTTAATTCCGGACGGCGAGAGAATAAGTGACACGCGACGCTGAGCCTTAACTTCTTTTTGTATTCTTAATTTTTTTTTTTTTTTTTTTTACGAATAATGAACGATCTCCCACGTTCCATGTTTTATGTCGTGCTGATATAACGTTACGATTTGCTATTTCGGTAAACTAACAACAGAACAATAATTGGTCGAATCAATTTTCTAAAAATTTCAAACTGTAACGAATTAAAAAAAAAATCCAGTTCATGTTAGCATAATTTTTGTTTTACAATTATTCTCATCGTCATTTTATTTCAATCCAGAAATAATTCAAATTATTATGCTAGGACAGTAGGTATATATTTATTCATCGTTCGTTTATATTACAAGAAAAACATACATACATAAATACCTTGTTGATTTAAAAGTTTTGTTTTTGAATTGTCTGATTTTGTAAAAGCGCACTATATGTATACATAAAAGTAATAAAATATAATATTTATCCAGAACGCCGTATACCTACACATTTATTTTCCAGACAACTACAATCTCGTCGGTTGTTTGATATCTTACATTCACACGGTAATTAGGTAGATCGCTGCGATGAAGCAATTAATTACCTCGGTATAAGATGCCGCGCTGCAGTAAGCGTAATTAATAAATATGTAATATCTACGTATATCGTTGCTTTAAAATTATTCCGAAACCTAGATAAATTGTTAATGTCTTTTACAGAAGAACTTTGTCGGGTCAGAACTCGCTAATGGACACTATGATGAAAAAATATTCTTACCCGAAGAGCGAAGTAACTGCTGGCGTTGGATACGGAGTAAGTTTCTTTTTATTTAGAGATTGGGTGATGGTCTTGTCTCGAGTTCTTCTTAAACTGAAGTAAAACATGAGTTAATTATATACGATATCGCTATTTAGTAAATATCGAGAGAGACGTACAAAAAACATATTCGTTGTGTGGCCATGCAGTCGTTTTTTTTAACGGAAGTACGACAGACTCATTCGTGATTATTTAAAAGCGTGGTCCGTTAGTCCTGCAGCAGTTTTTTTCGGTTATTTTCTTTCATTGAGACGGTCGAGAAAGTATCGAGGCACGATATCTTTGACTACAACCAATCGCAAAAGTTTCACGATCTCTTAGCGTCGAGTTTAACTCAATTTCTGGATCTTTGGGTTTCGAAATGAAATAAACTAGATTTTGACAAAACCCGATATCTGTACGTGCCTTTTTATCTATATGATTAGCCACACCCATGGACTATATCTACAGAAACGGACGATGACTCTGATACTTAAATTTTTTTAGTTTGTAAAACCATTTTTTAATTCACATCCGGTACGCTAATAAACCAGTTAATTTTATAGCAATTATTTCAATTATAAATTCTACCTCTATTGCTTAAAACAACCTGCATACAACACAAAGTGGAATTCTGAATTGGAAACGATTTGTTCACAGCATCATCTACATCCGCTCTACTACAGAGGTGAAAAACAAATGATGTACCCGTGTGCCGTCGAATGCGGTAAGTTTTGATCTGCAGCTCTCGGTATTTCGTACAACAAATGTAATGTAACCTTTTGTTTTTTGAACAAAACTTCGAATCCAACGGTCTCCAATCGTGTAGTAAATGCACAGTTTAGATACAATTTATTTCAGAGATTTTGCCACATCACGATCTGTTTTTTCCAAAATAGGGAAAAATATTTCATTCGTAAATTTGTCAATTTCATTTTGTCTTGCAGGATTTGATAACAGATTCATATCATATAATAATCATCGTACAATTAATGATCTTAGAATTGTATACCGTTATACTTCTCTCTTAATGAATCGCCTTTTAAATAGGTGAATGGGAGACTATGAACTTGGACGACAATGCCAACGATGCAAGCAGTAACGTTGACGTAGTGACTGTGCATCCTGACGTTTCTACGATCGACATTACGACGTCAAAAACCCGGTCCTACAAGGACACGTCTTCCTTACGTCCAAAAAAGTATCAGTCAGCATTATTTTCCACTGCATCAACACCTACAACTTCAACTCTGAAGAGCACAAGGGATAATGACTTCGCTTACCAAGACTCTAAAGGTGCGGATGTACAGATAATACCCCAGAAGTCAGGAAATTCATATCTAGGAGAGGGTGATACTAATAAGGAAAGGCTAAACGATGGCTCGTTGTACGCGAAATATTACGACGCATTGGTTAGCGGCTATGACGGTGAATTAAACACAGATAATACCAGGAACAAAGAGAATGAATACTTCAATCCTATGGAGGAGAGCATAAGGTACAACCCCCCTTCATTTGATGATTCTGAAAATGACGATATCGAAGCTCCCATCTACCCAACAAAGTCAAAATCTCATCCAGAACGTGAAAGGATAGAGGAAAAGTACGTGAAGCATAACGTTCGCGAAGAACGTTTGGAGGATGTGAGGACTAACAGCTTTGGGTCGTTCGGAGGAGACGAAGATTATCTGACAGATTCTAGCCTCGTAAAGCCACCCAGCAGTTACGAACCTTCAAAATATACAGACGATTATATAGCGCCGATTAAGCCCTATAATCACCCGGATAAAAATTATCAACTTGATCAGCACAAAGGCGGTAGAACAGGATCAAATGGTGTCAAACCGTTCAGACCGAGTCCTCAGCAAGGTCAGGCTTTTCAGAAAGCAGAAGAGCATCCCCCCACTCACCATGGGCATTTCCGATCGCAGAATGCGAAACTACGTCCGATTCACAACCCCTTGAATAAAATACCTCATCAAGATTATAACGGTTATTCCGATTATCAAGCGCAAGATTACGGCGTCGGAGGAGAAACGGATTATGATGAATCCCATACGAAATCTGGAGGATATTATAGTCCGATGAACTATAATATTAAGCAAGGTCGAAATTACGGGAGCAAATATCTACACGGAAGAGTTCCGGACCAAATAACGTTTAAACGACCCTTAATGTACGGAAGAGACAGAAAGTATCCTCAAATTATAAACGGGGTCGGTATTCCTCACAGAAATCCATATTCGCAATCAAGAGATACGAACTACCCACCAAAGTTTCCCTCAAAACAGTATCACGGTTCTTATTCAAGAAGTTTATATTCCGAAAACGGTGTGGATCAATCTTATAATCCGTATGCTCCGAGGCACGGCTATTTGACACAGACTCATGAGTTTCCTCTACGCTCGAACTCTGGTGGAATTCGGGTTGTTCCACCACCTCGAATTAGAGGACATACAACACGGCATGGAAATTTCCCTTATCATAGAATGGGGAATCGAAATAATTATCCGTATGTTAGAGGGCAGAGGATTAGTTATAGACGAACAATACCTCAGAAGGACGGTTTTACTAGGATTATTAAAAAATATAGATCTGTTGTTGACCATACGCCAAAGAGATACGTTGGATCTGGCGAACCGTACGTTAGACCTTAACCTGGAGTCACTCCGACTTATAGCACTTGTATACATACCTATATGGGGTATTCCGTCCATTATCGCCCACATTTGACCATATTTTTTCCGTTAAATTTTATCATATATTGTAGAACTGTATTAAAAAATTTCTCAAGTAAAATTGCCCAACTATACTTTTCGTCACGATAGTGATTTTAATGATGATGATGTGAATGATGTCATTGTCAGCTGTAGTTTTGACTCTGTTGAAAATTGTAAATTCACAAAATTATTTATTACTGCTGAACTGATCGTTCAATCTGTATGTGACGTGGCAATTTTTCATCGTCAGGGAATACCTTACGGCCCTGTAAAATTAGAAATTCTTCTGTCGAGACGTTCTTTTTTACGAATTATTGGAGTTCAGTATTATAGTGGTCTAATGGTATAATGGTCGAACACAATACTTTCCTTTCACTAAAAAAAACAAAATCGTAAAGTAGAGTAATAATCGTCTGTGATTTTTTACTTTTCATCCCGGAAGTGATAGGAAAGCCAATTTCATCAATACAAAAAATTTTCGACTTTCGGATCCCTTAGCTAACATCACCTGATTCTGGACACATACGTTGGTCTTTCCCAGAATATAATTAGGCGCAGTGTTCTGAAAAACGGCTGGACGCAAATATTAGAAATTTTACTGGCTTATAGCTTGTGTTTTGTCGATGATAATTGCTATGTCCCATTAATATCGATCAACTGGTTGGGCCCGAGAAAATTATTGAATTCCAAATTATATAAAAACGAAATTGCTCAGTGATCGGGAGCATAGTCCGATAGAAAAAAATTGCATTCATACATTTGAAAATGAATGGTGGCAACCTGATTGACTGAATTTGTTTGAAAATTTTTTTAGCGTACTTCTTTTTTTTTTTGTTATAAATAATACAAGCTTCGCAAAACTTTAAAAAACATTTTCTTTTAATCTAATTTTACATCTTCACTTACGAGATTGGCTATAAATGTTATCAATTATTCATGTTTTTTATGATTCCTTGATATTAAGCGCTATCAGAGTGTCAAAATAGCTTTGAATCAGTCATACAGTTTCCTTGAAGTATAATGTAGTGGATTTTTTGAGTTTTTGGTATGCGTCTCGTATTATCAAAGCGCCTATTCAACTGAATTTTCATTCTGACGTATTTTTTCAATTGTTGAAAATTTCCTGGTTACATTTGGCAAATTTTTCGAATTCCGAGCCCAATCATATAATTGTCTAGGTGTTGTAATTTGTTTCAATAAAACTTAATTATCATTTTTTCAAACATAAATACATCTATAATCTAGACCCTAGACGCCCACAAAAATACGAAATAGAAGATCTGAAGCGACCGCATGATCGGACAGGTCTCAAAAATTCAGGTTTTGGATGTAGAATATCGGTGATTTTTCTTCAGAATTATCGAAGGGTGTATATTCTGCGAAGTTATTATTTATAAAAAAATCATAGCCAATTTTTTAATATAGTACTATCACATATAACAAAATCAAGCGAAAAAGAAAATGTAGAGGTCAAATGTGGGTGATAACGGATGGAATGCCTCATATATAAATATTCAATATGCGAGTACTTAGAATTAATAAAGAAAATAAGGGTTGATTGTGATTAATCTTAGTATTTCATGAAACTGAGAGAGTCTTGCAATAAATAGCTTTTTTGATTTCATGATATATTTTTATGATTAATAGATAAGTAGGAACATGACTGATTAGCTGAATACGCAAATTCGAGCTTCCGGATCATTTGGATGAGCCCAATCTTCGAAAGTACAGCTAGTAGTTATAAAGTATTCAATTCAATTATATGTATTGTACATATCTCTTTATAGAATTCTATTTTATATACGTGTTACTTAGATAGATATAGTTTGAAGATAATGTAATTATTGATTGTATATCTGAATAATATGCCTATATACCTATGTATATCCATTAAAAAAATATACTATTTACCCGTTTACAACCAGGATAATAGCCTTTTCAATTCACTAACCATTTATCGTTAACTACAAAAGTGAGTAAAACTCATATACCTAAATACATTGAATTGATGATTGTTATCAAAGCGATAAGAAATAAATGAAAGGTTTGTCGCCACACCAATTTCACATATAATTTGAAGGTTCCTACGGACTATTAATCTCGAGTCCAATAAAAGTTATTAGAGTTAGGACTCTTACACATGTTATTTATTTTTATGCTTACTCTGCAGCGTATCATATAATTTCTGATTTCAAGTCGACGATCGATCGAGGTAATAATGAATAATTTATGCGCACATAACTGAAAATGATGAAGTAATACGGTGTCATGTCCAGTGAGCGTTGAAATACAATATGTCCCTCCTAAGATTCTATAGACTAATATCCTCCTTCCTTTCATAGTTCTGTTGAGTTCTCTTCAAACTCGGCCTTAAAGGTAAAGTCGGATTATATAGACTATGTCGTAGTCCAGTAGATTGAGAATCCGTTTCATTTTTCAAACGAGTTACCGTCGATGTTGGACTGTAATCTGGATCTGGTATATTCCAGAAAGTTGATTTTTGCCACTTGCTCAATGCTGGGACATCTGAAATCGGAGATTGCAAATCGCTTCTAGGTTCTTGATGATTCATGTAATAATTACGAAGCGCTGAAACCGTTGAAACAGTTTGGTTGTGCACGTTTGAGTTCAGGTTTAGAGTTGTCGGCCTGGATAAACAACATAAGAATATTAATTTTTATCAGCTATATACATTATACATATGCAGTGAATAATTCCATACCTCTTGACAAGTTTTACCGTTAAATAAACACAAGCGAGTGTTTTATTATTAATTTGAAAATGAAATAATACAAGGTTTAGAATTACCTTGGCACTTCGATTGGTGCAAATCCATTGATAGGATTTCTGTCAAGAAATCCAGCCCGTTCCAAAAATAGTGGTTGACTGTCGTCTTTATGTTTTATAAAGTTGCGCAAAGCGACTATGGCAAATATAACGCCAAATAAGTTGAACAACCACAATACACCTCCTTTCAGTGAGAAAATCATCATTGCAAAAGGAACAACAGGCAGTAGCGTTGTGCCATTCACTTTGATATTAGACTAGAAGAAATATATGTCATGCACATTGGGCTTTACATGTCAGATATAACGAAACAACGCGATTTTTTCCCCGACTCTTTTCGATTTATTTTTTCTATCTTTTACCCAATTCTACTACATATTAGAAGAATCAGTTCTAATTTTTTCCTGATTTTTCTGATCAACTTTATTCATTTCAGCTAAATTTCAGTCAAATCAATTTGGGCACTTTTCTGTAATACATAAATGATTTATGCACCCCATAACGGTAAATGAAAAGTGTCAAAAAATAGGTTTCGAAAATTTCAATAAAGAAACTGCGACACCTTTGCATTTAGACTTTTTTGATAGGGGACCCAGATTTCAAGCTACGTTAATCTGAAAAGTCGTTGATTCGTAAATATCTGATTATTGCTACAGATTAATTGCAAGAGTGATTCCGAAAAATTTGAAAAAACTTAGGTTCAATTCTCTCAATAGGTATGTATACATTAAACCTGGTCAAAAACAGAAAATGATTTTTGATTTCTTCCGAAACAACTTCAAACGTAAGTATTTGACCTTATAATGAACCTGTAAAAATTTGGGCCCCATCGGATAATTCTTAGAGGTCGCGCATTGAGTCTCAATTTTTCTTATTCAATTAACACGTAAAAATTGGTTTTTGACCGTTCAGTGCTCATTGAATTTTTTGTAGGCAGTCGCGGTCAGTCTGAATCACTTCGAGGCTTTGATTATGTGTTCAACATATATCTAAACCGTAGAATGTTTTTTGTTTCGTTCCTACAACTGGATTTCATGTGATGCAAAATAGTGGAATTACGTTTTCATGGAATCTATGACCAGTATTTCTGAAACTATTGAGCTTAGCGGAAAATTTGAGGGGACCTGTTTTGTAGTTCATAGAATTTTCTATAACAAAACATGTTTGAAAAATTACACTCAACCTCTTCATTTCGGAGATATTTAGAAAATAATCTACAAATGCATTTTATTCTCATATTTTCTAATTATTTCAATATTATTACGCCTTTTGTTCAACAATCCTTTTCCTTATTCGTAATTTACAGTGTATATCCAATCAACTCAACAATTTTTAATTTCTAAGAGCCTTTATTGTAAGTTAGGAGAAGGGAAAAAACGTAATTCCACTATTTAGTATCTCATAAAACCCAGTTGTAGGAAAGAAACCAAAAACAATCTATGGTTGAAATATATGTTCAACATAATTAATCAAAGCTTCGAAGCGATTCAGACTGCCTGCGACTGCCCAAGAAAAATTCAATGAGCACTGAGAGGTCATAAACCAATTCTTACATGTTAATTGAATAGGAAAAATTGAAACTCAATGCGCGATCTCTGAGAATTATCCGACGAGGCCCAAATTTTCACAGGATCATTATTCGGTCAAATAGTCACGTTTAAAGTTGTTTCGCAAAAAATCAAAAATCTTTTTTTTTTGCCAGGTCTAGTAAAACATGGTAAAAAATCTAAAGGGCTTAGGGTAATCGGCCGTTTGATTCGATATCGAACGCCCCAAACACGTTGTATACAATCAATAAAAATTTTAGTACATGCAATTAATGAACGGATTTCTTAACTTGAAGTATATGTACTTATATGGACTCACAATAAGATTGGTATAGTCGAATCCAAAATACAGAGCCAATACAAAATCCATTACACAATTTCCAAGTGTCAGTATAATCCAACATGGGAGGTAATAGTGAAGCATCTTCGATTCATAGATATCATCTAAGGAAAAGCATGTGTTAAGGGGATACATACGTGTCAAATAGGGGGATTTTTGATGGACTAACATACGTCCAGATTGTTTTTTAATCAACCCATTACAGTAGTTCGCTAATATTTTCAAGCACAATCAAGTAAACGTTAGAACTTTTAAGTCATCGGGTCTCAGAGTTTGATGCAGTCAAAGTAAAAGGACACAATACAAGGATTTGGATAAATTGTTGCTTCGATTTTAGACAGTTGGGTATCTAGTTGTTCAGAAAACAAAGCTCTGTCCGATGAACAGATGATTTTCTGATACTAAAAACGTGACTTGACTGATCAATTTTTTTAATGTACAATTTTCAAGATTACAAACTTTTTTTTAACTAGGTTTCAATTTTCTAGAACATAAAATCTATCCATCAAAACGTGGTCTGCTCATCGTATAGAGTTTCGTTTTCTGAACAATACTTAAAATAAAAGCAGCAGTTGATCCAAGTCGTTATATTAAGTGTATTTACCTTCACTGCATCTGATTCGGAAACCTGATGACTCACAACTTTCAACTTTTTTTACTTGATTATGCTTCAAAATATTATCGAATTTCTGTAATGAACTGATTGTTTATGAAAGAATTTGAACGCATTCTAGTCCTTAAAAAATACAGCTACTTAAGGCGTATACGTATCCCCTTAAGAATTGGGATGAGTTCGTTACTTCGACAACCATCCCATTCACAGACTCTAATAAAAATTTTGAGTCTCCCTTCCATCAATTGACATTCAATTATGGCTATCTTGTTTTTACATCTTTTCGAAAGATGCTATCCGCGTATCTAAACTTGTAATCGTATGATATCCGTGTTATTTCTGTAATTACAATTCATTATGAGTATACTGGATATTATCCACAATCCAGAAACTCCGATATAAACTGCCATCCAAATAAAAAGCCAGTCCGGTGTCACGAGATTGGAAAAATAATCATTATAAAGTACCGTCGTGTTATATACTTGGCAGTCCGCTCCTGTAAAAATAAATAAATAAATAAAAATAAACAAACACTCTTGATTAAATTTTCACCTAATTTTAATATTATGCTAAATTATTAGGATTACTATTTTGATTTTTACCTTGAAAGTACAGTCCTACCATGAGTGGTATAAAAGCAGTTAGTGTTTCATCTGAAGCTACAGTGATAGTACACAGATGTACCAAAACTCCGAGTAGAGTTAATGTAAAAACTATCGATCCTTGTACCTAAAATATAAATAAATTTTTACGCATTCAAATAATATGATACAACAGATATGATATCGGCTTTTAAATGTGATTCGTCCATATTAATATGAATGAATAATTTTAGAACTGTTTGTGGACATTGTGTTGAAATTAATTTGGTCAATTCGAGTATCGATCAAAAAATCCTAATGAAGTAGGGATGTTAATAATAACTTGTAACTCACCAACCCCAAAGTGCCTAAAAAAAGGCACAAAGGTCGTACGAGTGGCGAAATCGCCATTTGGTAGTAAACTAATTTATTTTCTTAGTTTGCCTGCTGCTGATCGTTTAGTGCGTTACACCTTTTGTTGTTTGGGCTATATCTAATCAATGCTCAATAAATGATTTACCATCCAGACATCCACCCACTAACACTGACTAATACTGATATCATGATAACTCGATTTTTTTGATAAACCAGAGTTTATTGTTTCTCAACGTGGAATTTATCTTGTAGTATAGATTTCGTACCTTATCTATACAATTCAATACTAGATGATTATCACACTTTTCTATATATATGTACGTTCGTCACATCACAATTAGTATTAATAAAATCATGACTAATTCAATTAATTAAACGGGGATACGCAATTACGTCTCGATGCTATTTCCCAAACGCATTTCTTTACAAATTGTACTTGAAGAGACATAGTTCTTATTTTGAAGCATTTAGTTTTATGCAAAAATTGATATTCTACCCTAAATATAGTATTGATAATGCAAGTAACAAAGTTATTATAGTACAGAGCGTCGAACGATGAAATAGTAATATGTTTTTGGCTGAAAGAAAATATTCAAATTTTTTTGTACCATGTTAATAAAAATAAGCTTTTAATCATGATTAATAAACATTGATTATGATTTTGGCAGCCTGTACAATCCACCGGAAAATAACAATTGATGTTCTCTGACTTTCCTATCTAAAAAATGTCTTAATTCTGGTAAACCACACTCAACAGCGCCAGGGCCTTGCGAAGCGAACATTTTCAGCATCTGATGTATTCTCTCCAAGGGCATAGAATCCAAATTGGTTAACATTCCAACAATGTAAGACCAGAATACTTGCAATTCTTCCTCTCTCTGATCGCTAGCCGAAGCCATTGCACTTTCGACTTCTTCTTCTTCGACAATATCACTCGTCGAACGATTTTTCGTCACGCTTTCTTCTTGGAGTAAAAATTTATCACTAGATATTTCTTTTAAAACACCCTGCGATACCCAAAATGTTATTTTACGACGGATCACTGTAGCTGGTACGTGAATCCTTTCGCTCAGTTCCTCCACTGTCCATTCATCTGATAGAAAAATAAAAAAATTAATAAATGCATGGTTGCTGCACAACATAAATAAATATATATGTACGGTGCGCTTACTTCTGTTTTGAAAGTGTATGATGATCGTGGCATGGATAGGCGTAACATTCAGATTCAGTTTTCTGTCTTTCAGTTCTAACTCCAAGTTCACATTACCCAAATGTGGTTTCCAACATAGCGTTCTATTCCCTTTAAGAGCTTCAAAAGCCTTCATGTATTTTGCTAGTTGATCTTGAACAGGCTTTGGCAATTCTAGTTTCCACTCCTCCTTAAACGGTGGCCAAAATTGAGCCGATAGAATGAGTGCAGATGTAGGAAATAGTTGGGTCTCGACGCCGTAACTAGAATCTGATTGTATATTTCCGTCTATTCTTTTAGAATCATAAACATCCTTCAGCATTACTTCACAGTAATGTAATTGGTTTTCTCCAAAACGTCTTTTTAGCAATTCCAAATGACGAATTTCCCTTTCAGTGTGATAGTTCAACTGGGAAAGCAGTCTGTCAGCTAATAATGTTCGATATTCATTAACGAACAGATCTTGGCTCCCATAGACATTTACTAGCATGGAAATAATGTCGGATACTCGGCGTTGGGACGATTTAGCTGGAAATAGTGATTGTACGATATATCGTAGTGTTGCATAAATCTAGAGTTTAAATTTTTTCATTTGAACATATGCCCGACTTACAAGGATCAGCGTCGACTGGGTCTGGTGTCCATTTTTCCCAGTCTTCATCTTCCTCGTCTACAGAACTTTCTTCTAATTGCAACGATTCACCTTTTACTAATTCGTCAGCCAAATCGCTAGGCGAATCGTCCAACAAACCGCTGACCACACATCTTACTGTGTCTTCTCTGCTCCTTAAGTATTGCCTAGTTATAAAATTGATATGATTATTTATGAATTAAACAGTAGTCTTTCTGCTCGGCTAAAATATTATGCTCACTTAACAGGTTGCGTAACAGTTTCTAAAAGAACACCTGTAGGATCTAATTGTCTCAATGCTTTTATGGCTGCTATATAAGCAGTTAATATATCCGGAGTGTTTACTCCTGGATGCAATAGTCTTGTTTTCAAAGCATCTTGTAGACTTTCGACTAAGGTTTTTCGCAAATCTGTTCGTTCCAAACCAACCCGTAAATCTTCTATTGCTGGCTGCGATTCAGGGTATTCTAAAATTTCAAAATATGTTCACCTTGATCGAAAGTTCTCTAATTTTTTTTTACAGAATATATCAATTATTAGTTACTAGTTCGTTACCTATAATGATATTAAACAGTTGGTCGATCCTTGTACGTGTGTAAGTTTCGTAAAGAAAGTGTGATAGTTTATATTTGAATTTGTTAATTGCATCTCGAGTTTTACTGCTCAGGGAAGGGGACTTTGAAGAGCCTCCAGAATAAATCCTCGTTAACCAGCTCATAACGACCGTTTCAAGCCACTATAAAAGAATGAAACACTGTAAGCAGACCCATAATTTTTATAGAACGTTTGCTGATCAGTAATTTGTGCCCACACATATTTGGCTTAAACTTACATTTTCTAAAGACGTCAACTGTGAAACATCAAAACTACTTTCACAAGCTCGAGTTACGTGAGTCTCAATGCGAATATGTATCAAAGAAGTTAAAACATTTCCCACTAATCGCTCAAGCAGTTCCAACTCAATTAATTTTCTATTTGCTTCGTGAAATATGTAGACTATTGCCTGGCATCGACAATCGTCTACTTCTCGATTGCAGCCTCCACATTGGCTAACATCGCCAGTTGATTCATCTGGGTTTCAAAACGTAATGCTGTCAATCAATAAAACGGACGGATGGTTTCGAATAAAATTGCATTCTGAAATGCAACTACTATCAGACATTTTATAAAGATAAATTGGATAGGATAATCTTCGTAGCCCAAGTTTCAGTAAAATATATTTTTCAGATTTATATTCGGTTTGCTTTGAGGGGTGATTATGTGTCGTAAATACCTCTACCACTCACAACTCTCAACTTTAACTAGATTATGCTTCGAAAGACTGGCAAACTTCTGTAATAAAACTAGTTGTTAGGAAATAAATTTGGACATATTTCAGTCATTAAAAATACCCCCTTTTAAGGTGTATGTCCTCATTAAGGGGGGCCGGAAGATGTGGCTGTCTATTAAAAAAAAAAAAAAACAAAAATGATATACATAGTGCTTAGTAGAATGGCACTATTTCAAGAGTTGTTTTTAATATAAAATCGAGTTAAGTTAAAAAAGTTCAAACCAAACCTGGAGGACAAAAAGTATCACGAAATTTAGAAAAATCTAATATTTTTAATTAACAAACTGGTGAAAATAGGTGGTTTTCAGGGTAAAGATTATTGTAGTGCATATTCAAAGGACACCCTTGATTTCAGTTTAGTTATAGGGAAACGAGAACAAATGGTGAGTTTTTTAAGGGAATCGGAGATCGGCTGTGAGACATGCACTGATGAAAAATCACCAAAAACAAGTATAAACTTTTTTTCTACAGATGTAACAGTTTAAATAGTATAGCTTTCAATTTTCGTGTTTAAATACAACAAGCACTAAAAATAGAATAAATATTCGTTAAAGCTGTAAAATACGTGGCTTATAATCATTTTTCTTCTTTAATCATTCAAAATCCGGTATCATTGGGCTACGACTTCTCATCCTCCGCAATTATCTCTAGATATAAAACCTCACCTTGCGAAGAAGCGTCGCTGTTACAAAACACATTAAATGCAATTCTATAAAAATGTTCGATGATTACTTCATGATCTAATGCTAGTTGACTCAACAATGTAGCTCTAACTATGAGCTTAAACTGTCCAAGGATGTTATTTTCCCCATATAATGAACCGTCAGACCCATTGCTTTGCACTAGTCTCTCCAATCTCTTTAGCATTGGTAGAAATTCTATTAAACTAGAATACAATCCATCGACAGCATCTTTAAAGCATTCAAATCCATATTGTTCATTTGTCGTGTTGCTAAATTTACTCCAAAAGTTTTTAGCTACGCACTGACGTATGTAATGTTCTATACTATGTAAAACTGCCTCCTCAATACGTTTGGACAAATTTAAATCGTTTATTTGCTTAAGTATGTCTGTGAATTGTTCATCCGAACATTCGCTGAGCACCTAAAATGATTATTTTAGTATTCATTTTTGTAATGCAAGTTTAAATATTGATAAAATTTTTTCAATAGGTTTGGAAAGATTGTAAAAACGTGATTTTTTTTTAACAAACGAAATATAGACATTATTTTCATCAAAAAAAAAAAAAAGAAAATCAACAATCAATCGATAACGATAATAGGGAGCAAGATTTTTGGTCACAAGCATGGGGACATGTTTATGTTTGTACGAAAGGCACGAACATAACCTCAATATAGTTGATAAAAAACGATCATCCCATTTATTATGTCTACGAGTATCCATGAAATGAAATAAATTTGGATAAATATTAGAAAATAACAAGATTCACCTTATCGCCGAGGATGGGAAAGGCGTATTCTATTCTTAAAAGCATATTCTGCTCAGACGCCGCGTCTGACGCCGCCATATTTGTCAACTATTGAACTTGCATCTTGACACTTGTGAAATCTCAATTACAGCGACATAACAGCTGTTCACGTTGACATAAGACAACCATTATTGTATTTAACTTCAGTTTGAAGTATTAATGTCCATCTAGTTGATCGTGTCTCAAGACAGAATTGATAATGGAGTGTTTTGTTGGTACGTAAATCTACTTGTAAAATTATTCGGGCATGAAGCATACCGTTTCCTGGACTCTCATGTATGTATACAGCTTCTAACCTTATTTATGCTGAATAATACAAAAGTTGAACATGAATTAGGTAACGATCCAGAAATCATGCTTCCAACTGGCGACGACGTAGCTTACAAAAGCGATGAAAACCGCCAACTCCAATGCCATGAATTGATGGAATTAACCGACCAAATTGCACAAGATAGTCCCGTCAATCACATGAACGATTACGCTATATTACCAGCTGTAAATTTGTGTCCGATAGCATGGGGAATTGGTAATTTGGAAATAGTTGAATCTGGTCAGAGTGGATACATAGAGGTGCGATAATTTCGCTAAAAGGTATTTAGAAGATTCAAAAACAAGAAATGGCTGAGGTTCATAATCGATATACGCACACAGGTTGACCATGTGGTAAACAATTCTGTTTCAAAGTCTGTCGGCAGCAGAGTGAGAAGAAAACCAAGGCCTTATTCGCCGTCAGATATTACGATTGGTTTAAAGAAACCAAAGCCAAAGCCTAAAGTAGTCAAGTCAAAAAAAAGTAGGTGTGAAAATGATAAATAAATAAACAAATAAATAAAAATTCAAGGAATAGATGTTTGGACAAATTTATGATGAAAACCTACTAGACAACTCAATTTTCAGTGGTCAGCTCCACTAGCGATGTTTACATCGATAAGAGAACAGGCTTACCATTTTCTTGCGATAAGTGTAAATCGCCTCATATTGTGGACCCGACAAGGTGTAGCCCAGGTAATCGTAAGCGGCCACCAATGCCGAGGAAGTATGTTGATCCCATAAATGGTAGGATCATGTTGCTCTGCAACGCGTGCGGAATCGCGGCTAAAACAAATCGGAAAGACCGATCTGCTAAGGCAACAAATCTTGTAAGTAGTTCGATGTACATATGTGGACAGAGGGTCGGGGTAAAATGATAGTTGTAGGAAGGTATGAGAGGTACAATTGGCATGAAATCAATAAGACAGACAAATACCTGGTTTATAAGTCTTTGATAATGTTATCATGAAAAATTAATGGTCAGTATCATGGAACGGATATTTCTGCAACTTTGGAAAATATAAAAACTTATAATCGAGTAAACAATCTTGAAAATACTGACAATCATGAAAAATTCATTCAGTGTAAAAAAAAGGTTTACGACTAATGGTTAAACTTTCTTACTTTTAACCCAATTGAAAAATTTCATTGTTTGTTTTACTCGGTGTTAAATTCTCTTCGAAATCACAGAACAAGTTTCAGTGAAAACACTTTGACATGTATACCGGGATTTCACTTTAACGTGTTACGAATTTTCACCTCGGAAATAAGACGTTTTCAAACAAAACTTCCAACAAAAGTTGTATCATTTCAGGGGGGACAGATAATAGTATTTTTTATTTCGTATTTGGTGGACGATTTCAAGGTTATTTCATGATCAACTCCGATTTTTGAGTGGAAATATATATTTTTTATTACTAAATTTTATTCTTTTTGAATATACAAACGGCTTTTGTATGAAACACTTTTTATAAAACACCAATTTTTCATGATATTCAGCGTAACAACTAGAGATTTTCTAACTTTTGAGAACATTTCACCTCTAAACTATCAAGTTGGGAGGAAAATTGCAAGAGACAAAAATTGAGTAATTTCATGCAAAGAATCTAAAAAAATATTATTTTAGAACTTTTTTTTACAATTTTTGATTCTTTCACGCAATTAAAGAAACTGTAATAAAAAGTTATAGGGAAAAATTCTGCAATTATTTTTCAAAATTCTTTGCATAAAATTACGAACTTTTTGTCTCTTGCAATTTTTCTCCAAAATTGATAGTTCTTGGATTGAAGTATATCTCAGAATGCCAGTAATTTAATGCGATAAATTACTTTTTCCTGAGTGTAACAGTAGTTTGAAAAAATATTATTTCCAAGACTCTACCAGCCATGTAGAACACCTGTAAAGATGAAGAAACGTGGACTTTAACATAATAACATTATGTGCAGAAATCAGTTTTATTTATTAAGTTTTGATGTATACAAAAAGCTGCGTATATAAACTATTGTTATACATATAGGATGGTGAAATGTTGCGGCGACTTAGAGATCAGTATTTGAGTGAATCGATGAACTTTGCAAAAAAGCTTTCACAAGAATGCAACGAACCAGAATTGGCAATGTTGTATTGTCCATCTTTTAGCGCAAAGGGCTGCGGCTGCATAGTGAAGTATTTATTTTCTGGTACGAACTCGACTGCTCATGAACGTCAGTTAAAAGCTCTGGATCTTTTGAATTATCATCGTAGAGCCAGAGAACTGAATAGAAATCGTAATTTTTTGAATAAAAATGATGAGAACTATGTTAACTCAGAAAACGAACCTCACATTGATGAATGTGAAGATAACTTTATTGAAGGATTTCGGAAGCCACATTACAAATGCAAAAGTAGAGACTATGAAAATTTTGCTCTTACTTCAAGAATCAAGTTAAGATCTGAGTACATGTTGTGTGAAAAAGCTACCCAGAAAATATTAATGTATTCCAATAACTTTTTACACAAGGAATCAAAGACTGCGCCTGAAAGGTGATTATTATTATGCAATGCTTAGATCTTATTATTTTTAAAATATAGGTATATTTATTCAATTTGTTGCAGGGGACCCAGGGTAGACAAGACAATAAAAAGAAAAGCGCGTCTAAAGCCAATTATGGATATCTACAAAGAGAACTGCTGCAGTAATGGATGTACAAGAATTGCTTCAAGTCATGCCAATCTATTGGAAGTCTGGCGAAAGCGGGCATCTATTTGTCAAAGGGATGCCAGAAGAGTCATAGCTGAAATGTTGACGCCTACTGGAGGCACAAAGGCAAATTGTTACCGTTTCGTTAAAATGATAACTGGTAAATAATGTCTTACAAAATTTTACTCCATAAAGAAAATTTGAGAATTAGATTGGATTGAAATGATCAATGTTCATGTACAATCAATTCATTTTCAAAAGTAGCTACATAGAGATACAGACATATGAATTCAGCGTTTACAAACAAATATACATATATACAAAGATTCTTTCTAGAAAAGAACAATTACCACGAAATTATACGGGGTAATTCATCTCATTTCGACCAACCTCTGTATATCCTCACTTCCGATTTTGGATTTGATTTATGTGCTATAGTACTTAGCGACCGAAACACTGCTGTACTTTTTCAAATCTCTTGGCTCACTTGCATGAGAGATACGAAGTTTTAAATGTTTTACTTTCTTGATATTCCAATATTTTGAAGTTGTGTTATTTTGAAAAGTGATGGTTATTCGAAAAAGATGTTGAGACAAAAGTTTCGTACCTTCACATTTTTTAGAGGAAGAATATACGAAATTTTTTTGAATACAGTAAAAACCCGAAAAACTGTTTCTAAACACTATTTTCAATTTTTCATCTCTTCGGCCCCGATTCATTTTCACGAAAAACTTACACAAAATTCTTTAAGAAAATACAAGAATTTTAAACTTTTTTCAAGTATGGAATAACGATTGGTTTGAAAGCTATGGCCATTTTTGTATCTTTAAATCCTCCCAATAGCACCCCGGATGCAGAAAGAAAAAAAAATTGGAGTACTTGGTGTTTTGGTGGGCTTTTTTAGAAAAACGATGAGAAGATGCAATTCGAAACATGTAAATGTTTTTTCAGTTATTTAAAAATCAGCCCACCAAGAACCACTTACTCTAATTTTTTTTTTTTAGTTCTGTATCCAAGGTGCAGTTGGGGGAATTTTAATATACAAAAGTAGTAATAACTTCCGAACCAATTGTTATCTCATATTCAAAAAGGGCTTAAAAGTTTTGTATTTTTGTAAAGAATGTTGTGTAATTTTTTCGTGAGGATGAATCGTGCCCGAAGATATGAAAAATTAACAATAGTGTTTAGAAACAGTTTTTCGAGCATTTACTATATTCAAGAAATTTTCGAAAATTCTTTATCTAAAAGATGATATGAAGGTACGAAACTTTTCTTCCAACAACTTTTTCGATTAACCATCACTTTCAGAAATAGCACAGCTTCGAAATATTGGTATATCAAGAAAGTCAAAAATTCAAAAATTCGTATCTCTCTTGCGAGTGAGCCAAAAAATTCGAAAAAATTGAACAGTATCTCTGTCGGTAAGTTCTACAGCACAAGAAATCAAATCCAAAATAGGAAGTGGTGCTGTACAAAGGTTGTTCGAAATGACGATTACCCCATATACATTATGTATTGATTTACTAATTAATTGCACTTTGATTTGCAAGGATGCTGTGTTGCAACCATATTTATGGTGAACGAGCACATGAGAAAAACGAAAGGAGATCGTGAACCCCCGGAACATGGTTTGAAGAGATATTGGCGACATAATTCAAAGTCGTATAAAACAACGGTTAAAAATTGCAACTGTAACAGTACAAATGTAAATTTGCAATCTGACATAACGCTAATTCCACCGAACGAAGAGTTACTATCGATGGGAATGGAAGCTGCTTCTGCTCTGGTATAAATTTTTGGTGTTTTAATTATTTAACAAAGAAATTGACAACCCGTTAATTTGATTATTTTATCAAGATTTCTTTTTGTCTTAGCTACAAGCCAAGAAACAACAGCTGGACTATTTGCAGGACAAGTTACAGAGGGCCGAGTCAAGGCTGAAGGCAGCTGCCGCGACAACTGCAGTCTCGCAAGAAGGTCAAACCGATAATTTTATCAATGACCTTCGGCATGAAGTACAGGGTAACCTCTTCGTTCTTGGTCAAGATGGCGTTATTCGACCTTGGAAGACCGATCCCCCCTATGTAGAAATCGTATCACATGATAACAGTTAAGTAACTATGGAAGAAGAGCAATTGCGTATTAAAAACAAAAAATATTTTTTACTTTACTATTAAAGCTACAAAACTATTCCGTACGTTGATTTCTCCCTTTTTCTAATTAAACTTATTTCTATGGTATGACCTTGTAACACTTACTCTCTATTCGTTATTCATGTATTTATGTTTCAATTAAGCTATTAATAATTACTTTTTTGCTAGTAGTTGAAAAATTATGTAATCTGATTGATTTATTCAGAGTAAATTCTGAAAAATTCAAATAATATTTATCCGAAATACTCTGAACTTCGATTTCAGAGTTTTTCAGATAAATATCAAGACTATGCGAAATTGCCGCCTCAACTTAAATATGTCAATAGCAGTTTTTTGTATTCCTCTACATCGATGTCTTGGATTAAAATCGTGTTCGGAGTTTTTTGCGTCAGGTTCGTGTAATCAACTACAATCATTCCCGCCGTAATTGGTCCGTCGTAAATTGCATCCAAGTAAGTGTGAATCGACTTCGTTACAATAGTGCCGGAAGTGAGGGCTACAGTGGTAGCCACAGCGTCTGCACACTCCCAAAACTCATCGTCCCGATTCAGGGAGACAGATTCAGCGGAATTGATTAGCCATAATTTTCGGTTGTCTATTTCATTGAAAGAAGTCCTGAATTCCTGAAATTGTATCACTCAGATTTAATAACCATTTCCTACTTCGAATTGGACTTAACGAGGTATTGAAAAGAAAAGGAAAGCTTCTCGTCTTATATGCGACCGCAAAATTTTCTAATCAATATTTCAGTACGATTCATTAAGACAACGCATTGAATATGTTGACTTTATGCGAAAATCTTTAGCGTACTAAACAACGAAGGTAGCCAAAGATTTTATCCGATTTCTTTTTGTTTTGTTTTTATGTTTTTCAAAATGTTTTGAACGATTTTATCGAGACATGTGTAATTGCGAATATGATCGCAATTCTTCAAAAAGTGAAACATTTTTCTAGAAATTTCCGAACAGTTTTCAAAAACCTATTCCTGGACGACATTCGATTACCATCGACTACACCAGTTGGATAATTCTGCTCATACGGGAGAGTGGTACTGGGAGCAACAGTAAACAGGATGAACATGAATGAAGATACATTCAAAGACAGTTACTTTATGAGGCTATTAGTTTTTCCGTAAAGTGAAATATATGTATATACATACATATATGTATGCCGTACGGTGTACTACCTGAACCAATTTTTTAAGCCAAATTCAGGCATCATGAACGAACTTTCGGAAGAAAAGAAACTTCGGCGAAAACTCTAAACGGCACATGTATTTGAAGACATAAATTAAAATTGAAATCGGGACGATAGACTGAGCATTCATTACTGTATTATAAATGACCCTGCGAATATTGTCGATGGTATTTATCTATAACCGATGTTTAGGTATAAACAGTTACTACTGCGATCTTTCTGTTTTCACGAATCATATGCGTATGTAAATACCCTTAGCAATATGTACAGAGATTCATAACATTGAAAGAAACGCTCTATCTAATGCCACTTTCAGTTTTAGCCTACGTCTCCAAATAGAGTTATTATATATAGAATTGTTCTGCAAAAAATTTGTTACGATGCATGACTTTGGCTTTTTTGTACTGTGATACTATTTATCTTCAGTTATTGGTAATTGTCGACTCACCATTGGCATTTTAGCTCGATATGCAGTCTCACCAGCTACCATTATGACAGGTTTTGAATTAGACGCATTAAAGACAATGTAGTTAGCGACAGGGTCGACACCAAAGTTGAATTCAATGCCAGGTCGTACAGTTCCGATTCCCTCGCTGCTTCCACCGAGAATGATTAGCTGTTGAAGGTCGTTGAGAAATGATGAGTACATTCTAATTGCCAGAGCAACATTTGTCAGTGGTCCTAGGGCAAGGAGCGTTACTTCACCTGGCGAATGAACAATATTAATTAGTTCCTTTTCGTTCATGGAAAATTATCAAATGTTAGAGTTTCATAGTATATGTATATCTAATTGAAATAAAATAAATTCACCTGGGCTCGCCTTGACCAGCTCGATCATCGCGTTGACCGCGTGTTTCTCCTGGATTAAATTCGTCGACGGAGGATAGGGATAATCGAAATCTCCGAAACCATCCTTACCAAAATAGTCGGTTTTCTCATCATCCATCAGCAAGGGTTTTTCCGCACCCTTGTAGACAGAAATCTGTTGGAAATGACACCATTGAATGAAAAACGATTGAAGAAAATTGAAACGTATTATTTCAGCATTTTATACAAATCCGTACTTCTGGAAATTTCAGATTCGTTTACCATCAACACTTAAATTCTATTGAATATCCAATATTCTTTTGAATTCATTTCAGCAAATTGAAACGAAACAGAATACATTTCCCATTTTCATTTTTGGAAAATTACAATCAATGCATTTCACTCTTTTTCGTTTTCGATTTGCATGAAAAAGCACACATACAGTGCTTCATGTATTCTAATTGGTTCTTCAATAGGCGAGTTGGATTCTGACACCTATGAAGTTGCACCCAAATTTGTCTGTCTTCTATTTTGCTAGTAATATACCTATAAGAAAAAAGAAAACAAAAGAATTGGGTGCAACTTCTGTGTATGAAATTGGACTTACATTAAGCCTGTCGACAACTTCGAGAGTCTTCAAGACATTGTTAGCAACGTTGTCGACATATGTGTTCCCATTAACGCAGGTGATTCCCACGACTACTATGCTACTGTGCATTCTTTCGGCTTCCAAAGCCATGAGGATTGCGACCGCATCGTCGGCACCGGCATCCGTGTCGATTAAAAGCTTTCCTACTGTTGTTATGGCTGCAGCGTTTGGGCTACTATATTGAAACATTAAAGAAAGAAACATGCACACAAATATGTTGATTAAGAGAAATTATAGTCTCAAAACTGACGTGAAATGTGAAATGTAACGCAAAGTAAATTAACTTCAACAATTACACTCGTCGAAATATACAATTTCTTCTAAATTTATGAGTGTTAAGTACGGGAAAAATATTTAAAAAATTCTTTCACGTCACATTAAGAAAATATTTAAATTAAAAAACAAAGGCTTAACAAACCAAACAAATATTAAAAATAATTAATTTCACTCTTCTTTTTGTAACTTTTTGGATCAGTTTCGCTTAAAATGATCCGAGACATTTTATAAAAAAAAATAAAAAATGATGCCTGGTACGATTCCGCGCGGCACAAGTGAAACTTTTTTCTTATCATTGGCAAGAAACGCCCTATATATATTAACAAGTAATAATTTTATACAGTGCATTCATCCCAGTTCGATCTGGGTATATTTACAACTTTGTTTTTTTTTCTTGACTTTAGCAGGGAATGTTCTATCTGTTATATACAGGTATTGTAACTTTTTAGTGTTTGGTACTGATCCTCGAATCATGAACAAACACGGTTACTTTGAATTCAAAGTCTCTCGGGACTGATTTAGGAGCTCTTCTCTATAAGGAAAAACGTGGAAAACCCTTACAATGGTCCCTATTTCGTGAACTTGGCTAGGTATTTGACATCTAGCGAAGTCATCTTCTAGTTCTACGGACTTGGACAGGTATTTTACGTCTGCCGAAGCCGTCCTACAGAGCTGGGTCAGAGTTAACTGCCGAGCCTGCCTTCAAGCGCGGGATCTGGTTTTACCACACAGACACGGGTTGCACTTTGAGCGCGACCGGTGCTGGCTTTTGGTAAAACCTCACCGTTGCTGCCAATAGCTGTCTAATTGCGATGTAGATTAAATTGTAATAAAACGAATTGATTAAGGCGAAAGGCAAAACAAAGGCACGGTTCTTTTGACTTACACAAAAAACAATGTTTTAATTACTGGGATGATTAATTATAATGTAATACAAGAATAAATGAGTTGCAACTCTAAGTTTAAATTACAACCGAAATAATAAATAATAATGTGTGTTGTTGTGGATGGATATAACTTCTATGTTATGTTTGTTTTGATCTCGCGAGTACTTATGTCTAATAATAAATATTGTTTGTTTAGATGTGCGTCTCAATGCTTGTGTTGCACGACTTTCAAGTTGATTCTGAGTTTTGAATTTACTAGATTTGGCAACTATAAGTTTAAATATTGAAGTTAGTGTGATATTCAAAGTAATTCAAATTGTGCTTGCGTGAATTTTGAATGTTATATTCGAAATTGAAGCGAACGGGAATTTATTTCAAGAAAACTGCTTTAGATAGATTGGAGATTTAAATTATATGTTATATTTGAGCGAAGAGCCTGCTATGGTCTCTTCCTCTAGATTTGAAAATAGTTATTGAATCAACAGGTGCTATACCGTGATTGCCGTCGAGTTCCGATCTTACGCGCTTTATATAGTCGCGTGACGTCACGGTCGATACCGTCGTTGTGTCTAAACTGAAGAATCACCATTTTCAAAATTCTGCACTTTTTTACATATTCTGGGTCATAAATAAGTAATATCTATCATGATTAGAAAGTGGGATGCGGCTGACTCATATTTTTTTATAATTTTGTTATGTTTTTAGTTTCTAAAATAAAAAAAAAAATCAATTTCTAATAGTCCTCAAAGGAGTGAAAAAAGAAATAAAAATAAAACATGTTCTGGAAAATTTTGATATTTTGCATACTCTCCAAAACATATGAGATAATTTTTTTTTTTTTCAATAAAAAAGATTAATATATTTTGGAAAATATGCAAAATATCAAAATCTTCCAAGATATGTTTTATTTTTGTTTTTTTTTTTTTTTTTTTCTTCTGTGAGGACTATTAGGAATTAATTCTTTTTTTTATTTTAGAATCTAAAAAAAAAAAATTATAAACAAAAAATGAGGCAGCCGCATCCCACTTTCTAATCATGATAGATATTATTTATTTATGACCCAGAAAATGTGGAAAAAATTACAGAATTTAAAAAATGTTGTTTCTTCAGTTACCCCTTTTTCCACAAAAACGAACGTCGCGCTACCTGAAGGAGTAGCGAGAAAATTTTTTAAAAAAATTAGGCTTTTTTTGAAGTGGAATCAATGCGAAAAAAAAAAGTTATGCAAGGATCTGATAACCTGAGGGAAAAGACTCTTCGATTTCATTTAGAATGCTCCATATATAAATCTTACACTTTTCGTGTCGTTTGAAAATTTTCGGTACCGTCCCAAAAGATAGGTTTCACTTTAAAAATTAGACCACTTGCTAATATGTAAACTTTACAATATTGAACTTTGAATCCAAGTAATCAGCGCGGGTAGGCAAATAAAAAGTGACATCCGTATCAAAATGTGACATGATAGAAAATTTTTGAATAGCTGTGATGAATGAAGATTAGGTTATAACAAATGAATGAGTCCAGCAGGTTTATATCCAATTAAG
This sequence comes from Macrophya annulata, assembly GCA_963924015.1. Classification (NCBI taxonomy): domain Eukaryota; kingdom Metazoa; phylum Arthropoda; class Insecta; order Hymenoptera; family Tenthredinidae; genus Macrophya; species Macrophya annulata. The sequence continues at coordinate 10,904,736 of OZ001257.1, read as the reverse complement.
ATCGTTTCTCTCAATGCAAGTATGCTGTGCGGACCAATTAAAGCTTGTTACACTCTGAAAATTACTTTCAATCATATTCAGTAGGCAGTAAGAGGAATAAGATTAGCTTAAATGAATCATATGTCCATCGCGTTATGTTCACGAACAAATTGTTACGTGATCACGTCCATTGCGAAATGTTAATAACTATATCCACGAGTTATGAAATGGATATTTGTAATTTTGCTATATAGTAATCAAGTGCTGAGATTTAATTTTTCATAAATATTGATAAAAAAGCATTGGACTTACCTCGAAAATATTATCAAGCAAGTGGCTGCAATGCCAGCTCCTAGCGTTGCTGTCATACCGATTCTAAAAGTCTTTGATTGTAAGAATTCTTTCAAACCTTTGCGATGCGGTCGAGTATAAGACATGCCCAAAGGTGTATTCTTTTGATTCTGTGATTATTTGATCAGTAATCATACGTGATCATGATCAGTTGAAAAGAACAACCTACAGGTTATATTTCAAAGCCACATTTGAAAATTGACCGATTTCGCGGTTGGAATTCTGATCATATACCAAGTGATCTCATAAAATATGCGATCAGTTCGCATGTGATCATGATTATTCCATGCTTGTGGTGGGGGAAGTGATCTATCACGTGATCATGATCAGTGATCATAGAGTCAACAAAATACACCTCAAGTATAAGCACAACACACGTCTGCGACTTGTATTACTCACTACGTTGACTAAAATACAACTAAGAGCTGTCGAATGTCTGTTTGACAGTCAAGACTGACGGCGGATATTCGGTAGCTCTTAGTCGTATCGTATTTTAGTCGATGTAAGGACTAATATAAGTCGCAAAGAGTTATGTGCTACGTAAGTGTGATAGGCGCTTACCGTTTCTCACAGAATCGGTATCACGTCACACACTTATCTAGAGATATTCTAGACATCTGTCAAGAAGAGCCTATTGTGACCGCGGATAACAGTTTTTATCAAGGTTTTGAGATATATGGAGGGAGTAGTGCAGGCCTCTTCAGTGAATGAGACCCGAAGTTTGGGATCAAATTCTGTCAAGAGTAAATTTTTTTCTTTGAGAATCAGAGGGAGCATGTCTGATGGAAATTCCACGAATAATTACAATGCAAAAAGACAGGACCTTGAAGATCCCCGGCGTTAATCTTATAACTGCGTCGTCACAATTCGACTATATCAATATCTGTGGAATTGATCTCAATATCCTCTACTGATAGACAGAATTCACCAATTCCTATTTTCGCATGAAAATAATGAACTCAAATAAAATCTGTACAATGCAGATTTATTTATTTATTCATTGTTAGGTCAGATTTGCAGGCCAACAATTTGAGTTACCTTACCTCCGATGATACAGTAGCTTCTGCCTAACTTCTCGTTGTCGGGGCTGAAGGAGCGGAAAATTCTTAGAAGAAATGGGAAGTTACACCTCCCCTCTCTTTTCAATGCATCAACTTGTCGGCCGGATTGTTTGAATACATACAAGCATCGCGCTCCATCACAATGCTACGGAGTGGGCGAGCGTGAATGAGGGGGGGGGGGATTTGTATGAATATGTATAAACGGGAAGGCGCCGAAGCGGGAAGTCAAACGGCAGGCAGTTAGGCGGAGGCGCGTTATCATTCGAGTAAACTATCATATAACGTACAATAAGCATTCTTTTGCTGATTTTTGCTCTGTTTGGCTATCAGACTTTAACATCGCACATAGAGACTGGACTGCGAGAGCATGCCAAAAACGTGTCCGCCGAATATAGAAAGAAACAGATAGCGGTACGGGCGTATTAGAAGGAATATCAGCCAATGGCAGTCTTAGATTCGGCACTAACAACCATATACCTATGTAATATTTTTATATTGTTATTGGGGTCTGAAATAAAACGAATTTTGTACAGTGCCGACGATAATGTTGTCTCTCTCGAATGTGATTGAGTTAGAGCTTTCTCCGCAAGTCAACATCTGGCACTGCTATCACAGCTGCGCAGATCATGTCAACTCAACCATAAAGAAGTAGAATAGAAATATATTCTATCTCTCTTAGATCTTGACCCCGCCACTTATAGGGATTAGCAATATAGGAGTATTATAGGTATATATGCTATAACGCTCTATCTCACTTGCATAGCGACGGACATATTCTGTGCATTGCTTAGATAGGGACCACCCAGTCCATCTTCTATGTCGATGGACTCTAGCTAGATCCTAGTTTATATTCCACTGCAATAAGCCTTTATAGAACGATTTCGTATTCTCAGAATAAACTGAAGAAGTTCCAAAAGTGGTCGTACGTAATTATCATGAAATACAGTGCATCCTCTGAATAAGCCCTCTCCAAATAAGACTGTAGATTCCTTCTATGTTCACATGACTTTCAATATTTTCGACTGACTCGGCGAATTCGGCGATCAATTCACCAAGTACATGAGCTGTCGTTATATGAGCTCGCAAAGCTCTAGCATAAGAAGTACACTGCAGCATCTTATCAATAGAATTGGTTGCGTAAACTGTACCATATCATTAGTCTCTCGGCAATAGACACAACTCCCGATCAATTCTTGTTGCAGAGACCTGGCCTTCAAAGATTGATGGATAAACAGGATCCCAATAGTCATGAATAGATTCTTTGAGGAAGATTAGAACGGCCAGATTGAGTGGAGTTGGTAAAGTCAGCTTCGACGGTATTGATCCTTGAAGAAAGTAGCCAAAAATCATATAACGCCGACACAACGTTTACACAACGGCCATAGACTATTATATTCTTGGTTAGACCTGCGAAATGACTCGTATAGTGATACGACGTAAGCATGATGATTGTTGTCTGCGCCATCTGTCTTCATTCGCTATGCACAGTCCCTCTTTTCCAGTGGCCAAGAAAAGAAGGGACGCCTCTCTATCTCATTTATACATATAGCCATACAACACACCGAGGTCTGAATGACGGAGGACAACACGGAAGGGAAGACGAAAATTGTTGGTCGAACTAAGCGCTCGTAATTTTTAGAAAAATCATAATATCAGTCACCGTGCACCGATCGTATTGATCTTGGTGTTGAATAAAAGTTGCTTAGACCCTCATTCTAAAGATAAATTGATAATCTTCAGGATGTCATAGAATACGGCGAAATATTAAAAACATTATACTATTATTACCCCCACTCCGCCGAATTCTAGTCTCGCCGGTATAGAGACTCGGTCGAGTCTCGCGCCGCGCGCTTGAAAATTCTTTTTACGTGGCGCGAGACTCTACCGAGTCTCGTGATTAACCCTCGAACCCTACACTATCTGTATAAAACAAATGACCCAAACAGGGGTATACACACTCTAGCACTTAAAATCAATGCTGTTCACTGATTATTAGTCGCAGAAATTTTTATTTTTATTTTTTCATGCTCAAAGTCTGAAGAATCGAATGGAATATGGGAGAATGAGCTAATATTGAATTTTTGCCGTGAAAGATGCGATGGAACGAAGTAAGAAAAATGATTTTAACAGGACCGTCGATATTTTTGGGGTTTGGGGAACCCCCGTGTAGGGTCCTAGAGTTAATAAGCCTTGCAGCGATTCAGACTGCATTCTGTTGTCATTCAATGACAACAGAATGATCAAAAAAACATTTTTACGCGTTTGAATAGGAAAAATTGCGACTCAATGCACGACCTTTTAGAATTATCCGACGCAGTCTTCAAGTTTTTACAGGATCATTACAATTAGGTCAAATACTCACGTTTGAAGTTGTTTCAGATGGGATGAGAAATGAATTTTTGTTTTCTGGTTAGGTTTAATGCACACAGTTCAAATTTTGTCATCTTCCAATTCGACCTTGTAATATATCGCAGAAAAAAAGGTCTATTCGCCATACGCGATAATTATACATATTATAGTTTATGGGGTGGGATTTAGACTTCTGATACGGATTCGGGTGAGGATGGGTAACTTTGGCGTTGTCAAGTTGAACTATAAATGCACTGATTTGCACCCAATATAATTTATTTAAACAAAAAATGTTGTCGACAATTCGGAAGAAATGATGAAATGCTAGTCATCATTTGGAAAACTTTGACAAGCCCAAAGAAATTGGATGTTAATTCGATAATTTCCTTGTCCATTGAGCAAGGGGATCATCGATCAGCAGGTAGAAGAACATCACCATCTTCTGTAAAAAACAATTCTTGTGCATTTCAATACGCCGATAATATTCAAACAGTTTCGAAAATTATCCGATGAGATGAATTTTCGATATTTTACGAGGTGGAACGATGGATTTTCGTTGATGATTGATTCGGAATATTTTATCCGTAAGGACATCGCGCAATGTGTATTGACATTTTCCAAACTAATGAATTGTAAAGAAAATTTGACTCGCGGCTGGTAGCGAACGATCGAATCTCACTCGAGTATCCTATTATCCACAGTTTTTTCGAAACAAATTATTCATTATCGAAAACGAAACTGTTACGTTTACTCAATCAGTCGAATATACCGTGTCGTCGATATAAATTGCAGTATCGCACCCTTGAAGATGAAAATTTGTGAAACCGATTGTCGGAATGTGATGATAAAATTATCTGAAAGTTATCATATCTTCAATTCGTTGCAATAGAAGTGTAGAGAGGGGTCTATTTACCTTCTTCCGGTCTAGGTTAATCGGGTGCACCTATTTCCTGTAAAATAAATATTCACCATTTTAGTGTGCCGATAAAATTTTTCCCATGCTTAAAATATTGTATAAAAAGATTTCTTCCTTATTTTACGAAATCAGAAACAACAACAAAAAAAACTCAGGAAGTTTATGGGATATCTTCGAAATTCTATGAGGTAAAAATGCTCGACATTGGAAAATTTGCGCATTAATATTGTAACGTATCAAGCCTGCACCGGAGAGCAGCTGGAGCACCGAGACAAAGGGTATGAAAATGACGGTCTTGTGTTGCTCAGCAGCATTTTCTACCTGTCGTAGAAATGACTCGTTTATATCTTTAAAACTCGCGATTCCGCCTGTCGGGGAATTAGCAAAATCAAATTGATCGGAGCAATTCTTCAATTCTTTTCCGAAACTTCACATTCTTGGTTAAGGCAGGGAAACGTCAGCTTTGAACAATTACTTATAGTTAGCACTGGTTTATCTAAACCCGTGTCTGATTTAGTGAGAAGTTTCAAGTCTGGAGAACGGGCCTGACTCTTGGAGTCCGGTTCTGTCTAGAACGCACATTCGGGGTGATAGACTTGATACTGTATCCAGTTCTATCAAAGTAGGTTGCAGGCTTGACGAATAAACAATCCAGCTATGCAATCGCAGCTCTAATTGGCAACAATTCGAGTCTGATAGTTAGTAACATAGTCAAGACTTTGTAGACTTGCGCGAAGCCCCGAACAAACTAATTTTAATGCAACAACCACGACCTTGGAGTTTCAGTTATTAATTGAATAAATTAATTGAAAACACTCCAAACGTTGCAATATATTGAACAAAAAATTATATTCGGCTGGTCAAACCGAACAAGCCACAGACTGAATCTAACTTGAAATAATCTATTCGAAACAAATTTTCATACAGCGAATTGAATGTTTTTTATTTTATTCATTTTGTGTTTTGAACGAATCGATCTAGGTATATTATGAACGGTCGTACCGCACTATAATAATTACTCACTGGCTGGGCTGCTTGAGATCAAACTGAAATATAGTTATTCTGTGTTTAGTGTGTGTTGGTATAAAATTCAAGTAGTTCAAACACAAACAAAGCAAATTATAGACAATTATACTTTGCAAATTTTGCGACAAAAAATATCATTTCGAATTGTCATGAATTTCATGAATGGATTTTATTGATCGTAAATTTAAATATCTGCAACAACGAATTGTTATATTTTTTCGTCGTAAAAATTAGCAAGCAATTTAGATGTGGTAAAATTGAACTATTTCTGATCCGGCAATGTCGTCAGATGAAAAATCTAATTGTACTTACGCGGACAGGCTCGGCCGTTATAACGTCGACGTTGAGGGTCAGGAAGACCACCATGACCAAGAAGCCGAAGATCAACGATGTATACTTGTTCATTATGTATGACTGTCCAAATCCCTCCGGTCTCCTGGGTTTATATACAAGACATTCGACCTCCAATGGCCTAATTACGCGCGAATAGATAACTTTAATTGGCCAGAAAAATAGCTAAATATATCGAGTTGGTTAAGCGATACCTGATAGCGCATGTATAGAACAAAACACTTATGTAAAGTTGGTTCATTATTATTTAATTTTCAATACATAGATATCATACCCATACCAAACAATTGCTCCTAATTTTTCTTACTTGCTCGAATCTGCGGTCTTTGAGAATAACGAGACGTGGCGATTTTTCGTTTTTCATCGTCTGCAGTTGTCAGAGCCGCGGACTCAGCGAGAAGATCTGAATGGATCGACGCTTAAAGGCAAAGCAATTTGACCGAAGATTCGCGTGAAGTTTGAAACAAAAATCATTATACCGCGATGAACGAATCAACGATTGATTAAAGAAAATTATTGAAATCTAAATATCGATATTTTATAACGAAATCATCGCCGATTGTCGTGAAGTTCCATCGGAACCCATGCAGTATAAGAATGTGAATTTTTCATATTCCGAAATATAATTGCCGTTTTTTTCCACCAAGTATGTTGATTCTTCATTTATGAGCAAAAACTGTAAAAAATAACGATATTATTCCATCGCCCTGGGTATTGGATATGGTAGTTATAGTGATAATTATGCGTGACTAATTATTTTTAAATAGTGAATGTGTGTGTCTGATTGGCGCGGCCTCGACGCGACACTTAGAAATATGAGACCGTAATTGAGCTGAAGTTTAGCACGAAGCTGGTTCGCGGTTGCCTTTTCACCTCGGTTCTATTCGGTCGGTTGCTCAAACTTACGTATACGGGGGTATAAGGGGTTTATATCCTCGTCGTATCGTCCAGACATTGAAAGCTTCGCAAATTTCACTATCGAACCACCAACGGAGATGAGTTCGCCACGAATACCTCCCACATACTTTTCTCCAAATTCATCCCCGTCTTCCAGTTGACCAGAACGAATGAAAAATAAATGAAAAACGATTAATCTCGTCATCTTCCGAGCCCGATCACTCGAAATCTATAACCGGTCATCGCAGATTTTCTCTATTTTCTATTCTTTTGAATTCTCTCCAGCGGTCTTTTCGTAAAAAATTCCTATTGCGACGCAAATGCGTCCGGTCTTCTCGATTCGTCAATCCTTTTTTCAATTTTTCAATCTGGATTGTCGCAATTTCGATTTCTGTCAAGTTTTATGCAAACACAGTTTAAGTTTTGTCAATTCTTAATTCCACCTGCTAGTATCACAAAAAAAGTCTATTCGAGATATGCGATGGTTACATAGCTTCCAGGGTGGGATATCGGCCTATATCCAATCCGGTTCCGGGTGTGGATGGGTTTCTCGAGCGTAGTAAAGGCGAATTAGTGCATTGATTCGCACGCAATTCATGAAATTTATTGGATTGGATTATCCCTTTGTTTTATATCAAAGTTTCAAAGTATCAAAAAAGTTCAGTAATTAATTTTTGAATGGATCAATTATTTGACCGATTTAAGCAATAACCGGTTGAATGTTTAACTATGTTGGCCGATTAGCCGGTTGAACGGTTAGCCGTTTTAGCCGGTTAATTGATTAAACCATCGGCTAATTAGCCAGGCTAACCGTATTTGCCGGTTAAGCCGGTTAAATCGTACAGCACTAATTATTACTATTTTCTTTTTTTTTTTCAATGTACTTGGCGCAAGACTCTACCGAGTCTCTTGATTTCTTTGGAGTTGATAACGTTATTGAAACGCCAAGTGATATATATTTGTCTTTTCTTCTTATTTGTAGACAGGTTTTTGTGTTCTCCAATAAATTTCATGAATTGCGTGCGAATCAATGCACTAATTCGCCTTTACTACGCTCGAGAAACCCATCCACACCCGGAACCGGATTGGATATAGGCCGATATCCCACCCTGGAAGCTATGTAATCATCGCATATCTCGAATAGACTTTTTTTGTGATACTAGCAGGTGGAATTAAGAATTGACAAAACTTAAACTGTGTTTGCATAAAACTTGACAGAAATCGAAATTGCGACAATCCAGACTGAAAAATTGAAAAAAGGATTGACGAATCGAGAAGACCGGACGCATTTGCGTCGCAATAGGAATTTTTTACGAGAAGACCGCTGGAGAGAATTCAAAAGAATAGAAAATAGAGAAAATCTGCGATGACCGGTTATAGATTTCGAGTGATCGGGCTCGGAAGATGACGAGATTAATCGTTTTTCATTTATTTTTCATTCGTTTTGGTCGACTGGAAGACGGGGATGAATTTGGAGAAAAGTATGTGGGAGGTATTTGTGGCGAACTCATCTCCGTTGGTGGTTCGATAGTGAAATTTGCGAAGCTTTCAATGTCTGGACGATACGACGAGGATATAAACCCCTTATACCCCCGTATACGTAAGTTTGAGCAACCGACCGAATAGAACCGAGGTGAAAAGGCAACCGCGAACCAGCTTCGTGCTAAACTTCAGCTCAATTACGGTCTCATATTTCTAAGTGTCGCGTCGAGGCCGCGCCAATCAGACACACACATTCACTATTTAAAAATAATTAGTCACGCATAATTATCACTATAACTACCATATCCAATACCCAGGGCGATGGAATAATATCGTTATTTTTTACAGTTTTTGCCCATAAATGAAGAATCAACATACTTGGTGGAAAAAAACGGCAATTATATTTCGGAATATGAAAAATTCACATTCTTATACTGCATGGGTTCCGATGGAACTTCACGACAATCGGCGATGATTTCGTTATAAAATATCGATATTTAGATTTCAATAATTTTCTTTAATCAATCGTTGATTCATTCATCGCGGTATAATGATTTTTGTTTCAAACTTCACGCGAATCTTCGGTCAAATTGCTTTCCCTTTAAGCGTCGATCCATTCAGATCTTCTCGCTGAGTCCGCGGCTCTGACAACTGCAGACGATGAAAAACGAAAAATCGCCACGTCTCGTTATTCTCAAAGACCGCAGATTCGAGCAAGTAAGAAAAATTAGGAGCAATTGTTTGGTATGGGTATGATATCTATGTATTGAAAATTAAATAATAATGAACCAACTTTACATAAGTGTTTTGTTCTATACATGCGCTATCAGGTATCGCTTAACCAACTCGATATATTTATCTATTTTTCTGGCCAATTAAAGTTATCTATTCGCGCGTAATTAGGCCATTGGAGGTCGAATTTCTTGTATATAAACCCAGGAGACCGGAGGGATTAGGACAGTCATACATAATGAACAAGTATACATCGTTGATCTTCGGCTTCTTGGTCATGGTGGTCTTCCTGACCCTCAACGTCGACGTTATAACGGCCGAGCCTATCCGCGTAAGTACAATTGGATTTTTCATCTGACGACATTGCCGGATCAGAAATAGTTTGATTTTACCACATCTAAATTGCTTGCTAATTTTTACGACGAAAAAATATAACAATTCGTTGTTGCAGATATTTAAATCTACGATCAATAAAATCCATTCATGAAATTCATGACAATTCGAAATGATATTTTTTGTCGCAAAATTTGCAAAGTATAATTGTCTATAATTTGCTTTGTTTGTGTTTGAACTACTTGAATTTTATACCAACACACACTAAACGCAGAATAACTATATTTCAGTTTGACACCAAGCAGCCCAACACGTGAGTAATTATTATAGTGCGGTACGACCGTTCATAATATACCTAGATCGGTTCGTTCAAAACACAAAATAAATAAAACAAAAAGCATTCAATTCGCTGTATGAAAATGTGTTTCGAATAGATTATTTCAAGTTAGAGTTAGTCTGTGGCTTGTTCGGTTTGACCAGCCGAATATAATTTTTTGTTCAATATATTGCAACGTTTGGAGTGTTTTCAATTAATTTATTCAATTAATAACTGAAACTCCAAGGTCGTGGTTGTTGCATTAAAATTAGTTTGTTCGGGGCTTCGCGCAAGTCTACAAAGTCTTGACTATGTTACTAACTATCAGACTCGAATTGTTGCCAATTAGAGCTGCGATTGCATAGCTGGATTGTTTATTCGTCAAGCCTGCAACCTACTTTGATAGAACTGGATACAGTATCGAGTCTATCACCCCGAATGTGCGTTCTAGACAGAACCGGACTCCAAGAGTCAGGCCCGTTCTCCAGACTTGAAACTTCTCACTAAATCAGACACGGGTTTAGATAAACCAGTGCTAACTATAAGTAATTGTTCAAAGCTGACGTTTCCCTGCCTTAACCAAGAATGTGAAGTTTAGGAAAAGAATTGAAAAATTGCTCCGATCAATTTGATTTTGCTAATTCCCCGACAGGCGGAATCGCGAGTTTTAAAGATATAAACGAGTCATTTCTACGACAGGTAGAAAATGCTGCTGAGCAACACAAGACCGTCATTTTCATACCCTTTGTCTCGGTGCTCCAGCTGCTCTCCGGTGCAGGCTTGATACGTTACAATATTAATGCGCAAATTTTCTAATGTCGAGCATTTTTACCTCACAGAATTTCGAAGATATCCCATAAACTTCCTGAGTTTTTTTTTTGTTGTTGTTTCTTATTTCGTAAAATAAGGAAGAAATCTTTTTATACAATATTTTAAGCATGGGAAAAATTTTATCGGCACACTAAAATGGTGAATATTTATTTTACAGGAAATAGGTGCACCCGATTAACCTAGACCGGAAGAAGGTAAATAGACTCCCCTCTACACTTCTATTGCAACGAATTGAAGATATGATAACTTTCAGATAATTTTATCATCACATTCCGACAATCGATTTCACAAATTTTCATCTTCAAGGGTGCGATACTGCAATTTATATCGACGACACGGTATATTCGACTGATTGAGTAAACGTAACAGTTTCGTTTTCGATAATGAATAATTTGTTTCGAAAAAACTGTGGATAATAGGATACTCGAGTGAGATTCGATCGTTCGCTACCAGCCGCGAGTCAAATTTTCTTTACAATTCATTAGTTTGGAAAATGTCAATACACATTGCGCGATGTCCTTACGGATAAAATATTCCGAATCAATCATCAACGAAAATCCATCGTTCCACCTCGTAAAATATCGAAAATTCATCTCATCGGATAATTTTCGAAACTGTTTGAATATTATCGGCGTATTGAAATGCACAAGAATTGTTTTTTGCAGAAGATGGTGATGTTCTTCTACCTGCTGATCGATGATCCCCTTGCTCAATGGACAAGGATATTATCGAATCAACATCCAATTTCTTTGGGCTTGTCAAAGTTTTCCAAATGAAGACTCGCATTTCATCATTTCTTCCGAATTGTCGACAACATTTTTTGTTTAAATAAATTATATTGGGTGCAAATCAGTGCATTTATAGTTCAACTTGACAACGCCAAAGTTACCCATCCTCACCCGAATCTGGACCAGAAGTCTAAATCCCACCCCATAAACTATAATATGTATAATTATCGCGTATGGCGAATAGACCTTTTTTCCTGCGATATATTAGAAGGTCGAATTGGAAAATGACAAAATTTGAACTGTGTGCATTAAACCTAACCAGAAAAAAAATTCATTTTCCATCCCGTCTGAAACAACTTCAAACGTGAGTATTTGACCTAATTGTAATGATCCTGTAAAAACTTGAAGACCGCGTCGGATAATTCTAAAAGGTCGTGCATTGAGTCGCAATTTTTCCTATTCAAACGCGTAAAAATGTTTTTTCACCACACCTGCATGGAAAGTACAGACTTTCGTCCCCTCGCGTGAACGGGAAGTCGTACTTTCCGATGCAGGGGGTGGTGAAAAATAGTATACGCCACACGGGAGGGAAAAAGGCCATCCCAAACTGCGTTTTTGCCACCCTCGCCTTCGGCTTGGGTGTCAATCTCACACGCAGTTTGGAATAGCCTACTTTCCCTCCCTAGGTGTGTAATATACTATTTTGATCATTCTGTTGTCATTGAATTTTTCCTGGGCAATCGCGGGCAGTCTGAATCGCTGCGAGGCTTATTAACTCTAGGACCCTACACGGGGGTTCCCCAAACCTCAAAAATATCGACGGTCCTGTTAAAATCATTTTTCTTACTTTGTTCCATCGCATCTTTCACGGCGAAAATTCAATTTTAGCTCATTCTCCCATATTCCATTCGATTCTTCAGACTTTGAGCATGCGAATGAAAAAATAAAAAAAATTTCTCTGCGACAAACAATCAGTGAACAGCATTGATTTAAAGTGCTGGAGTGTGTATACCCCTGTTTGGGTAATTTGTTTTATACAGATAGTGTAGGGTCCGAGAGTTAATCACGAGACTCGGTAGAGTCCCACGCCACGTACATTAAAAAGAATTTTCAAGCGCGCGGCGCGAGACTCGACCGAGTCCATGATATACCCGAACAGGAACCAAACGGCGAAGTGGGTTGGGTGGGGAGAGAGGGGGAGACAGTATTTGTTCTATTTCTTCCACCTCGCGATATCTACGGATTTAGAATATTTATTCTCGAATGTAGCCATGCAAAGCTTTAATTTGAGCCCTTACTCGATGAAATCGGTGAACGGAGAGCTGAGGTATGATTATCAACGTTTTTAGGATACCCGTTAGGAAGAACCACGGAGACAAGTCTCTTTCACCGCAAAGGTTACAAGGAGTGAAGGAAGGATGTTTCCCACATCTTCCTATACCACAGCGTAAACGGATTAGTATATTACGTAACAAATGCGGAAAGTTAGTTGTCCCATCGCTTGAGTGCGGGGTTCGCCGCCCGAGCGTAGCGAGGGTGTAGTAGACTTTCGCGCACCCGTGTGCGAGAAAATTTTTGCGCACCGCTAGCGGTGCAAGAAAGTTTTTCCCGCACGGGTACTCTCAAATCTGCTTTCGTGCTTGCAGACGTCGCACAGACGAGGACTTTTCGTTGTATTTGTTGAGAAAAATCGAGTTCGATACGCGAGTCCAACGCAGCAATCCCTTACTCGTGTGAAGACGCCTTACTCGCTACCTTCGGGTCTTCACACTCGTGCGCGAATCGCTACTTTGCGCTTTTGTATCGAAATATACTATTTCATCACTATAGCAAGGGCCGTCAGCAATTCTTCAACTTGTCTTTGTATCTTTCATAACTACCGTATACGGTATTGGGTATATGGTAATTTGGACTATGATTTATCATGTCAATTCTTGGTGTTAATGTTAGATAGTTCAGCACACGGTAATTTTCAGCATGGTTAGATACATTTTTGTAAAATAAATGTAAACGAATATTATATGAAATCATTTAGTCTATCATTCACCAACAAACGACCGACAAACGATTGCAAAGACAATAATTCATTCCGAGCAGATGAGGGGCTAACTATGTTCAGGTTGATCGGTGATTGTTATGTATATGGCGTGCCCATTGGCTACGTGGAAAACAAACGCCGATCATTTGATGTTTGAGTTGCCTGTACGCAGGCGTTTTTGATTCTCTATACCTATAAAGCTTCCACGAAAACACACAGGTTCCTACTGTTTTGTCGTACGATGTATGGTTCATGAGATATTTGATAAAAAGTGTTTTCCGAGTTAGCGGCTGAAGCTCCACCCTGATTGAAAAATTTTTTGTTGCAAATTGTTTATATTTCAACAGCAATTTGAATTTTCTAACAAAAGAATGCTTTTTTAAACCAGAATCTTTTTTTTTTACTCAAAAAGCAATGTCAGAAGTAAAGAAATTTTTTACCCATAATTGGGGAAATTCAAGGTCGATAGTGCATGTGTTCCCATTGATGTGGGGGCTTGAAACTTTAGACACATTTTTTTTGTTACTGATTTTGGTTTGTAGGTACAACATGATTTCATAGAATTATCACCGTGCTGAGATATACGATGAAGGTTTCTTCTCATTATATGACTATAAGAATTCTCAACGCATAAGAGAATGATTAGTTGCATAGCTAGCGGAATTGCGATAGCGCTTTTGCGCTATCTCCAGCGTAAAGCACTGAAGTACGTTTGCGTTGAACTACTATTTGATTATTCTGCCATTTTCTGTAAATTCATATTTTTTTAAGTTATATATCAGAGTGAGATAAGCATTTATTATCGATTTAACGAACTTATCTCGACCGTTATTATTTCAAAAATTGTATTACTCAAATAATTCAGAACAATACGCTATTACACTACTCTTTCTGAGCGTGTTTACCGCACAATAAAATTTTCGTGCGACTTTCAGGCAGCAAGCGAAAATTTCTATACGATCCGCTACCGCTACAAGAAGCACTTCCAAGCTTGCTAAGTGTGTTGAATGCAATTTATATTTCAGCGAGCCAAATCGAATGTCACTTTAAGTTTTTAAAAGTAATTCCAGTATCGTAATTTCGAACACGAATGGAAAATAATTCCCCAATAACGCCTAATAATAACGCTTTTTTCTCTAGGGCTTAAACCAATAATAAAAAAAAAAAAAATGTGCTTATTATGAGTTCATTTATGTTTGATTAAAAATCACTTCATCTAATAAAGATTTTCCAAATTGAAATTAAATTTTTTTTATTGAGGGGTAACACTGCTGTAAATTTCTCAAAAAATTGATTTTGCTTTTATTGGCTCAAAAATTGCTTTGAACCTTTTAGAATATGGGGCAAAACGTTTATTACCTGAAAGAAATTTTTTTCATTGAAATTTCGAGCTCTTCTCCACGTGCGTCAGACTGCTCTGAAACGACTATACCTGCGTCAAATAAGCCCCTGCTGGAAAGGTATAGCCTGATGTCTTATCTTTTGACAGATGTCGTTAGAAAGTGTTTATGTTTAGTTAGAAGCATTTCCAAACAAAATACGATAGTGTTGCGTCATAATCTCCTCAAAACTTTAAACGCGGTTTTTCTCAAAACACGATCTTTCAAGACGGCACGCAGCATAACTCCAATACAATTTTCATTCTTTCCATTCGAATTTTTAACAATATCTTTAAAATAACATTTTGAAGCGAATTACGTACGGGATTTTTGATACGTTAATTTAAACATTATTTACTAACAAATGATTACCCCGTTTTTTTTTTTTGTCAAAAATTGAACGTCTTCATTTAAATAGTCACCAATCACACAAAAAGCAATATTTTTAAAATCCCCAACCCATTTTACTAGCTATGAACATGCAGACTAGGCAATTTTTTTAGTTTTTCCCCAAGTTCAAATTCACACCAGCTACACTGCGTGCTGCAGAGCGCCTCAAATTCAATAAGCCTCGCGAGAATGGCTCCGGTGACGCCATTTTTTAACATTTATCGATGATAATTTTTTCTTCAATACTCAAATATATGTTTAATAATTTTCTCGAATATTAATATTCTATTATCTTTTCTTGCATCCAATAAAAATTGTTAAAAGAAACGCTTTTTTTAGGCTGTTACAGTGGTGTCACCCCTTAACCGAAAAACAAACTAAAACTCAAAATGAACAAAAAAATATCAATCTTTTTCAGATCGTTGTGAATATCGCATGCTAATTCAATCTTATTTCTCATGAAACATCGTATACGAAGGACAAAGATTTTCGTATCACTATTTCGGAGATATTCGAGAAACTAATTTTTTCTTGATAAAAATCGATTACAACATCCCCTTAAACTGAGCATCGTGTGTATATCAGGGTGTTTCATTTTTAGGCAATATTTTTTTTTGTTCTGTCCTACCTGAAAATCTGATTATTTATAAGGAGAAAGAAATATTCCCGTTGGAAAAAAAATTCTAAGTAAATCAGAGGCTTCACTCTTTCAAAAATTCGATTTCCCATATAAATAACACGGGAAAAATTTTTCTTCGGCTTCAACTCGATTTTTCGGTATTCAAAGAATTGTTTGGAAAAAATGAGTGTACAGCTTTTGTAGGGCATTAAATTTGCTACAAAAAGTTCCTCTAACAACAAATTTCCTTTAAATTGAAATTCATTGATCTTACATTAAATATTATTTTACAATAGACGCTGTAAGGGTATTACATCATTAATTTTAGGAACTACTTCTTGTATTTAGTCCATAAATATGAATTTTGAGCAATAATTACTATGAGATCATAATACCAATGTATTAAAATTAGTAGTTTCTAAGATTGATAATGTACTAGCATTATAGCGTCTATTGTAAGATAATATTCAATGTAAGATCAATAAATTTCAATTCAAAGAAAATTTGATATTAGCTATTATTAACATTAACCTTTCCAGTTCTACAACTCGAAAACCGTTGGTCGGACAGCGTTTGTTCAGAGGAACTTTTTTGTAGCAAATTTAATGCCCTACAAAAGCTGTATACTCATTTTTTCCAAAAAAATTCTTTGAATACCGAAAAATCGAGTTGAAGCCGAAGAAAAATTTTTCCCGTGTTATTTATATGGGAAAACGAATTTTTGAAAGAGTGAAGCCTCTGATTTACTTAGAATTTTGTTTCCAACGGGAATATTTCTTTTTCCTTATAAATAATCAGATTTTTAGGTAGGACTGAACAAAAAAAAATATTGCCTAAAAATGAAACACCCTAGTGTATATGCATGACCTATAAAAATGAGATAATCTTGTCGACCTATAAAAGTATGAATTTGCGTTGTCGCGTGGTATTGCGGTACTTAAATACAAAAACAACGATTATCCAGTTCTACATTCACGTGAAGTGGGAGTCATGCTTTCAGGCGAAAAAGACGTAGTTCGGTAACGTTGCCTCAGTTGATGCAATTCGTCTGACGACATGTGCGAAACTGAACTGTAAAGTGATGCAACATTATCGAATACCTGTTTATATTTCAATTCAGATTGTGTTTGTACTAGCTTATGTTCAGTCGCTTCTATGAATTTCGAAACAGAATCCCGGTACTTGTAGGCTTTGAAAATGTTTAACATTTGTTCCAACTAATTTCCTATATCGATTCTATAATATGAACAAGGGTTCACCACGAATTCTATATGATAAAAGTCGAAGCACAGTCTGCAATAATTTTATTTTACCTGTAATATATTTGTGGATTTTTTATACGGGTAACTTTCATTTTTATTTTTTACTGGAAAGCCGACTGCGTGATGAAAATGCATGAGTTTACAGACGCCCTATATATGTGTACTGCCAAAACAGAATTGCGTAATTATTCAAAACGCCCAGAATTAAATACATCAAAGCATATGATGGTAAAGTATAATATGAAAGCTGCCTAGCGCTTGCTTGCTTTATCTCGATATGACGGTATTCCACTTCCTTCAGTTAAAACTTTTTAGAGTATACGTGTCACTAGCAGCGGCTACTCCATGTCCTACGTGAGAAGAGTCATGCGCGGCAAATATGATGATCTTATACTGGTTCGCAATTTTATGTAATTTCCAATACTTTCTACACACATTTACAATGTTGGTATAATTTTCATAACTATTATAAGGACAAGATTATCTCAAATATGATATTCAAGACTAACAGTTCAGAGAAATAAAAAAGCGCACTTATAAATAAAGTGAAACGTTAGCGCGTAAAAATGTAGCACGTGTTTCGTTAGAGATATGTATGTAACATGCAGCATAATACGCGTACCCACATGAATTGAGAGTCACTGCAAATGGCTTCAAAGGATTCTGGAGATCGATGCCTGGTTCGGCGCAGGTTCAACGAAACTGCGCGAAGCCCACAGATGTTTCAACAGGTACGTATACAGACATGCAACGCAAGCAACGTACAGTTGATGTGTTTGCGAACAGTGGAGGTGGAAGCGCGTTTATAGATAGACGCGACCAAGATTCGGCTGATTCAAATCCAGTACGCTGTACGACAGTGCTCCTCTGTCAGCCCTTGCAAATTCCACTGTTTTCATCTTCTCTTGGATCTTGCATTACAGTGTCAGTGGCTTGGCACGTGCGGACTTCATAAAATTTGGCTGCTCTCCACACTATAATTTTAAAAGTTTAACTAAAAATCCTTACTGTTCTCTATTGAGTGCGGATTACCATCATCAGTGAATTATTTTTCGGTTTTTTAAATCTTCAATTTCATGTCAATTTATTCATATTTTTTGTGAATTAATTATTGTCCAATTTCACTAGAATTCAAGATGTATTAAGTAATGACTGTTAAACGGTCAGTGACGGAAAGTATTATCTTTACTGTCGATACAACTTCTGCTCAAGGGATACAATTTACGAGTAAATAATCTACCATGGCAGTGGAATCGGAAAGACGGGATGGTAAGTCAATATCCATAAATTATGAATAATAAATTTGAAAAAATTTGACTCGTGGAAGGTCAATGTCATTTTGAGGGTCAATGTCAACTTGGAGGTCAGTGTCATCATGGTTATTCCATGGCGAATAACATTACGGAATATTTGTCACGACTCTGGAATTGCTGTACTTAATTATATTGTTTCAAATTGACGAACTTTATGTTTTTAGAGCACTACGACATATTATACAAAATTTAAAACCAATCACATATTATATTAATTTGAATTTTGAACTTCTGGTAAATATAAGATATTTTATATAAAGGACTATGAAGCGTGTCAACCTTGATTTATTATTTCTGCTACAATCATGCTTTAACGTAAAATACCGGCAAGCGGAAAATGATGAAATTCTAAGATTTATTGTGGTTAAGATAAGCTGTTGAGAAAATTCAATTAACCATTCATATATGACGTATTCAAGAGTCCGCCAGTTTCTGTGTTAGCAATATAAACTGTTACAAAAACAATTACGATAGTAGCAGCTAATATCGTATAACGAGACCTTGTAATCAGAGTGTAAATATCATATGCGACATGTACTAAATTTTGAATACTTTGAAGCTATTTGTAAACAAATTATACAAAATTTGAATAGCTAAAAGGTTCTCGGTTATCCGTTTTCCAAGCTTTGACCTTGGACACCCTTGAGAAGTATGAGAATTGAAATGCCCTGAATGTTGATACACGTGTGTGCAAAAATTACTCGCAAAGAATGTCAATATTCATGGTAATAATCAATAACGAACATTTTCAGCTTTATTTCTAGGCTAACGAGAACTCAAGTCATTCATATTATCCTATCTCGCTTATCCACGCCCACAAACTTTAACCTTGGCTAACCTTGGGTTCTACGAAAGTCCAAAAGTACATATGGGGTACTTCATGCCAAATCACCCGGGCTGTGACTTTGACCATTTTACAATTTTTGTATATTTTTTTAATATAGTTCCTTTACTCATTCATACTATCCTACCTTGCTTAACCACGCCTACAGAGTTTAACCTTGACCAACCTTGGGTTCTACGAAAGTCCAAAAGTTCATATGGGGCATTCCATGTCAAATCACTGTGGCTTTGATCATTTTACATGTTTTGTATATTTTTTTATATGATAGTTCCCATCCCAAAAAATGCAAAACTATCCAAAGAATGAAAAAAAATTCAATTTTTTTATGGTATTTGGAGTCAGAGTTATTAAATAATAAATTTTGAAGAAGGTATAAAATAGTCAGGATCCTACAGACTGGGTGATTTGACATATGTACTCCTTATAATTATACTTTAATGACAGACCGAGCAAAAAAAAAAGAGGTGAAAATGTCTGAAGCTCTCGTGCCTTGACCTTAGATGTCTTTGGGATTACAAAAAATTAGGAACTTCTATAAATTGTTCTAAATGTGCTACATAAGAATTGTAGATGCACTTTTACAACAGTTCGCTAAGAATTTGTTATAGGAATTGAGGGATTTCATTAGAAACCATATAAATACATGGGATTGTATTTCAATTTCCTGATTTGTTAACAAGTGCTCACAGAGTTTGACCTCAGCTGACCCAATGATGTTACGACGTGTATACGGAAATTGACGTTGCGTTGAATCCACCTCGATATTATTTCATTGTTTGAAAAGATTTCTTTCAAATTTCCGAGTGAATATCTATGTTCCGAATTTCCTACCAGCTTTGACCTCGATCGCCCTTGGTATTTTTGACCGCTCGTTAAATTTACCATTGAAATGTCCTACGAGCTTTGAAACTTTTCCAGTCTCACTATGTAATTTTTTATTTCCTGAACGATTGACGAAGAATTGATAGTAAAAATACATAAATCATCGAAATAATCAGGAACTGGTTGATTTTATGCAAGAAAATGTTTGCTGGATTACATGTAATGTAATACTTAACCAAAAGATCTGTTATTGAATTGTGGAGGAATCTGTGGTAAGATGATTTGGATATCCTAATTATAAATAGATATCATTTCCATCGATCAGCAAATTATTTGGTCTCTCGACGTCCGTCTAAAATTAATACCTAAGTTATGCTTGTGATTTTAATAAATTCGTTGGTCTGAAATTATGCACCGAGATCAAAATTAGAATAAATTATACATCTGACCGTTGAGTTAAGCCACCGTGTGGATTTAATTCTAATTGTAATACGCCAATTACATCTCAACAAGGACTACAAGAAACAATTTAGACTATTCGTCTCTAAATTTCTAATTCAATGACAAATTCAATTCAAATTTTGTCACTTGTCATAGTATGTACTAAAATCTGCAATTCCACCACATTTTTAACCCACGAAACCGTACCGCTTACGAAAATTAACACGTGAATTTATTTTATATATCTATGATAGCAGATTTCGTATTACATACACTCTGATCCCTAAACCGTTTGTTCTTATCTCTTGGAAAAAATATTGTCCTGTATGTTTTTTATTTCAAAAATCTAATCGATGCGAAATCAATGTCTATTTTCTAGAAAATTTTCAAAAATCTCACAGAGAATATTACTCATTCTCTTCAAAGTTTCGCAAATTTTATAGCTGATGATGACATTTTGATCCCAAAGTTTGGAAATTCATCTTGAAATCCTGAGGGTCTTGACTGGATTTCGTTAAAGCATTATTTTTTTTGCGAAGGCCTTATGAACGAAGCTGTTTTTGAATTACGTGTTTTTATTTCATTAAACTATTCAGTTAACGTATCTTTCACCTCAAGCATACTGTGCTGCAGTGCTGCACGTAAAGGCTGGTGATCGTTTACCCCTATTGTCCTTAAAAATCGTGCTTCTATAGGTTTGTTTGAAATTTTTTGTATTCATTTGAAGACTATAAAGGAAATCGATATTGCGTGAATTAGGCACTACGACCCCATTCGAAAAATAAGTCAGGGTTTAAGATTTGTTGTTCAATTTCCATTTTAAATCTTGCGAGCCAATTCTTGGCATTCCATTAATTGCTTAGCGGACTTTGGAATAGGGGTGAATCCATTAAAATGTTACCATGATTTTTGTAATGAGTGAGTGAGGGACGATTATGATATGTAACGCACTAAAATCCGGAAAGTCATTGTTTTCTGGTGACAATAAATATACAATATTCCTTCATTCTTAGAATCGATGTTCACGCATTAGGCAGTCCCATCAAGCCGCCACACACATACCTACATACTCACTCCTAGTTGGCATAGCTCACATACGTTTAATCGCAAGTCACGATTCACTTTTTGTTCCGATGTTACTTTCTCGAATTTCTATTTCTGTGGACGGTATCGTGTGTATATAAAAAGGCGCCGGTCGCCACAAGTTCATCGTACTCTGTGCATGTATATTCACATATACTATTACAGTTGTAAATCAAGCCTACGACGAACCCATTCATAGAGTAGTTACGCATCGCGTCAAATTGCTATCCCAGGTTATTGCCTTCACTCATCGCGTGTAGTAAATCATTTTGGTTACGAAAATGGAGTATATGTGTAATGTATGGAAATGGTTACGGGTGAATACCGTCGTTAACATGTTGGGATATTTATAGAGAGAACGACACCGCGATGGTTCAAATTTTAATGAGTAGAAATGACTGATATATTAGGGGGATGCGAAAATTTGATATAATCAACGTGCTTCAGACGTAGAAGTGCAGACAAAATGGGTCAAGGTGAAATAATCGATAACGCTATTCCTGAATGATATTCGGTAAGGTTTTGACACCAGACTTAGGTCAAGATACAGGCGTGAACAGCACTATAATAATAAATTAAAACTTTAAGTAAATCATATAGGTGAAATATCTACTACACATCAAAGTCACTGAGAATTCTGCAGAGGACGTACAATTTTTTACTTTTCATCACCTACGGTGATATAAGAAAAGTATTGGTTTTGGTCGAAAAGTGACTTGCTAATTTCAACGAATCTTCACGTTTTCGACCCTCTAGAATCCGAAAAACAAGTTTTTAGAAAGATGTCGGTCTGTCTGTCGGCCTGTTCGACAAACTCGCGCGGTGATCTCGGAAACAGCTCGATGAAAAAATCTGAAATTCACAGGACTTACAACCAAATGATGGGCATGAAAAATTGCCATGTCTGGTTTAATTTGAACTTCCGGCTCTACCGGAAATGAATCGATTTTCGCTGTTTTACTGACAAACCTATACTTTTTTTTTCTGTATTACCTTTCTAAATGAAAAAATATATTCTTCCGAGTTGAGAATTTCATATATATAGGGCATTCCTTGCCAATGACACCAAAAAAATTGTAAATATACCCAGATCGAATTAGACTGAATGCACTGTATAAAATTGTTGTTTTTCAATATATAGGGCGATCCTTGCCAATGACAAGAAGAAATTGTAAGTGTAACTAGATCGAATTGCGATTAAACGCACTGTATGAAATTGGCATTTTTTTTATGTGAAATTTTCAATTTTGATCTTGTTTTTCGGTTTTCATTACTTTTTTCTACTTTTTCTTCCTCTGGCAAACTCATTTTTTTTTTTTCTTACTGATGAAAAGTACTCCGAAAAACTGGTTTTCCGGCTTGTTAATATTGTCATTAATTGCTGCTCCGTTCTACGTATATGTGGTTTTCTATCTTTTGCCATCGACTATTCTCTCAAAAGTGCAACTAGTGTATAAAAACGTTGTGTCATTTGGTCCATCAATTCTTCTACGACCTTCAAAAAATACATTCTCCTTCTAAGGACATATTAAAATCAGATTTTATTGTCAAGTATATGACATCAATTTGATGTAAATTATATTGTAACTTATATCTGAACGCACTTATTGTTAAGGTTAAAAGTGGCACTTGGCGGGCCAATTTAACATGAACAAAATAATTCAACCACCTAATTTTATGTGGGGTATCAATTTATAACGAAAACAAATAGATTACGCCGTGTTATGTCATATTAACGACTTTCTTATGGAACAAAATTATTGGACATCCCAATAGTAACTATTGGGGCCTATACTATAATTGACTTCTATTTTGTAGATCATACGCCGTTTATAAAATACGTCATGCTAAATCCTGGCATTGTCGACTCCCTCCTTCCTCTTTGTCGCGGTTCAAAAAAAAAAAAAAAGAAATTGTGGTTGCTAGAAGAATAAAAATTAAAATTGATGAATTTATGTGACGTCACGTTTGCTCACGTTTGATCGTCACATGTCGTAACGCTCAGCTATATGCCCCCCGTTGCGTACGTATTTTATAGACAGCCCCTTACAATATTGGCTATTTATATCTAATATTGTAGCCAAACCCGTTGCGATCTCAGTCTACAAATTTCACATTTTCATTATCGAAGTGAATATCAAATTGAAAAAATGTGTTTCTGACGATTCCTAGATTTTTAAATTATAACGAATCGACATTAGTTTTATCGGAAAGCTGAGCCCGGATTTTATTTTGCACATTCACTTGGTGCATGAAAATAAGTTTTAAAACTTGTTTTAAAGGTTTTTGAAAATTTCCGATAATGCCACAGCTAAACGGGTCGGTTAAAAATTCTGGAAATCTTACTCAAAATTCATACCACTCTGATTGCTGGGCGCTGTTTTGAAATACGAATATGTGATAACAGATGAAAATCGTTCACTAGCTTTGTAACTGTGGAAAGTGCGTGGACTATTATATTAGGGAATATTTGGAGGCTGGATGAGTACCAGACCTTAGTCGATCGCATAAAGTTCAGGAGTTTTTACTGTTGGAATCGGTACTTTTGTAATTAATTTTATTAGGTTATAATTAGACAATTTGTGATTTGTTACTCAAAATCGATATCGACATAATTTTAGAAACTTTAACACTCATCAATAAAACATTGTACAAAAATTTTGTCACTGTGAAGCTGTGAGCATAATATAAACTCCTGAAAAAAATCGGCAGACGTAGAATCTGATAGATTTTTCTGTATTTTAGGGCCACTTTAAAACGAAACATTAATACTTCAGCATTTGTTTGTAATTTAAAGATTTTTGGTTTAGGAATTCTTGGAAAAGTTGTTGTAATTTTCGAGTTACATGAATGTGATTAATATTCAATCTGCGGTTATATCACCTAATAAAATTGATTACAAATGTACTGATTTCAACAGTACAACCTTCTTAAAGGGTCATAAAGGTTTAAAAGGTTGAAAATTTTGTAAAATTTAATTTAATTTAAATGTCTTTTATGGACGTACGAATAAACATGTACACGAATTTTCTTTCAAATCATGTAGAAGGAGAAATTAATTTTTTCATTACTTTTTGGGACTGCGATAAAAATTAGCACAAAGCACTGGGGGTATTTTAGAGGTGCAACTGTCACCTGTCAAAGTTTCAACTGAATTAAAAATGGCCAGGTTAAAACTAGGAGGTCATAAATGAATTTTATGAATACACTTCGGCGGTGATTGAAAATTGCGAAAAAAAAACGCTTTAAAATAATTCCTTGAAATCTTTTTTGATTTTATTTATTTTAGTCAAATTTTAGTCAAATCAACTTGGGCACTTCTCTGTAATAAATGATTTATGCGCATTCTTCATCAGAGCTCCACTTAACGATAACTGAAAAATGTTAAAATATAATTTTTGAAAATGTCGCAATTTTTGATTTTTCGTGGAATAGTTATTCGATTTTTTTTTTTTCAAAATGTAGATATCATTACTTGATCATTTTGAAACTAAATTTAATAAACGCATACGGTGACGTCAAAGAAAAAAAAAAAAAAACCGATTGAATAATTAATATTGTTATAAATTTTCACAGATGATAGTGCGGGCAAAAAACCACTCCTACCCGCCCGGTACCTGATGGCTATTATGGGTTCCATCGGCCTAGCCATAGTTTATGGGTTTAAGGTCAACGTCAGCATAACCATAGTAGCTATGGTCAATCATACGGCTATCAAAAGTGCAGCTGGCAACAAAAACCACATAATTGCTGAATCCCCCTGTGCGCACGAAGGGCAGAACGTTACAACAATCGAAAATGCGGTAAGTAATTGCTAAATGGTACCAAGGTCAAGTTTGTGCGCATGGCTATCATATTTCGGTAGTACGTGTGTGCAACCAAAGTGCAATTGAACTCTGTAAGCAGACTCGAATTGTGCTGCCCACAACCAGAACTGTTATGATCTAATGTGAGTTGAAAAATAATAAGATCCAAGAAGGTCCAAGTGCATTGTGGTGGCGTGATTGAATAAATCAGCGGAATTTTACCCAAGAAATTTGTTAATATTCATTTAGTTTCATTCATTCATGCTAAAGTTCTTTAAAATTTCAAAATTTTCTATCTTCAAAACGCTGAGAAAAATCAATGTACCGAAAATTATGGTTAGTTTTATTTGTCTAATACCTCCTACATTTAAAAATAAAACTCAGCTGGATTGAAAATGTCAATGTCTGCGAGGTACGTTGAACAGTGGTCGAATCCCACATGTATGTAAGTTGTAGAAAAATTTGAGACCATCGATAAAGAGTATGGACTATACGTCCCTTTTGCAAAGTGCCCGGTAAATTAGACAAAGAGGGATCAAGGTGGCAGCCACATGAGCATCCTACCAGTCTACTGGTTAGAAAAAAATTGTAGTTGCTATCTCTTTTTTTTGCACTTATTTTGGCTAGACATATATTTCTACACTGTGCGCAGTCCATATGTGTCGATGTCTGAAACATACATATACAATAAGAGGGAAAAGTGGTTCAGGTCACATACAGAATACCCTATATTACCATACTTTACAGTTGATACGGATACGAACCGTGGACTGACGTGAATAAATTAATCATTTAAATTTGTGATGTATCATCTTAAACTTCACTTTATCATATCACACCCAGGTCATTTGAGGATAACCTTACATTGAAAGACGAAAACAAATTTGCTGTGTGAAGTATTAACGAATGTTTGATTCGTGTATACAGAGTTAGTATGAGCGGCAAATGGCTTACATTAAATTTTATATGAATTGAACTCATCGGGAGATTAAGAGATAGACGCAATACATAAAATTATGATGCGTGTGTTTTACTCTCAAAAAGAAGTTTTGCCATTTTATAAAACAACATTTTTCATAATTTTCTCATGAACAAAATTCATTTCTAGGTGTTGTCATATTGTTGTAATTTGCAAATGAACTATTATTCAAATAGACTATAAAATATTTGTAGAGATTTGAAACCATTTTTAATTAAAAGTTCGGAAAAAATCCGATCTTTATATACAGTTTTTAATTTTCTTTTTCCTAGACTACGAGAAAAAAATATTCATTTCATTCTTGACAGAATTTGAATTCCTACGCGATAACGGTTAGCCCAAGAATTCTCAAAAAATTTCTGAAAGTCCCTTTCAAAATCTGTTACTTAGTGAAAAAAATTTCGTCAGTATCGAAATTTTGGTCGAAAATGGTTGTCCAGTTTAACGAAGAATTTCCCACAGATTGAATATTCCCTGGGATATATTTACCAGATTTTTTGTAAAAAAATGTCCACACGGGCCCGCCACTTTTGCAAATGTATTTATAACACAACCGCTCGTAAAACGAGAATGCTGACCTGAATCAATAAATATTCCTTAAAGAATTTATTGCGACTATACTGATTGTGAGTCGCCGAGCATTTCACAAGTGTTATATTGGTACTGATATAAGAAGTCTCATAAAATTCTTGTTATTGAACTATTCTATATTTACTAATTTAATATAACATAAGGGGCCATCCATAAATTACGTCACACGTTAGAGGGGGGGGGGGGGGGGGGGGGGGCAACGAAAGGTGACACTGTGTGACAAGGAGCAGGGGGGGGGGGGGGGTCAAAAGCTTTGTGACGTCACATGTTAAAATCTAAAGTACCAAATCGCGAAAGTTATATGCAAACCAAACACTTAAAAAAATTACTAACTCGATCTATATTTATTATGTTAATTTTATTAAAGATTATTTTCAATTTGAATTAAAAAAAAATTTGGAAAAATTGATGTTTTATTTAATTACTTCTAAGTATGAAATTGAAAAAAATGTGACGCCACACCACCGGGGAGAAGTTTCACAAGTGTAACCACCTGTAACAAGGACGGGGGGGGGGGGGGGGGGGGGGGGGGGGGGGCAAAAAACTACAAAATTTGTGTGACGTAATTTATGGATGGCCCCTAATAGACATTCAATTCAGGAATTAAGAAAGATAAAAATTGATTCACAAAATCTAAGCTAACAACATAATATATCTATGAACACAGATGTGACCATGATTTTTACTTTATTTTCGAAAAAAAGCTATCGAAGATCACGATGAAGATTTGAAATATTCTCACTGAATGCTTGCCTTTATCGAAATTCGTATTTTCAACAAAAAATACGAAATATGAATAATTTAATTTTAATTACTACAGGAACCACATGATGGCCCTTTTGAATGGGACTCATCAGTGCAAGGCCTGATTTTGTCTTCTTATTTTTGGGGTTATTTACTAACTCAACTTCCTGGCGGCCGAGTCGCTGAACTGTTCTCGGCGAGATGGGTAATGAATGGTTCTGTCATTTTGAACGCTGTGGCGTCTATTCTTTCACCGTGGTTCGCGCAACTTCACTATTCCCTTTTCATCGTGCTGCGTGTCATGCAGGGTCTTGGTGGGGTGAGTAATTGACAGTTATATTGATTGATTAATCATGCTTGATGATTCGTTGCTATAACTATACATACCTCACGGACCAGGTGAAACCATATGGTCGTAGCGCGCAGGCGCCGAATAATACGAACTTTATGGGGATAACCAACAAGCTAAAAATCTCCCTAGACTTGTTGTTGATTGCTTACATTGTTGAACTCGACATAACCTAGGGATTTTCTAGCATGACGAGTTGGCTATTCCCATAAAATTCCTATTATTCGGCGCCTGAGCGCTACGACTGTATGGTTTCACTTGATCCTCACGGTATATTGTGTAGTAAGAAATTTAAATTTAAATGATGGATGCATGTATGTATATTTCATATACTTACTACTAATTTCCTACGGCACGAATCGTGACAAAATGGTAATTTCGGACAAATGATTATATAGAGGAGAGCGGGGCTGTATGGGGACCTAAAAAAATTCGATGAAAAAATAATAATAATATTTGATAACAAAATTAAATTTACAAACAAATTCATTTTGTATGGAATTTCGAAATTTTTTTTTATAATGTTAGTTTTCCTTGCCTATTTTTCGCTGGCAGGAGGCTAACTTTGAACATGTCCATTTTGCCCGGCAATGATTGACATTTTATTTTGTGAGCATCTTATAGAACTGGATATATATAATATAAAATATATAACTGGATATATTATAATTTTAAATAAGAAAAACAAAAGGAAAAAGCTCGTAAAGTCATTCTTGTGTAATTTCCTTACGGTCCTCATTTTATCCCAGTCTCCACTATACATATATAATGTATAGTGCTTAAATTTTAGATTAATAAATCGTTCTCTCGGATATGCAATATAAATAGAGCCCGAGATTTGAATTTCGCACAACCGCCGGTTGATTAAAGGTTTACCGGTACCTAAATTTTTCAATTGTCAACGTCCGTGCTTGCAAAATTTTACATTCAATTTTTTTATTAATTTGTAATTTATTTCAGGGTGTGACTTTTCCAGCGATGCACGTCATGATTGCAAAGTGGGCACCGCCTAGTGAAAGAAGCATTCTATCGTCAATTGTTTATGCAGGTATAATGCGAAAAACTTTTAAAATTTAGCATTTAGAATTCATTAACATACCATGGTGTGGGCACACTGAATTTTTAAATCATGTTTGCAATTAATATTCATTCAAGTATTTCTCTGGTCATTTATTTATTTTTATCGCATTAATAATTTATACTCTTCGAATTTTTGCATTTTTTATTTTTGTTTTATTTTGAAATGTTGAAATGTTGTACAGTACAAGTGCGCAAAGTACGTGTGTGGATTACGTACGCGCACGCGTATCGTATACTATTTTTCGAAACGGTGCGAGAATTGGATTTTTCGTGCCTTAGCGTGCACAAAGTGCCTGTTTCTCGCACTAGTGTGCAAAGTATTGCTTTGCACACTGGTGTGAGAAACAGGCCCTTTGCACACGCTAAATAGGTACAAAAAGTCGAGTTCCACGCACCGTGTTTCGAAATAGTAATTTCGTTTTTAATTTTTTTTTCCTGCCGGTCTGAAAACGGTCATTTTAGGCCCGCTTAATAGGTTAAAAAAACGCGAAAATCGTACATGCGTTACGAAATAGTATATTACGCACCTAGGGAGGGAAAGTAGGGTATTCCAAACTGCGTGTGAGATTGACACCCGAGCCGAAGGCGAGGGTGGCAAAAACGCAGTTTGGGATGGCCTTTTTCCCTCCCGTGTGGCGTATACTATTTTTCACCACCCCCTGCATCGGAAAGTACGACTTCCCGTTCACGCGAGGGGACGAAAGTCTGTACTTTCCATGCAGGTGTGGTGAAAAATAAATTTCAAACCGTATGTAAGCCGGCGAAATAGAACTAAGGAGAAAAAATAGTATTGCTAGTATAGACAGTAACAAAGAGATGCGGTAGTAAAAAACTGACAATGAACCTCCGATTTGGCAATATGGTGCACATCCTTTATTCTATTAGACTGTAAAGAACTCGTGTGCAAAGTGTGAAAAGAATTAACGACGAGTAGAATATTATTTCTTGACCTTATTTGAAATATGTTGTGAAGTTATTTGGCATCATAGGTCATATACAATATATACGTAAAGTAATCAACTATCAAGGCTAATTAAAACTCCCTCAGTTAGAAACCCAGTTTTGAGCTCAGCGGCCCTTTACGGGAGGTGTCCGTATCTCACTCTACCATAAGAAGTGGAGAATACAAAAGAACAGCGATACTCTCTCTCCTTATTTACACTCCCTGCCCTGGAAAGCTGTTCCCCTCAAAATCAGGGGAACAGCTCTCTTACCGAGGGGGCTCTTAACCGAGGGAGCACTGTATCTATATTATTGAATTAACTCTTTGTCAACCTGAAGAAGGCCCTCTACGTCGGGCTGAAACGTAACTCTTAATTACTTATTACTTATGAGCTATGATGACGAATC
This sequence comes from Macrophya annulata, assembly GCA_963924015.1. NCBI lineage: Eukaryota > Metazoa > Arthropoda > Insecta > Hymenoptera > Tenthredinidae > Macrophya > Macrophya annulata. The sequence goes on along the minus strand of OZ001257.1, from coordinate 10,874,294 downwards.
ATTTCAGAGCAAAAAAATGAAAATTTTTAAATAAAATAAGTGTTAAAATATTTCACATAAGTTTGACCGAAAACATCGCTAACAGTATAAGTATTCCCAAAAAATATTAATTAATCGAGTTTCGTTAGACTTGTCAACAATATAAATTAATAACTAAATCTCTCCATCCCCTTCATAGGCACGGCCTTAGGTACCGTTATTTCGATCGTGGTATCCGGGTTAGTGGCTGGCTATCTTGGGTGGGCTGCTGTATTTTATGTGGAAGGGGCTTTATCTCTAATTTGGTGCGTCGGTTGGGCATTTCTTGTACAGGATTCTCCCGAACAACAGACAAGGTTTATTGCACAAGAAGAAAAGAATTACATCGCGAGCTCGTTGGGAGAACATCAGGATATAAAAGGCAGCAAAAAGGTGACTCCGTTATAAATTTTGTACAGGAGGATCCTTAAACTCATTCCTAATATATAGAAATATACATATAATTTATAACTCTCAATATTTACTGTTTTACAGAAACCACCAGTGCCTTGGGGACAAGTTTTAAAATCACTTCCATTTTGGGCCATTTTGATTTCACATTTGTGCAGTAATTTTGGCTGGTATATGCTGTTAACGGAATTACCGACCTTCATGAATCAAATTCTCAAATTCAGCATCACTGCGGTAGGTATTTTTTTCTTTTTTTACTAACAATAAGAAGCAGTGGTTGAAAGGGATTGGGTGTCGCAGTGTTCCACTGTGGCTGATCAGGAAGAGAGCATTTCGCTCACAGCAGGCGAACGAATTCCAAATCCACACAAATCTTAGCAATAATTTTTTTAAAGCCATATTTTTCAACTATCTATACATATGAAACATCATGCTCACCATAATCACTTATTTAATAAAACTCGCCAAAGTAAACAAACTTAAGGTGATTTTTGAGAATTAATTTTGAAAAACGTATCGAACCTATTGAGCAGGAGCTTAGAAAACATATTTAGTAATATTTGAGCTAACAACTGGAATTTTCATAATGCATGCTATATTGAAAAATATACAAGTCATGAAAGGCGCAATCTGGTCCATTTTTGCATCAGTATAATGCGTAGGCTTCGCCGATAATCAAAATAAGTAACATGCCCACACTTTACGATGCGTTAAAAATTAATTTTTCTTCATTTTGGTGGATTTCGCGTGCTGGATCGATCCGAATCAGCGGATTAGTCATCGGATAAATCTATTTCATGACATTTTTGATCACCATTTCGAATTTTTTCACGAAATTATATCCCGACCGCTAAGGTAGGCCTATATTGCCTACCTGTCTGTCCCATCTGCATTTTTAACATTTCCAGAAAAACTAGTTGAGATACTCTTTCTATTGAGTTTGTAGAAAAATTTTTCAGACAAAAATTGTCTGCCGTCTCACTCCCCATAAAAAAATTCCTATACAAATAATAAATCACGTCAAATTGTTAATTTGTTCGTCAATTGCACTTAATCACGGGAATAATTGAATAGAAAATTTGTCGGTTAGGACGTTGTTCCTTGAGTAGTGCAGTAAGAAAACAAGTACAACGGTAAAATTAAAACTTTTATTACATACTGTTATATTGACTGGACCGCAAAGACATTCGTTGTGGGTTGCATGGGACCCGCGAGCCGCGAGTTTGACATACTTGGCCTCTAGCATCGTCTTAATATGCGATTCACACTAATTAAATCTTTATGTGTGAAGCCCTTCTTTAGAAAATAGACTACCTGAGATTTTACTGATACTTTAACATGACATATTAGCCTGCAGATATAAACGAAAATTTCATAATCTTGTTCGTGATGTCATTTCACTCAATTTATTGTTGGAAGTTATACCGATACAACCATATGAATGTACTTAAATTTGTGTCACTGTCAAATTTTGACTCGGTGCAGATTTTAAGTTCTATCCCTTTAGAAAGCCTATTGTCAATGAACACTTTGCGCATTCAAATCTCTGTGGAGTCTGAACAGTGAGCAATAAAAAGAAAAATATAAATAGTTGTACTGGTTGAAATTACGCGTACAAAAAAAAAAGCAAAAAATTTAACCATTGAATTATTTTTCATTCTAATCGCACGGGAGAATGTACAGTTTTCATTCTAAATTTTTTTCTGAGATATATATAACTAAATTAAATTTTGAGAATCACGTTTGTCTCTGTATTTGGTCAAATTTTATTAAGACTGCAATTTCAAAAACAGCTTTACATAATTCTGATCACTCGGACGCCTTTTTATTTGTGCTACCCGGTCGCAATTCAAAATCTACCCGACTTTCTGATGGTTTTATGGCCGGTTTTACCAACAAAGAATAACTTCTTATTTAATGAATAACTTTGATCGTCGAATAAAAATTGTAATATAATTGAATGTTAAATAGGCTTTCGTTATTAGCGAATAGAATTTAATCTACGAATAAAAGTTATTCGTCGTTGGTGAAACCGGCCATTAATCATCATAAAATTTTGATACGTTAATGCGAATCATTCAACGATTTACGTATAAAATATACTCAAAATTCTTATTACGTTTATTTTTTATAACTACTGAACCTTATATTTCAGAATGCTGGCCTCTCTGCAATGCCATATTTCTGTATGTGGTTGTTCACAATATGTCTTGGGAGAATCCTGGCAATTTTTCAGTCCAAAGGTTGGATTTCCGTTTCTTTATCAAGAAAAATCGGGACGATATTCGGTAAGTATTGCCTATATACGTCTGTATTCAAATTCATAATCTAATGTCAAATGGTATCGAACGTACAATAATTCAGCTAGAGCTAATAGAGGAGAAATTTGTAGTTATTTACGCCAAAAATTTCGAATTTTCAAGTAAAATTATTCCAAGATTTTTGAAATTCGACAAATAATAATTGTGGACTTTTTTTCGTAAGAATTCTTAGAATTCTAAGAATTTCTAAGAACTATTACAAATAAGTATGAAAAAAGTTGGATATTGAACAATTTTATAAGAAAAATGATGTGTCGCCGCTCAAAAAATCCAGATTGGTATTTCGTGACAGTTCGTAGAATTCTATGAATAACTAAAAATTTTCACGCTATAGTTGTAATACAATTGTAGTTTTCTATAGAAAGTAATAGAAAATGTATGCAAGTCTTGGAATGTGAAAATCATGGAGTAGAATTTTCTAAAATTTCATTAAAACTCTCTCAATTGTTATGAAAAAATTATGATTTTTTAAGAAATAAGTAAAATCATTTTAAATTTTCTAAAAAAGGAATGAACCTAGCAGTCGGTACTCCAACAAACTGGAATTTTTTCTTGTCAAAATTTGTAGAATTCTACGAATAACTGCGAATTTATACGACTTGCTATAAAAAATATCATGTTGCTTAAAAAAAAAAAAAAATGAAAAATTTCCGACAGTCGTCAATTTGAAAAATTATGGAATACCAATTCATAAAATTGTGTAAAAACTAAGCCTACGCATTCATATGACTCGCTTCAAAAGAAATCAAAAATCTACAACAGTCTTCAAGTTTGAAATTATAGAATACGAATTCATGAAATTGCGTAGAAACTAAAATTTTGCAAGAAAAAAGTACAATATGTATTTTATTCTGTATGAACACGATTTGGGGAGAACGAAAAGTGGTATATGATATGGTCAACGATTTTTTTTTAAACTAAGCCCTTCTGTATTGACTAAACCTGAAAAATTCAAATAACAATAGAAAAAAAAAATATATCAAAATGTCGTCAAGAAAACGATGAATTTAAAAAAAATCAGCGAACATTGGGGTTATTTACCGTTATGAAATGGGGAATTTTGTATGATCATATTCAAAAGTTTAGTCAAGATTTTCTTGAGATAACGTATTAAAATTGAATTTTGCACGATTTTCGTCGCGTCGCTGGGCGCGACCCTTGCCACACATTTGAAAAAAATAATTTATTGAATTTTCATATACTATCGTAAAGTAGGATAGTTTTCCGTACATCTCCGTAAAAATGTCATATTTTTTCGTATACTATCGTAATAGTACCAAATCCTTTCGTCGTGCTTGTGGGCCTCGCTCTATGCAAAGCACCGCAGTGCCCGGTAAAAACCTCTTTCGATCGCGAAGTAACTTTGTAACTTATGATGACTCCGGGCCTTTTCATTCATAATATTAGCTTCGGAATCAAAACTGACTTTTGATAAGAGCTACACTTCTTACGTCTATTTCAAAAATTCTATCAGATTATTCAGAAAACTGTGACTAGTGCAACTCTCGTCTACTTTTTTATGACCGAAAATTGTATTTTGTAGAAACGTATCAGGGAGCGTTCTGTAGAAATATATTCTGTAGAAACGTATTCTGTGGAACTATAAAAGTTTTAATAATTTGCCTGTAGAACTGTAATATGTAGAATAAGTCTTCTGTAGAAACGTTCTCATAGAGGGATTCTGTAGAAATGTCGTTAGCAACTTTCTGTGGAACCGTATTGAAAAATATTCTGTAGAACTGTCACATGTAGAATAATTTTTCTGTGGAAACGTATAACCTGTGAGTTATTTTAAGTGGGGTGCTGTACAAAACAAATTTTAATACAATTTGTGGAACCGTGTTATGTAGAAAAGATTATCTGAAGAAAAGTATTTGTAGAAACGTTTCTGTTGAATCTGGACGCCAAATTGTTTCAACCTTAATATTTTATAAATTTCTTTCTTTAATAACGTAAGATTGATCATTTATAATTATTCTGTGACCGTAGCGATCATCCAGAAACCTCGGCGTGCATTAATAATGTCAACGGACATAGGACATAGAAAATTTGGAGCGCATGGCTGCGCCGCGTTTTTAGTGGGTGAACGGTTCGAAAAATATAGTCGGCGTCAACCTTAAGGATTCCAAGAAAGGATTCGCAACCTCTCAACTCAGCTCAACTTAGAACATTTTTACTTTTCACTGGCCTTGTACGAAGCCCATGCTACGTGCGAGACCAATGGTTTCTCAATTATCGAATTCTGAGATGATCTATAACTATAGTAGAGTTTAAAATCGGATGTTTGGATGTCACGAATTTTCAGAAATGGGGATGTTTTATTTAGCATCTACAGATCGTCTACCTGGTGGATTACGATGTACCGGACTTTCGGTCCATAGTTCTCGTGCTCGAGGTCATTTATTGGTAGTTCTCGTCTTCCAAGTCGTCTATGTACTAGATTACGATGTCCTGGGATATCGGTTTGTAGTTTTCGTGCTCCAGGATATAGTTTCCGTCGTAGATGACGATATCCTGGAATTTCGGTTCATAGATTTCGTGCTCTGGGTCATTTATACGTGGTAGATGACGATGTCTAGGAGTCTCACTTCGTAGTTTTCATGCCTTACGTCGTCTACGTCATAGATTACGATGTCACAATGATAAAATCTCGGAGCGAGCGTAGCAAGTGAGCACAACAAACAGCTAGTTAAACATGATTTGGTAATCACGCTATTCTTAATCAAAATTGATACAAATCGAAATATTTTTTATTTGTTTACTGTTCAAAGTAGTAAGTAATAACAATCCCCCAAAAACATTCGCCAAGTACATTAACTTTTACACTACCTACAAAATGTTGTCATGTGTGAATATGAACAAGAAAATTACCATATTGGTAGCTATAGTGGCTAACGAGTCAGAGACCGAACGTCGAACGAGACAAACGTCTACGTAAGATGGCTCACACTTTAAATAATTTACAATCATCTAGACATTGTCGTATCACCTATTAGTTACTTGTTTATTCTACACAGTAAATAATACTCTGCAACACTGTTCAATTGGTTAATGTCAAACGAAGCATAGATCACAATTAAAGCATATAGTCAATCACTTGGATTGATGCTGACCATATTGGTTACAGCTAAATACATGAGTGTATGCTGATCACATGGTCACGAAAAATTCTTGAAGAATAATTGCAGATTTGTTTCCAATGACTTTTTATTACAGCTTCTTCAATTGCGTGCAAAACATCAAAAATTGTTTTAAAAAAATTTGCAATTATTCTCCAAAAATCTTTCCATGAAATTACGCACTTTTTGTCTCTTGCAATTTTTTTGAGAACTTGATAGTTTAGAGGTGAAATTTTCTCAAAAGTTTACAAGTCTCTAATTGTTCAGCTGAATATCATAAAAAATTTCTAACAAAAAGATGATTCATATGAAAGTTGTTTGATTTTTCAAATAGAAAAAATCACGTAATGAAAAATATAGAATTTCGTTTAAAAAAAAAAACAAAGTTGACCTTCTCCCGGCTTTAGTCGCGTGTCCCCCTACTGAAAATGATGCTGCACCATGTTTTTTTCCCCCTCGATATGCTACAAGTTTCGTCCGAAGTATTTTTTCGTATTGTGATTAATTTTCGAGATATCGGCCTGTAACACTTTAAATGCCCCACCCTGTATAGATCCTCTACCTGTTCCACATGGGAAATTTAGATAAAGATACTATTGATAATATTATCATCGAGATTGTGCTCTTCAACAGAATAGAAACTCAGATTTCCTCATATCTAAAACTACATTTACTTTTCAGCATCCTTTGTTCCAATGGTATGTTTGATCGGCGTTTGTTACGTTGGATGCAATCGAACCTTGGCAGTAGTATTGATGACAATTGGAGTGACTTGCATCGGTGGAATGTTTTGTGGTTTTTTAACCAATCATATAGATATCGCACCAAATTATGCCGGAACTTTGGTTGCTATTACAAATACAGTCGCAACCATACCTGGATTTGTAGTTCCACCATTTGTTGGGGCATTGACCAAAGGAAACGTGAGTATTTAGAGTAAAGTGGGTGAATATCGACTACTGGGTGGACGAAGTTATTTCCAGAAAAGCATGAAGAGAGGGCTACTTCCAGAGGAACATGAAAATAGGCTATTTCGGAAAAAAATTTCGTTTCATTAGCCCGGACGATTTCCGAAATAGACCATTTTTCATATTTTCTTGGAAATAGCTTGTGTTTTTCGCATTTTTCGAAATAACCCCTTCTTTGTGCTTTTATGGAACTAATCTGCTCTTCCACCCAATTCTCGATATATGGACCACCACGTTTCAGATATGTTTTGTAAATGTTTCGCTGCTTGATAATGTAAACGCTCCATCCGAAATTTTTTCGTTATTTTGTCCTCTATTAAAAAATATACGAAAAATAGTGCAATTTAAAAAAAAAAACATTTTTTTTCATTGATTATGAGGTAATCCATAAATCCGCAACTTTTTTCAGATTATCTAGAAACGATTCTTTTTTCATTCGAGTTGACAATTCTTTAATTATATTTCGACATCTCATATAACGATAAATATTCGATTGTTTAACTCTATCGTAAGAAATCTTCTGTTGGTGTCTCTCTCTGTATTACATACTATCATTAACTCGATTTACTAGATATTTTATGCTAAAAAATCAAACCATTTTTCATATCACAGAGTCGGGAATCAATTTTCGTAAACGAACCATTTTTCCCTTAAATTGAAGACGTTAAAATGCCGAACATTTTATTTTTCAGGAAACCATCGAAGCATGGAGGATTATTTTCTTCACAACAGTAGGACTTTATATAATAGAAATTTTGATTTACACCATCTTTGGAACTGCCGAAGAACAGCCTTGGAATAAAGTGGAGACAATCAACGAGGAGTCGTTGAGTCAAACTCTTCCACTGAAAGAGAAGAATAAGGAATAATCCTTTTTCGAGTGGAATTAATGTTGTAAACATAATGAACGACACGCAGCATTTGTGCTGACGTTAGTTTTAGGCACCTGTTTTTAACTAGCAAATTGAAAAAAAAAAAAAAAAATACCTATATGTAATTATAAGTCATCCCGCATCCATAAACATTTTTATATTCAACCATACCCGTCAATATACAGTGAAGAATGCCATAATCAAGATTAAATCAACTATATAGGGCGAAAGAATTTTTGAACATTTGAAACAATCAAATGATTGGTTTGCTGTTCATACCAGTTGTCACACCTACGTGTTGGCAAACGTTTTCAATTTGTATAATTTAATTTGTGAAATTGTAATGTAGGCAGTGTAAATGGCCAATTGTGTACTACTCATACACGAAAACGTTTTAAATATTTTTAAGATAATCGTGATTATTGGTTATTTGATGAAAATGTTTGATGTTTGCGCACATTGGTACAAAATGCCGTACTATTAGTATCTATGCACTAAGTGTTAAGGTATTGGGTTAATGTTATTATATGCCAAATTGCAGAATTAGTGTTAAGCATTCTAGGCCATTTTGGCCTAGCTGTGATCTATACCATTTTATTTGTTTTTTCTCCTGTTAGTTATTTTGTAGAGCGTCAAGAACAACACGATTTGCAAAATTTTTATTGAAATAAAAAAAAAAAAAAATTCATTTGCTGATAATCGTTCGAATATCCATATTTTATATATTTATTTTCCAATGCATTTGCTTGCATCTCCTGAACTAAATGCACGCCCATCGTCAATAGAGGCCAAAACAATTTTGTCTCCTCATGAAAAAATTTGCTGTGTATACATTTTATCAAAATCGATTATATGCACAGCTGATTATCATTCCGATATTCGAGCGATTTCTAGCAAACTGATTTTATATTAGACTTGATACTTTGCAAATCACTTTTTTTTATAACGTTCTACTATATACTAACAGGAAAAAAAAAAATTGACAATGTTGAGAGTCTTGGTTAGGTCGAAATGGCGAAGGTCCCATATATATGGCCTTTACGTTGTGACGTGCAAAGGACATATACAGGGTGATTTTTCTCCGGAGTCCTGAGAGGGTGTGACTTAAATCGGCTGAGACTCCGCCTCTTCCTATTCACACTTGTAATTATCAGAATAACAATTCTTTCTGCATTGTCAGCTACTATTTATTTAGCTCTTGCCGTGTATCCACAATATACGAAAATGTATATAAAGCCTTATCAAAACAATGGGATAATACTATTTACTTTAAATTCTGAATAGATTGCCTATCATAAGCTCGTTTGCTCAGAATAATAGATCGATTTAGAAGTGAAGGTATCTGTATCTCAATGGAGACTATTGTCCTGACAATAAGAAGTATGAATGAAAGGAAGCGGAGTTTCAGCCGATTAAAGCTACACCCTCTCAGGACCCCGGAGAAAACTCACCCTGTATATCAATCAATTCGTGAAATCGTGTATATTTATACTCACATTGTAGATTTTTACAAATATTAGCTACAATTCCAATTAGCTTGAATTAAAAAAAAAAAAGGGAATTTGGTAAAAATGTATATCGGGCGTTCCAGGCCATTTCGATCTGATCATGACCATGACTTTCACCATTATTACTTGTTTTCTCCTCTCTAATATGTTTTAGGACATCACAAAAAAGACGAGATTCGCAAAGTCTTACAATTTTGGAAAAAATATTTTTCTAGTAATCGCTCAATTAAACGAAATCACTCTTAGCCACAATCGATTTCGATGAAATTTATATAGTCAATTCTTTGTTAAGAGATAGAAATTATGATCCTAATCCGAAGATGGGTGCGCATTTAGTGTAGAAGATGCAAGCAAGCGAATTGGAAAACATAAAATAAATAAAATTGACTTATACTCCGGACAGGGGCTTCATAAATAGTTTCAATGATCAAATTTACAATACTTTTCTTAATATGATTTATTATTCGTAATATTACCGTAAAAATAATTTATGAAGCTTCTATATTGTAGAACGAACAAAATTTTTATTTTTATTTTTTCAATTTACTTTGCTTGTATATCCGAATTAAATGGGCACCCATCTTCAAAATTTTTTGTTTTTTTACAAAGAATTTACTGTACTAATTTAATCGAAATCGATTGTGGCTAATAGTGATTGTGTCCCTCTACAACAGGAGGGAAAAATTGAAAATGGTCGAAATGATCTGAAATACCACATACATATATCTATATTTGTACAGACTGTGTTTAAGTGTGATAATTAATTAAACAATACTCCATTATGTATAATATACATATACTTACGTGATAATTTGAAACAATGATAGAGTGTCATATTAATTTTTTAAACTTATCAACTGACTATTTATAATAATTGGTTCATGCTGCACGCACTAATGCATTTTTACACAGGAGTCAGTTATGTAGCTCCAGACTTATTGCCAAGAATTTCATCAAAATTTTAAAGGGCCGATCATACATTAACAAGATTTGATTTTCCTATTATTTTTCATGTATTTAACAATTTGTTAGGTACTTTTATTGTTAACAGAAATACATCATGGTAAATTTCATACTAAGGACTATAAGCATGTTATTCCTATTTGAATGATATTGAAAATACAAATACCCATAATTTCATTTAATTATACAATTTACACTAGAGTGATTCCACTAGAACTGAACAGTTAGCAGTGGAGCTTAACCAGCACCGGAATTTATTCGTCAATTTCCCCTTTCTGATGAAAACTTGTCCTCAACATATGAAAGCTGGCAAATATTTCATTTGCGATGTATGAATTTTTGATAAAAATACGGCTTAAATTTGAGCTATTCTTGTCCTATCTCATGTAATTTTATCAGAAATGACTAAAGTAGGAATAATGATGCAGACATTACATTAATACTATAAAAATGTTACAGTCGCACTTGCTCTGCACGCCTAGGAAATTATCAGCTGAGTATCCCAAAGTGCTACATATTTTTTGAACACTTCTGTTCACCAGAATCTTAAATTGAAAGATTGAAAGATCCTATAGCGGACATGTATGTATGTTTTAAAAATATTTAGAACTTATAGATTCCTATTTTCTGATAAATACAATTGCAAGGGAATAAATAAAACGCTTGTCAAGTGTGTGAATCTTGATGATAATTTACATCAAAGTTCTGTAATAAGATAAATGGGTTTAATACTATAGGTATGTGTAATTGAAAAGTTGAGCAAGACAAAAAAAAAATGTATTAAAGAACTGTGAAAAAAGCTTAACAAGATCGACACATTGACAATAAAAGTATTTCATACTTCTACTATGAAATATTTTTACGGATTTATACAAATGCCTTTCTTATGCTAGATATACCTACGTAAATACTCCTGATAATTTTTAATGCGTACAGAGTAAATATCAGTAGGCAACTAAGATTTTTGGGCGCTAGACGATATTTTGAAGATATTCTTGAAAAATAATATTTTCATTGTGAGCTGATTGTTACATATTGTGAATTCATTAATAAATTATATATTTGAGTGTAAATTATATGTGATGCTTCTACACATTTCTGAATTTTTTATCAATATTCCTCAGTCAATGCCAATATCAATATTCAATTCTACTACTCTACTGTATGTTTTTCTTATTTTTATTGATTTTCAGGACTTTCATTACTCACACAGAGTCTACTTTGGACATAAATTTTTCTAGTTCCTGCAAAACTACGCATTAGAATAAGATGTGTTCAACAAAATTGTTCAAACGATTTCGAAGATATCGTGTGAAACATGTGGGAAATTGTCGTTTCAATTTAAATAAGATCAAAGTTAGACCTCTGTGAAGTTATCCCCCTCCCTCCTCACCCCCGAGTTTCTTAACTTTTTATACTGGAATCATTTGGTGGTGTTTGGTAGTCTCGAAGTTTGGTGGGAAATTCTCTTTCTTTTTTGTTACTCAAAAGTCAAGCGTGAACTTTGTCTCCAACATTGAATTTTTTTTTGCTGAATAGTTTGCAAGTCGTTTTGAGCGTCTTTGGTAGTGAACAATTTTTTTCTCACTTGAAAATGGCAGAGCCTAGTGAAAAATCTTATATCCTGGTAAATAGTTTTTTTTTAATTATTTTTAGTCTTGATCGATTTTTTTCATTGAATCGTTCAACTTCTCAGAGGTCAAAATTAGAAGAAAATTTTAGTCAAAAAAAATAGTCTTACTCGTGCGTTTGAAGAAAACTACTGCCACTTCATCAATTTCGAGAATTCCGGGATGATGTTGGGCTCAAAATATTTGACAAAGATAGAGCTATAAGGTGTTGTTATGAACCATAAATTGGTGTTGCAAATCTTTGAAGGGTGACAGGTTCTCTTGAAACAAATGATCAATAAATATTAATATTTGAGCCCAAAGACTCGATATATGTATGTATGTCTATCGAAAACCCTGTACATTGACGGCGTAGGTCGCACATTGTTCTGTGGGACCTTAGAGGTCGGAAGTTTTATTTTTGTATTATTATTTTTTCTTTCGGCCGCGTTTTCCGCGTTTTTTCATCCTACTTTAATGCATCGCCTGTTGCGCTCGGTTCATGTTACTCAAAGAAACCTGCTATAACTCCGTTAATATCGCGAATTTCAATATAAAATTTTGGGGATATATTCAAGACTCAATGCATTAAGAGAATGGAAGAAAAAAAAACAAAAACAATTCTTTAAAACCGTCACAGTGGTGTTCCCTCTGTTATATAGTCTTGTTGCTTCACCCTTCAATTGCCTTCAGAGGGACCCATATTTGAGATAGATTTGATAATATCTCTTGAATAAGAATGAAATTTGTTAAATTTTAACACCAGTTCGCTTTCTTCAAAACAACATACTTTTCAAATATGAACTTATAATATTTTTAATTTTTTTCAACTAAATACGTATATGCTTTCCTTAAAGTAGTGGATATATTTTTGGAGCAGGATTATTATATTCTGAACTGGAAAATATTTCTAAAGAGTAGATGTATAAAGTAGAGTATGCTTAGAAATCATTATTTTTTAAATATTTTTTATGAAACATTTATATATCAGAACAAGTTCTTTACATGCCTTTATACTTTGGTGATGAGTTACGATAGTTGAACGATATTTGAAAAAATATTGTCATAATCGATGATAGTCAAGTTCCATCTCTAATATAGTTTCAGTGGCATCCCCCGCAAGTCACTATGTGATTGGGTATTTGGATTCTTTTGTTTCCAAGTCAACAATTTTTTACTGTAAAATTTTTTAATTTACAAACTTTTTTTTTAATAACTATTTTCCAATTTACTATTAGAAAGATAAATGCATTAAAAAATGATTTGTTCATCGGACAGAGGTTTGTTTTCTGAACAATCAGAAATATTCTCATCTGACTTTGAGATTTGATGTCTTGCAATTCGTAAGTTTTACTTGATAATGCGACACAGGACTAGTGAATTTTTGTAATAAAACTGGTTGTTTAGAAAAAAATTTGGGTATATTTTCAGTCCTCCAAAAATACTCCTATTCAAGGCGTACCTACCGCTTTAATATCAGACGATTTGTCCCCATGATTTTCATCATAACAATGATGCTTCTGTATTATTTTGACGAAATAATTTGAATATAACGACCACCTAAGCTCACCTTTTCTACCGAATTTTTACAATTTTACAGAAGTACATCGGGCCAAAATTATTGCTCAAAGAAGGCAAGACAACGTGGCCATACTTGAGACCAAGTCTGCTCAAGTTATAAACACACTTCAGTGGCTGCAGCGCGGAAGACATATTTCTATAATAAAGAAGTTACAAGCTATTAGTAAGATGATCTTGTGGCAGTGCGAGTAGTATTTAATTGATTGTTAATATTAGGTATTTATTTTAGTTGAAAAAACAAATCGACTTATAAACTCGTGAAAAACTGCTACAAATGAGAAAAAAGTTTTTTTTTTCTCTTTCGAAACTAGCATACTGTATTATATTACAAGATTTCATGTTCATACTAAGAAAACTCTACATTACATTATTATTATTATCATCATTATTATTATTGTAAGACTTGTCAACAAATAATGAATTATAATGGTAGTTTCTAGTGCTCTGTGCGCAAGCGGTTCGAAACTTGCTGGAATAGCTCAACATACATCAGTCTTATACATTTTCGGAAACACGTTATAAATTCGCAATTGACATACAGTTTGATAATTATGAAGGGTGCCCGAGGGGGTTGAGCAGTTTTAGAATTGATTACTAGTTAATACGCAGAAGCCAATTGAACTAAATATTCTAAAAATCCTACTATTATCGGCTATAAATTTTTTGCACGTTAAATTCTTCAAATGTAGATTACTTTTTCAATTGGAATGTGGATTCAACTATTTCTACAATACAGTAGATTCTCGATAATCCGAACCAATTGGGACCGGGCCTATTTCGGACACGCGGAAGTTCGGATAATTGAACGGTAATGTTAGGTAAAACGATGTCCAATGGTAGGAAATATTTAAGGCATATGTAACACACGTATATGCTATAATATATGTGTATATTATTATTTATTAATATTGATAAACATTAAACCTTTAATTTAAAGTTTTTTTTAACGGTTTTTAAGGGTTCAGATAATTGAGGGTTTGAATGAGTAATGTTCGGATTATCGAGGATCTACTATGATCGGAAATAGTGCTCAGTACCCAAAAGGTACATGAAATCATCATATTGCTAAAATTCAATTCCACTTGTCTCATGCAGCAGCCACGTTTGTTGTGTCAGTGTTACATATTTTATTGACATTTTATTATGTGTTCAGATTTGTTTGTGGTCGACCCTCACTGTTGGACACCAAACATTTGCATCCGAGGAACGATTTGCACACATCAGATTCGCAAAATAATTCTTGATTCATGAGAATTTGGGGAGCGAAATTCACTCGTAGGTGTGTACATTAGGGTGGTCTTTATTTAAGGTATTTTTGAATTTAGATGCTCCCATAGACTCAAATGGTTCGAAATACATAAAAAAAAATATCGCCAAAGTTACAGGACCCTATCTTAATTTTAACCGACGCCCCACTGCCTATAAACGTTTAAAATCTGAATAATATGCGATTTTTGGCATTGAAAAATCAATCTTTTATTTTGGCTGAAGGAATAGTTCAAAAAATTTGAAGCCTTGTAGACTTTTCACTTTCGATAGTAGTTATCACCCAAAATTCTTATAGATTTTTACCGATTATAATTTTGGAGCTGCAGTTTGAGGAAAAATATTTTTTATTCTTCTAATTTTTTTCTTAAATATTTTCTCAAAGCTGAGAATCTATAAAAATTCTGGGGCATAGCTACTATCGTCAGAATAAAGTATACAGAGTTTAAAATTTTTTGAACTTTTGCTTTAGCCGAAATAAAAAATTGATTTTTCAATGCCAAAAATCCCATGTTATTTAGATGGTGAACGTTTATAGGCAGTCGGGTACGGGCTAAGATTGAGATAGAGTCCTATAACTTTGGGAACCTTTTTTATTATGTATTTCGAACCATTCAAGCCCATGGCAGCATCAAAATTCCAAAATACTTTAAATAAGGAGCACCCTAGACTGAACATACATGTATGTATACCGTTACCGATTCCATGAGACCCCCTTAGACACCTTCAAATTTCAATAAGAATATTTATCATATGTACACAGAGTAATATGGATTGAAAGATAAATTGAATAGATCTTACTTGATAACAAAAATTGAATTGGTTTCTTCCCAAGCTTTTTTCAATGCCATTTGTACTACACCGTCGTTCTGTATAGGACTCAAAGAACAAGTTGAGTAAACTACGATGCCACCAGGTCGTACAATCTTCAAAGCATTTCTGTTCAAGAAAATTGTGAAAAGATATAAACAATCTCAAATATTAACTGGTTAAATTTGTGGGGGTATATCGACGTTCTAATTAGCAAATTGTCTAACTCCATTTTTTTTCGAAAATCGTTTTTTTGTATTTTCTGTTAAGAAATATCATGCTCCATGTGTTTTTTGCCACTCCTGAAACATTTATGAAAATGGAGTTAGAAAATTTGCTAATTAGAACGTCGATATGTATCTTGGAAATTACTTTTTTTCAACTCACTGGCATGTTTTGAATAAATACTCTATTGATTCAGTTTTTCACGGCTGATTACTCGTATTGAAAGACAGAATTCAAAATTATTTTAGATTTTATCGATTTCGCCTCATGTAGATTGAGTCTTTCCGTAGTAGAGACTCAATTGAGTAGAGACACTTTGAGTAGAGGTTGTATTGTTTATCGAAACTTTTTGAATTTTGAAGGGAATATCGTAAAATGATGTAATTTGGGAGCAAACTGCTAATAAGTGGAGATACATGTAACATACTTTTCTTCTCAACGTTTACGATAACAAAATGGCTTGAAAGCAAAAATTATGGTATTTCAAAACTTAAATTCATCGGATGTCATTGGTTCTACTAGTAACCAGCTGCGAAGGGAATGAGTCAACAGAAAATTTCTTCACAGCGTACTGGTGATTTAAAAAAATAATTTTTCAGTGAAAGTGTATGAAGCATTCCATACCAAATCAAACGGTCAATTTCCCTGACCTCTGGATTTTCTTACAACTTTTTGCAGATGAAGATCCACTTTGAGGTATTATTCATTTTTATTTTCAAAATTTTTGAAGTGAAACTGCTTTAACCGCGTTAGAAATTACATTTACTTAATCAAGTTGAGGGTAACTTTTCAAGGACGCCATGAAAAGTAGTAACACGAAAAATGTAATGTTTTGAATTAAGACATATTTACTAACTTTTCAAGGAAACTACAAAACACGATATGAACAATGTAACGCTTCAGAGTAGGGGAATAGAGAGCGGCTGGGGTGATGGTCCCAACAAAATAGACTAGGAGACTTTTTATTTATAATATTACTATAATTGGAGTGTATTATTGACATGTATTATTAAAATAAAATTTTCTTTTAACTCGAAAGAAGTTTCACTTTTAGCACATACACTATGATACACCATTGATGGTCGAGCTAGATAAGCTTGCAAAATAAATGAGTTACAAAAATCTGACTTTTCCAACGGTAGTGAAAACGAGATGAAAATTCTGAAAAAAAATCGTGAATGTTCGTCAAAGTGGTTCTTTAGCTGTGAAGAGCTGCAAGAAAACCCAGGAGGGTCAAGAAAAAGAACGTATTTTTCTGTTCGTTTTGACTCAGAATGCCCCGTACATACCTCCTTGACCAAATTCTATACTCACAAAAGAATCTCTGCTTGAAGCTCCGGCAGCTGCAACCTCTCCTTCACCCTTGTATGTTTGAATATGTTATTGTCATCTTCGTGCAAAGCATGTCTGTCCGTTGTGCATGGTACGTCAACCAAAATCTGCCAAGTGACGGATGGAATGGTAACATACAGTCCGAAATTAATTGGGTACCCAATTTTATCTTCTTTTTTTAGTTACCTACTTTGTTAAATATGTCCTGCTCAGATATAAATCGGGCATCGTTTAGGGTAACAAGCAATTTATCCTGCCATTGCCCCATTCCGTCTAAATACTGATCTAACACATTTTGTATCCTAGCAGTTCTCGATGGTTTTATGTCATTTGCAACAAGCATGCCTGGCATGAAAGTTTGAAGCATTGCAAGAGATTTTCCACCAGGAGCAGCGCACATGTCTAATACCTCATCGTTAGGTTGTAGATCCAAAGCTAAGACTGGTAAGACTGAGCTACCGTTCAGCAAATAGTAATCTAGAAAAACAACCACAATTTGTGAGATACGTTTCTAAGAAGGCATTGTCCATTTTCCAGTTCTAATTTGTTAAATGTTTATAGAACCAATTAAAACATACCTAGAACACCGGCGGTGCCCTTTCGAGGAGATTTAAATCTAGTATCGTTTTCTTCTTCATAAGTATAGATCTTAAGGTGTTTTGGAAAATTCAATCTATTCTGCTTTTCTACTTTGATCGAAAGATCTGCGCCCTTTTTGAAATAGTCGTAATGCTCCGATTCCAGCATGAAATCTTCCATTCCTAATAAGTGATAAATTTACAAGGTAAGCTGTCATCTAAATTCAAAGCTTGTAACTGAGTCTTCTTAGAATAGTGACAAAAGTGATTTTTTATATTTGAAATAGTTAAACATTCAAAAGTGAATAAATAGACTATCTATTAACTTTTTAGAAAGTCACTTTTTTGCCAAATTATAACATAACTAAATTCAGATGTCAGAACGCTTGAGAAAAATAAATGTAAATTATCGATATTTGATTATTATAGATTTATGAAGTTGTGTCTAGAATTTCAAGATTTATTCTTAATATAATATTGATTCTTCCTAATAAGGGGACGGTAGGGTGGCCCTTATTTTCCAAAAGTGGAAAATCGTTATGTCTTACACCCTAAATCATTCTACCAGACGTGACAAAAATCTGCGTCAAGTTTAAGCAAGATCAGGTAACTTCAAGGGGAGACCCCGGTGGAAGATACAAACCAGTTTATTACTTTTAAAATTTCTAATAAACATCCAATAACAAAATACAGAAAATTTTCTACCGTTACTGCGAAAGATTCCCTGCGTTAACACTTTCAAGTTACAACCAGCAAGTGAATCTGCATTCGTATTTTTTCAAAAAAGTGTAAGAAAGGGAAAGCAGTGGCTTGCCGAGAGCACTGGGATTAGTAATTTGTACAAGTTGTAATGCAACACTAATTACCTATGTTTAGAAAAATGAAAGCAAAGTTGTAAAAAGTTTTACAGCTGTGTAAGACATAAAAACTAAAATCAAATGTCAAACTATACCCTTGAGTTTTGTTGCTGGGACATATTGGTATAAAGAGCTAAGAGACAAATCGTTTGTAGGATCGATTATCCGATCAGAATCCAAATCTTTCGAGTTCAGGCTGTCTGTTATCGACAATAACTCTGTGGACTGATTCATTCTGCTCAGTGGTTTTGTTTGTTCACATTCTTCGTCAGAGTCAGCAGTTTCGGAGGAATCGGCCTCGACATTGAATTGATGTTTGGGTGCAGTAAAATCATCAATTTTTTTACCCACATTATCTGAACTTGTTTTTTCAGCCTGTTGCCGTTTAGTCGGTTTGTTTAACTGGCGTTGCGCGATAAACAAAGCCTTAAGATTAATTGCCCCTGTATTCTAGATCCAAGGAAAAATATGATTTACAACCGTGAAATGAACAGTTCAGATATTTGTCAATTTAACAAAGATTTGTTTAATGACAAATAAACTACATACTTACCTCTAATTTCTCAACAATTCGCTCTGTATCACTGAAGTTGTTAACCAAAGCCATGTACTTGTTATCTTTGGCCAGTAGCGCGGCTCTAATATCAGACCAAAGATTTCCATATACAGTGTTGTAGAAATCATCGAAATGTTCCAGTGCCCTGCCAGTAGCTGTTTTTTTCTTCTTAATTACAGACTTTGAAACGAATTTCGTTATTAGTCAGAAGTTCAAATTTATGAGGTATAGAGGCTACAATCGGAGTGCAAGCAATAAAGACCGGCGCTCACTACGCCGTGACGAATTTTCGAGTTTAAAGGCTTTCTTATGGAAGTGCACCCATAAGAAAAAAAAAACACGTTTATATAAGGAAAAAATGTAACAGAACATATTTGTCTGAATCCTATAATACACTCCGGTCATGATCATCTGCATTTATTACTTCAATAAGAGTGCTTCTTTCAAAATTTTTTCAATGGTCTCGAAGAAATTTTATCACTGAATGAAATAAATGATGAAATTCTGAAATCAGATTCAAACTAAAGAGGTTTAACCATTTTGTGAAATGTGCTCATAAACTTTGTATTTTCTACAATTATTCATGATTGTTTTTACTCATGATCACGAGTATTTTCGAGATTTGTCACTCGATTATAGGTTTTTATATTTTCTGGGCTGGCGGAAATGTCCTCTCTTTGACTGTTAATTCTTCACATAAATATTGTCAAAGATCAATAAACCAGGTTTCGGTCCACCTTATTGTTTTCACGCAGATTGTACCTCAGATACTTTCTTACAGACTTTTCAGGGAGATCTTGGGTAAAATTTTGAAATAAAACATTTCTTCGTTCTTCAAACAACCAAAAAAAGGTCCAATCCAAAACACTTTCGATAATTTTTATAATATGGTAGTATATGTACAGAAAAACAGTTTTAATCTTCTGTGATCAAAGGGTATGCGTGAGGAACTTTTCGCAGTGGTACGCAGGAAAACTATTATCAACTCATTTTTTAATAATATAACAATCGAAAAACTGACCTCCTTCAAAATTTCGCCACAATCCCCCCTCAATTACCAACATTAATGTCGAAATTAAGTGTCAAGTAAATTAAGCCGGTCGAATAATAATTTTTAGGTTATAAGTAAGAAATGCGTACCCAATGATCCTGCTTATGCTTACATCTGAACGGTACTTTGACAAAATTCTGCAACCTCAAGCGATTGATAAATAGTTTTGTTATCATTTTTTTCACTGTATTGTTCGAAAAGTTTTCGGATATTTTTTTAAACAAACATAAGTCTAGATAAGGTTTCCGGTGTCATTTCAGGTTATTTTGATTTCGCGGTTTGTAGGTTAGAAATTTTTTGGCCAATCGGAGTTCGTGCGGATTGCACTGTGTCCAACAGCAATTATTGGCCTACGACGTAACATGCTTCGAACTTTGTTCAAATTTAATTGAAGCTTAGAGGGAATTATGATTAAAACAAGATGTAGAATATCAATAAAAAATTTTCTACTTTTACTTATTCAAGTAAACTCCTGTCGAACTAAGTATAGTTGTACGTGTTACGTCGCGACAAGTAAACTATAGTGCCTTATCGCCAGACGACGCAACTTTATTAAGGAGTTAATATTTAAATAATCATCCAGGGCAAATATTCTAATAAAATAATGTAACTATAACTATATATAAATTAATTATCGAAAAGTTCCCATGAATTCTGTTCATTGAAAGAAATATTTTTGCAACACTCCTTCGTTAGTATATATGGGGCATGCCACGTGAAATCGACCGGACCAAAACCCTGACCTCTTCAGAATCGGTTCAAACTCTGTGAAATGTTTTTGTTAGTTGACAAGAGTATGTCTGAATTTTTGTAGAGTTTTATTCGAAAGCATTCAGATGTTAGCAGTTGGTATGATATATCGGGAAATCGGCATAACGCGAAAACGATTGTTGATCATACAGAAAGTTTCAAATAATAAAGTTTCAGTTTCAATTGAACTTCGAACACATGGTATAGAAAAAAATATTGAGCCCTTAAAAAGTTGAAAAAAAGAATAAATAGAAACATGGTTTTCCGGATTTCTCGAAAACTATACGTTTTATTCTGCTCAAATTTTCAGAGGATACTCCTCTGTTAGTGTAGAAAAACATATATAAGTTTCATTATAGGCTTGGATATATTTCAGAAGCTATGAATTTTTTACTAAATTTATTTCTCAATAAAAACATTGATTAGATGTTATAAATTTGTAAATTGAAAAAAAATTAATTTAGTAAAAAATTCATAGCTTTTCAACCAAATGCGGGCCCATAATGAAACTTACATACGTTTTTCTATACAAACAGAGGGGCATCATCTGTAATTTTGAGCAAAATGAAACGTATGATTTCCGAGAAATCCGGAAAACCATGTTATTATTTTGATTTCAACTTATCAGGGGCTCAATATTTATTTGCATACCATGTCTTCAAAGTTCACTTGAAACTGATACTTTTTCATTTAAAACTTTTTTTTGTATGATCAATAGTTTTCGCGTTGAGCCGATTTCCCCATGTATCACAAGGGCGAATCCAGAAATTTTCTAGGGGGTACCATAGACTAAATTATCGAATGTTCATATACCTATATAGATGTACAAATTCTTCATTAACCATAATTTTATCTCCAGAATCTTAAGTAATAAAGTTTAATTCTCCCAAAAATATTACTGGAAAAGCTTCGAAATTTCTCGGATGATACTACAAAGATTTTTATTTGGGGACAGCCATGGGTACACTGGCTGCCCCTCTGGATCCGTCATGGTATATCATACCAACTGCTAACCAGCTGCATAAGTGGATTTGAAATATGTATATAGATCTTATTCTATTCGTTTACGTTCTCGTGATTTTGTATACACAAACCCGGGCTTAATGGGATTTATCAAATAGTTGGCCGCTAGATGACAATATAGTCCATGCACGTAACTAATATCATCTCATTCGAATCCATGAGAAAACCATTCAAAGATCAGTGGAGAAAATGGAGCAGTCGCAAGAAGGGGCAAAGGCCCAACCCTAAATTAGACTTGGAAGAGGTTGGAGTGGCACATTGCCCTTTCACTAACCTACTCAAACCCTAAGAAAAATGAGTACAAATGTAAGTATGTGTGTGTGAAGGTACCAGAGGACTTTTCTATCCTGGAGATTCTTCACTGTAGACACACTTCGATTTTGGTCACTTTTATTTACTCAGATTATTAGTTTCTGTTTTAATAAAATAATCGAGTGCTGTCCAGTACAATCGCAGTTATGATTCATAAACCTTATTTTAAGCTATCCAGTGATATCCTATATTATACACATGTATGTATTACCGATACCAAATTCACATCTTAATCGATTAAATTCAAATCTGGCGCTCTCTGAACTACTGAGGTCACTAGTACTGCTCCTGGTCACTTCCGTTGGATCCGGCCAATGCCTGCATTGTGTCTATCTGTGTCTCTTGCTGAAAAGCATCCAGTGGTATAATGGTGAGTATATGCAGTCGTTTCAATCGTAAAAACTTAAGGATCAACCAATCAGAAGGGTTGCATGCAGCTGTACGAGCCTCCTCATTGGTTGATTTTTAAGTTTTTTACGGTTAAGACTATTGCATAAACCCACCATAAGCTGGTAAATATCGACCCGTAGCAGTAGAAGAATTTCCCACGGTTGGCATTGCTGCTCGCCTAGTTGTAGCGCATTTCTGTCCCGTCGTCTGCAGCAAAGGGCAAGTGACAGCTCGTGCAATGTGTTGACATTTTCATAAAAGTCGGCTTGTAAAATAAAATTAGAATAAAACAGTAAAACGGCGCGTCTTCCCCCAGATGTGTATTTGAATTCAAATAATAGTCGAACAGAGTAAAAAAATGATTATAAATTCGTGCATAATGAACGGCTGTAGTTATATTCAGTGTATAGTATGTATAATGTACAGACCTGCACATTAATGGTTTGAACATGAACATAGTTGCGCCTGGAGTTTCGATTCGACTCTCGATCCAACTCGCACCACGGAGCAGTCGACAAGCAGACACTTTTTTTCGCTCAACAATAGTTATACCGTTGTTTCCCGAGAAAAGCGTCTGCTTTTCGACTGCTCCGTGGTGCGAGTTGGATCGAGAGTCAAATCGAAACTCTGAGCGCAGCTATGTTCATGTTCAAACCATCAATGTGCAGGTCTGTACATGGTGTATATGTTTGCACGCGGGGGGTCGAATAGTATTCCGTTCGCATGGTACAGTACGCGTCTGTCTTCTGACTGTTTCAGACCAATCAATATCCTTCGCTAGTATTGACCATAATTATAGCGTAAAGTTCATTCTATTTCAACAACACGACGAGTAGATTTAAAGTAACGTTAATAGCGAGTCGTGTGGTTTATTTATTATTTA
This sequence comes from Macrophya annulata, assembly GCA_963924015.1. Lineage (NCBI taxonomy): Eukaryota > Metazoa > Arthropoda > Insecta > Hymenoptera > Tenthredinidae > Macrophya > Macrophya annulata. Next base: position 10,850,890 of record OZ001257.1, on the reverse strand, counting down.
TAAATGTTAATTTATCGGTGGGTTGCGTTGTTTGTAAACTCGATATCCAGCAAGCCTCCGTTCAATTTCCGCAGTGGTTTAGAGTTAATAGACTCTTCTATCACGATCGGTTTCTATTTACGATAGCCTGATTACTTTATTGAGCACTTCGGGATTGTCAATACGCCCCATTCATTCAGAGTCTCTCAATTGTTAAGTAGAAATCGTGACATTACAAATGAAAAGTTCAATTACAATATATTAAACAATTTGAATGGCAAATACAACGAAATTACTTCTGTCAAAATATTACATATACACATGTACATGCCTCTAAACTTTACGTTCATAGAATACTATCATTTATATTCAGAGCTATAATTCATTGATGGATTTTTGCTTATTCACAATAAAGATTTTCACGATATTAGATATCTCGTCAAATGATCTTTCGTTTTCCTTTGTCTCGATTTTAAACCACTTTTTAATTTCTTCAAATTGATTCGTGTTGTTTTCTCCCCCCAGCCCTTTATGGCTTTCCACTCAACGCGAGCGTGGAATTGTTATTTCAAGCTGTAATTATAGCTTAATGTAGACATTGTAGCAGCCTACCTTACCAGTATAGAGCCAGCATTAAATTATCGACGCGAAATAAACAGCTATTTGTAGACACGCGATGAATTAATAAAACAAGAATTATTTCGACGCCTAGTCTCTCGCGTATACGTGGATTATCAAGGATGAAATTGTGTCCGATGCAGTTCTTTTTATACGCTTTTTATACTCGTTCCCATATTGCATGTTACCTCCGATATCTCATCACTTATTGACGTCCAGATAAATATAGTTAACAATCATAGACCAATTACTACGAACGAGACGATCAGATTTTGCGAAGCCTGATTGTCCACTTGAATTCGAAATTCGAATCAAACACTCGGTCAAATATACAGCTAAAATTATTACAATTATTAATGAAATATTATGTGTAAGTGGAACTGCGATGTGCAATAATTAGATGTTCTTTTGTGTTGTGCAGGGAATTGTACAAACTGTGACGCACGCGTAAATGGAGATATTATATACATTACAAAAAAACTGATAATGAATCATCGTGAACAAAATTAAGTGGTTAAAGAAACAAACCAAGGGTTGGTGTGGTTAATTAAGTGGGCAGAGTAAACGTAAACAGAAGGTTATTCGGTATGATATCTGTTGGCGTGAAAAGTTTGACGGAAACATTGGGCGGGGAGTTATGGAGGCTGCTGCTACCAGTCAGCTGTCGCAAGGGTTGCAGCTCGGTCTGCCATCCCCGGGAATCCCCGGCCTTGACGTAGTTAGAGCTTTGCACCAGGTTGGTAGTAGTTCGAAAATTTCGATTCGCTGTTGTTTGTCACTATATTGAGTCATTATTGTGGTTGAGTATTATCGTTTGAATTCTTTCGCAGCAATTCAATCATAAAATAATAGAGCAAATACATAAGTGCAATATATATATGGGTAATTCTCTCAATTACTGTGAGGGTTTTGGGCCTCGAAAAATCGATTTGCGTCACGAATTTTTACCTGATTAATAAAAATTGACAATTTTGTGAAATCTAAAGCTTTTAGCATCGAGAATAGCGGAGATACACGTCGTTGAATTTTTCACTTGAGTAAATAATTGAAATTTTATTTATAGTTATTAATTGACTAGGAATTCGAAATTTTTTTTTTGAAATACCATGCTACGTCGAAAATCTTCTGAATTTTCCAAAAAATACCTCAGTTTTGATGTGCTGAATAACAAAATATGAAGGAAATGTATTTAAAGACAAAAAAATGGCTGATTTCTATGAAGCAATCTCCTAAGTTGAAAGTCTTACTTAGAAAAAGAATTCATGCAAATTTTTCGAATCATAGTTAGCAATTTCATAAATTGTTTCATTGATTGAGAGTGATCCTTAAATTACTTTAAAAAATACACCTTTCAAGATGATCAATCAAAACTTTCAACTTAGGGGGGTGCTTCATAGAAACTGAGCGACTTTTTGTCTTTAAATGCATTTTTTTTATATTTCGTCATTCGGGACCTCAAAACTGAGGCGTTTTGTTGGAAAATTCAGAAAATTTCCGACGAAACATAGTATTTCTAATTGTTTTGTTTTCAACTTTCTGGACAATTAAAAACTATAAATATGCAATTTCGATTATTTACTTGAGTGGAAAATTTGATTACGTGTATCTCCGCTATTTTCGATGTTACAAGCTTTAGATTTCACAAAATTGTCACTTTTTATAGGTATAATTAGGTAAAAAATCTTGACGCAAATCGATTTTTCGAGACCCAAAATCCTTTCGGTAATTAAGAAAATTACCCATATATAATAAATAAATAATACAGGCATATAATAATATGTATAATAAATATTATATATAGTACATATATATTAGACTGGCCGTCAAAAAAATTATTTATGCCCCAAGTTGAAAAATCTTTAATTAACTTTGAAAAAAGAAGATCTGGAAAGTTTCAATGCTGTATAATCTCATTGTTAACCCTCAATAGTCACACTTCGGAAAAATTACGTAAAAGTCATACTGGGTAAAATTTATCCCAATCACTTTGGAGTGAGGTAAATTATTGAAAAATTAAAAGGAAAAAAAGAAAGAAAAATACTGCAATGTACTTTAAACTCTTTTCTACAAGACCATATCAATTATTTTCAAAAAGTGTGATTTTAAATATGGGACATTCTATGTCAACTCAGCCAGCCCAGTTTTTTTTTTTTTTTCGAAAAAAATTATTCAGTATGGGCATTTTGAAGGACAATATATCTTGTTCTTGAGATAATGATTATTGAATTCTCAATTTTGCAAACATCAAAACTTTGTAACTGCTGGTCGGATTTGAACGATCAAATAAAGAATATTCTTTATTTCTTTTGCCCTTATTGAAAAAAAATATGGTATCATCGGAGAAAAGTCCATAAGCCGGTTTTCGGGGTAATTTTTCGATTTTTTATTTTCTTCTACGAAAGCGCCAGACGGGATTCCACTCACTATTTTTGTTCCTGATAGAGGGGGACAATGCGCAACTCCACACGATTTTTTTAAGATCGACGACGGCATCAGTGAAGAGGGGAAAAATTGTTGTTTGCCAATTTTCTGTTATTTTCATCTTTTTCGATGGTCGCATCATTCTCAAACCAACATTCATCTGTAATCGAACTCTTTTCATTCAACGGATAGAGGGGGGTGGTTTAAAATATTACAAATCAAAAAATTTCACCATTTCGAAAATGATTTACAATATTTTAAACCATTCCCCTCTATCCGTTGAATGAAAAGAGTTCGATTGCAGATGAATTTTGGACTGAGAATGATACGACGATTGAAAAAGATGAAAAAAATAGGAAATTGGTGAACAATTTTTTCCTCTTCACTGATACCGTCTTCCATCTTGAGAAAATCCTGTGGAGTTGCGTATTGTCCCTCGCTATCAGGAACAAAAATAGTCAGAGGAATCCCGTCTGACCGTTTCGTAGAAAAAAATCGAAAAATTATCTTTTTGAATTTTATAACGATTTAAAAAAATCGAATAACGATTCGAAAAAGTTCAATAATTAGGGGTACCAATAATCTTTTTATTTTTATTTATTTATTTTTTTCTTATAAAATAAGATTTTATTTCTTTTCAGACTTTGATCTTTTTGAATTTCATAACGATTCAAAAAAATTCAAATCGTTATAAAATTCAAAAAGATCAGCTACTATTTATTTAGCTCTTGCCGTGTATCTACAATGTACGAAAATTTATGTAGCCTTTTCAAAATATTTAGACGCTTCAAAATGAGTAATTTTTCAACAGTGTTTTTAAAGGTAACAAAATAATTGGATCATTCTGAAGTTTTAACATCATTTTATTTAATCTTTGAAAAATATAAAAACAATTTTTTTTTTTTCTACAAAATGGCCGCTCAGTGAAATTTTTCTTGGTGCGTCTCTGGCGCGAGGTCGAAAAGTGCTGCACTTGTCACTTTTTTCTATTGATCTGAAACAAAAAAAAAAAATTAGTTTCTATTTCTGACACATGCACGGGAAGGACAAACCTATAAAATGATAAAAAAGTATAAAATAAAAAATTAAGTACGCTCTTTAATAAAATGTTTAAATTTCACCCTAATTTTTCGACATTTTTCATCCTCAAAAAGTAGTTTATTTACACGAATTCTTTAGAACTTTAGGTTCAGGATTTCGATAATAATATAGAGAAAAGCCTCACAAAATTTCAGCCAAATGGATCAATAATTTTCTAAGTTACAGTACGAGCAGTTTTTGAACATACAGACTCGATAAAACGATTAGTTTTAGTGACTTAGCGATCAATCAGCAATCCCAACACTCACTATACAATGTAAGGATATTTCCGGTTTTAATATAGTCAATGCCCTGTCGAATCGAATGGGACAAAAGAATTATTGAAATGTATTGTTACAAGAAAGGTTGCTCGACCCTAAGTGCTCTGGCAACTTGGCTGAGGCGCGCTCGACTATATGTGCGATAACTCCGTAAATATTTATTATTTTTATTTTTCCTCTGGCCAATATACTCTCAATATATTACATTTTCGAAATATGAAAAAAAAAATCGATTTTTTGACATTTCTGAAAGGTTTTCCCTCCTTAATTCCGAATGGATTGTCTATTATCTGAAGGCGGTCATTCTCTCACAGTCTTTTCAAACGTTAGTATCTCGGTATTCCTACGAAAATCTGTACGTGTAATATTATGGCAAATTTTATTATCGATGAGTACGTCGATATGATTTTGATGTTTGGTGAATGTCGTTCTAATGCACCATTTGCTGTAACGCATTATGCCATTAGATTTCCAGATAGGTGAAAAATGCTAATATGTATTCTTTTCCATCTAAAACCATAACGTTCTCTTGTTTTCACTAATCGGTACAATCTTATTCTACAGTTAGGTACTCCTTCGACAAAGGCATTTCTAGAATGCGTGCAACGCCTACGTGCCGAGGGTTCGGTAAAAAGACGCGTTCATAATAGAGATTTCCCTGTAATGCAGGGTGATAATGAAGAAGTCATTTTAGTCGTCGTTGCTGTGGATCCCCATCTAAGCACGAGAAAAATCGCGACATCCGTTGTCCCTATGAGTCAATCGTCCATCATTAAGATTTCAAAAATAGAATAAATTCCACCATTATCACCTGCAGTGGGTGGCCACCTCGTTCACCAGATTTAACCAGCTGTGATTTTTTTTGTACGGGTACATTAAAAGCAAAGTGTACAGTACACAGCCCAGAGATGTACAAGATCTTAAGGATCGAATCACCAGAGCCTGTGCAGCGATTACACCCGAAATCTTTCATTAATTAAATTCTTATTCTGTGGCTATTAATTCATACAATAAAATCATTGAAATGTTCATATGATATTGTTATACGATTAAATTAGTTAACTTGGTTTGTTTGTATTATTATTTATATCATCAGTTATGTATATGACTTAATTAAGTCTCGGAATCTGTTAAGTATCATAAATAAAAATTCTTGCAAAATTGGAGCTTGATATTTTAATTATAACCCCCCCCCCCCCTCCCCCTCTCTCCCCCGCCCCGCTGGCAATCAAACTTTTAAATGGGAAAATACGTGTACCTTATACTGTCAATTATTTGAGCATCTTTTTAACCTAGTAAAATTTAATGTAAAAAATTTAAATCTCGCACAAATATTCCTTATAGTATAAGGTATAATTGCAGTATAATTTCACGAGTTATAATGATCTATATAAATTAATATTTATTAGATAGTAATTGATATTTATATAGATCATAAATCGAGAAATTATGGGTGAAAAAATTTAATATACTACTGCGATTATACCTTATATTATATTATGAGGAATATTTGTGCCAGATTTCAATTAAATTTTACTAGGTGGAAAAGATGTTCGAATAATTCACAGTATAAAATCCACGTATATTTTCTCATTTAAAACGTTGATCGTTGGGGGTGGGGGGTTAAAATTAGAATATCAAGCTCTTTGGCAGGAAGTTTTATCTATGATACTTACTAGATTCCGAGATTCAATCAAGTCACATAGGTATTGTAACGTATTCGACTGACGACAGCTGTCAACCGCCGAATGCTGCGCGCGCAACCTCGCCGAAGGAGAGGGAACCAAAAAGAGGCGGGGAGACACCTATATAAATCGTAGCACGTAATGATCAGCAGCGATTCTTGACGAGACCTCAGATTGACTCACGAATCTTTCTAACCTTTGCATAGCACCAAAGCGCCTTACTGCGCTAACTTAGAATCATTTCATTTAGGGTCATTTGAAATTCACAATTTGTAAAATTCAATTGTAGAATAACTTCACAAACTTAGCAATAGCCAAACGCGGCACAATATTACACAGATTTCACGATAAAGTCAAGATTAAAAATTTCGAAGTATATCATTTAAATTACAATAACGAATTTAATTACATTCCTTCAGCTTTAAAAATTCAATAAATCAGCGGTTGCGACAAATAGAACTTGATAGATAACACAAAAACAGTTATACACGAGCACAGCTCTTCAGCAAAACAAAAGAGCAGGTTAAAGACCTCGCCGTTAGGATGAGAATAGATTTAAGTGTTTATTTTCTTTGTTAACGCATGAAACCAACCAAATTATGTTATTTTTAGTTTCTGTTAATTTTGTAAATAGTTTGGATAAAATCAGATTAACACAGGTAAATCATTTTCGTTTTATCGCATTAAAAATTTGTTACAGTAAAACTGGTTCTTATCTGACAACTTATTTAGAAAATTACACCTTCACTAAAATCCTACTTATAACTTTAAGCTATAGACGTTGCACGAAAACGTCACCGTTCTGAAAAGAAATTGATAGGCTAAACATTATTCTAACACTCTCGGTGAGACACTGAAATCGTCTATTCATTGAGATAATCCTTCGCACACGCATACAATACGGCTTCGCCTAGCTTAGCCTCGGCCAAGTCCGCGTGGAACATCGTAGAATTAATTTTCAGATTTTAAAATGAAGCGGAGTCTTTATACATTATAATAAAGAGGAAAAACTCACAAACAACCGACGGAATTTCGACGAGCTGAAGGCTCTGAACTTCCGTAGTGTTGCAGTATGTAACGGGTGATATAAATAATAATACAAACAAACATTTCAATGATTCCATTGAATGAATTAATAGTCAAAGAATAAGAATTTAAATAATGGACAAAAGAAAAATAAATTCTTATTTACAAGCGAATTTTTTATGAAATTAAACTAACAATTCATATCCTCCGTGCGTGTTGCCAACTTGAGGAGTATAAAAAAAAATTGCTCGTGAAATGTCACCTTTCTCACATCGAAACCGAAACAGCACCTTTTTCGTTGCAAAGCTAAAATGGCTCGTTTCTCACTGCGAAGACAAAATGGCTCCATCTTCTTCCCAACCGTTGACTTGGTATATTAACCAAATCTTTTCTGAGACGTTCCACCTTGTTAGATTGAGGAACGTCTACTGCCATGCAGAACTTGCTCGCTTTCACCAGAGCTGTCCGTATCCACAGGACACTGCCTTCGACGACTTTTCTTCATTGTGGAATGGTTTTTTTTTTTTAATTTGGACATCTTTTTTATTTAGTTTTTCGAAAACGCCTTCAGTTTTATTCTTGCCGCGTCCTTTATTTTTTTGGTGAGGTTTCGCAACAGGTGGTTGGTGCACTCAACCTTTTTGACATACGTATCGTCGTATGGGTTGCAATTTAGGATCTTCTTACACGCTGCTGTCACTGTCTGCTATTAATGACGAGAAGACTAGCCCGTGAATCTCCATACTTTTGAGGAATCCTTCAGCTATGGCATTGCACTCCATGCTTGAAGAACTCTGAGTGCTCCCACAGTTATTAAAGTAGGCACGTATGTTCCTTGGGGGATTCTTGATTTTCTTCTGCCATCTAACAAATTGTCCAGTATTTATTGCGCACTGCAGCGAACAAAACTTTTTTCGTATGGTAGCCCACGATGATGTCTACACCAGATGCTGCGTCATACTTTCCAGATCTATATGACCTTTTCATCCAGTTGCCGTCTGCTATTACCGGAATATGTGGTACTCCGTTTTTAACATCACCACGTTCAATGGCTAGCCTTTTTTCTTCGCCAGCCATTCGCATCTCTTCTTCAGCTGCTTTGTCGAATGCGATGGCAATTATGTCATGATACTGTTGATACGTACCATGTGACATGAATGGAATATTGATCGCATCGAACATTTCTCCTATCTGCGAATACCCGATACCTATGGAAACAGCTTCGGCTACTGCGCTTTCATTGATTGAAAGGATATCGGATTTTTGAAGTTCAGACATGATGACCTTTTCCATTGAACACATCTTGCACAGTTGACTGAAGGGTAAATCTTGATTGCAGTCCAATGCGTTCAGTCGAAATTTTATGCACTAAATCCATTGCGCAGTGGATAATCGGATTACGGTTGGCAAATGTCTGCAACTCAGAAAACATATATCCAACATCAACGATATGCCGGGTCCCAGGAGGTCCGAACTCCTTTCTCTGCTCTTCGCGTGCGTTCTCAATGATTAAATTCTTCTGGCAATTTCTCATGACTGTCGAGTAGGTTCGATGTCTCGTCAGCTCCACTCTCCGACGAATCGATTTCGACATCATTCATAAAATCTGCAGCTATTTGTGCAGCAATGTTGGCCGGTATTTGCTGCTATTACACTGCTGGTGTAGCTTCAGCTGCTTCAAAATGACCTGAAACAGTTTCTGCAGTAGAGGCATCAACACCATTCAAATCAGGTGCTGATATGACCAGATGGTTCATCGGACAAATATCCGCTGGTGGCAGCTCATCTTGAGATCCTATCACCGTTGCCTTGTCTTGTTTAAAGAGAGAAAAAAAATAAAAAAATTTTGCAGTACGTGGTACTTGGGGGGCTGATGTTTATATTATTACAAGAACATTGAAATACTTCAGTTTATATTTTCTGGTACTGTTTACAAAAATGCCCGCCAAGCACCAATACCTCCAAATTTAAATTTTTTTTTCGTTTTTTTATAAGGTTGTGTTGTTATCGATGACCGAAAAATAAACTTTAATAAGAGGCCTCGACCCTTGTCTTAAACGATAGACTAACAAAAAGAGTATCAGAATTTCTGATCATAGATTTGGATCAAACTTCTAGAGGTATTTATTCGGATAAGAACATGAAACCTATGCTGTTTCGTTCATTATAATGAGCTATTGTTTTCTTTATGAGCTCAAAATTCTGGTATTACCGAGCAATTCCTGAATTTGGCTGATAATGTTAAAAGAAAAAAATGCAGGCACTTGAACAGTTGAAGATGTAATTTGGTTAGCTAATTGTGATTATTTTAAGGATTCAAGTTGGATTAACATTTGAGCAACTGATGATGACATTAGAGACCTTCGTAGATTTTGTTTTTGGCCTTGAAAGGCAAGCTGCGTAGGAAAAGTTGTCCAAAGAGCTTGAGACAGACAAAACAAAGTTGAAAAATGTTGAAAGATCATCCACGATGAAAATTTTGGAGAATCCAAACGAAAAAAAATTTCAATAAATTGCAATTTTCTGTTGTTGAACATTTCAAAGAAAACAGTGGAAGCTATTCTTCATATTGCGTTACATTGATGCTTTTTTAATATCATTCCAAATTAGTACTGTTAAGTTCATGTATTGTATGGTATTGTAAAAGGGGTTGACCGGGCGCTCATTCCATAGGGAACATTGTGCCCGAGCCTTCGCGGGCACCTTAAATTGTAGGGGTTAAGGTCAGGTCAGTTAGCCTGGTGAAATGTAGGAGCCTGCGAACCCCAATGTCCTCGATCTTTTCAGCTTTACTGCAGTACGCTCCGAGGGCCTCTTGACGGAGGCGCTCGAGCTCTCTGCGTTGTGCTAATAAGTGGTGCGCAGTTTCTAGTTCCGTCCCACATCTGGTATAGAGCGGCCCTGTTCTGAGCCCCAGCTGTACGAGATGCTTACCTGTGAACCAGTGGCCGGTCACGAATACCTTGAATGTGTGACTGAAGTGGTACTGGTTGGGGATGCGGTCGATTTTTAGCGAGGGAGGTATCTGTGGTACAGACCTTCACATTGACGGTTTGAACATGAACGTAGCTGCGCTCGAATTTTCGAATCGTGAACGTGGACTCAATCAACCAGGCGACGACCAAATGCTTCATTCGAGAAATTCGCGTATGCGCTTATAACTTCAAGTCGTTCGAACAACATTGTTGATCTGTCTTGATGCGCGCTCTGTCTGCTAAACGTCGACTGTGGGCGCATGGCAGAATTAGTAGAGTTAAGTCCATGTTCAATGACGCTGATTTTTTGGGTAAACCATTAATGTGCAGGTGTGTACTTCCGTCTGCTGAAGAATACCCCTGTGCCTTTTCAATCCTCTTCCACAGTCCTAGGTTCCATGCCTTCGTCTCCGCTGTTATGGCCAGCGTAGGGGTCGCTTCCATTGCCCCTATGATTCCTAGGTCTACAAGTTTGTAGACCCAGTAGAATGTCCTCTGACGCGTGATCTTACTCATGGTGGGCCACAACGCTACTAAGGTGTAGGTGAGTTGGGGCAAGATGATTGCCGTGTAGATTCACCAGACCATCTTGGGTTTGAGTCCCCACGTCTGGTCCATCATCCTCTTGCGGCCCAGAATGTCGCCGTGGTCTTCTGTGTCTGCTTGTCAACGTGTGCCTTCCATACTGATTTTCTGTCCAGGGTGACGATCAGGTAGCGCACTTCGTCGGTTAGTTTTAGCGTCGCGCCGAAGACTCTGATTGTACCCAGCTCGAACCACCTTTTTTTGTGCGAAGAGTACCACCTCGGTTTTGCTAGGGTTAATCCTGAGCGAGTGAGATGAGCACCATTTCTTTACAAAATCGAGTGCCTTTTACATTCCACTTGTCATGTAAAGTAGTTTGTCGGCTGTGACAATCAGTGTCATGTCGTCCACGTATCCCACTTTGACACCTCCAGCCCCTTGAGCCCGAATAGAGGCCCGTCCATGATGAAGGTCCACAGAAGTGGTGACAGTATTCCACCCTGCGGACAGCTTGTGTCGACTCGAGCCCTGACTTCGGTCCCGCTGAGACGGCGGTGACTTTTATGGTTTGAAGCATCTGCCTGATCCAGTTAACGAGTGTAGTGTTGGTCCCGAATCTACCAGGATGCTTCGCAGATTGCGACGAAGGAGCTGTTGTCAAACGCCCCCTCCACGTCCATGAATGTGAAAAAAAATATTTTTTTTCCTCACTCCAACCTCAAAATCGAACATTCATCGCTTGATTTCGGCACTCGTGAAGAAAAATACAGTCTCTAACGTGTACAGAAAGGCTTTTTGACGAAACTCGTTACAGCACTCGCCTTCGGCTCGTGCCGTAAACCCTTCGTTTCGTCAAAAAAGCCTTTCCGTACCTGTTAGGAAATGTACTATTTTAACACAGCGTGCGAAAAGTGCGTTTTTCCATGCCTGTGGAGCGTGCGGAAAGTGATTGTTTCCCGTTCTGAACCGTAATATGACACAAATTTTCATTGTAAACTGAAACGAGCTCGTTGCTATGTTACGGCATTGTTTCTTTTCCTTCCCGCACCTCGTGTTAAAAAATATTATACGTAACAAATGCGGGCTCGACACATGTGATTGTCACTACTGATCAGATATTATACTGAAATAATTCACTTACATTGGAGTTGTAACGAAACAAACAAAAAAAATTTCCCCAAAATAAAATATTATTCATGTTATCAATTAATAGAAATTATATTCTTATTTTGGGAAAAATATTTTTCTTCTAATGTGAGTGAATTATTTTAGTATATTATTTGTATGAAAATAGGAGTACAATTTTCAATAAAACGGTAAAAACTTGTTTAATAATTCAGATTTTCTGGGGAAAAACAGGGTTTTAATTTTTTTTTGTAACTACGGCGCACCGTTACGAAAATTTTGAAAAAAATTCAAATCATTCGAGAATCTATAAAGAATGTAAAAATAATAGTTCAACAATTTTCCTCGAAAAGTATCACAGTGAAAATCAAAAATTTGAGAGAAGACAATATTTCTTATCATGAATTTATCAAGCTCAACATCTGTTCATTATGGTTATAAAAGCTCTTGACTACCTCGCTAACAATTTCAATTTTCAAACAAATTGGTCAAGTCATTTAGAGGAAAAAATTAATTGATATCCTTTAGTTGTTTTGTTTTCTTTTCTAAACCAATTGAGATCGAGGTCTGGTATTTTCAGGATCTCAGTATTTTAATAGTAGGAGACCAAGGTACTACGGCTCCCCCCTACCTCTTTTTTGAAAATTTAGTAACAAAAAACAAATCCTCTAAAATACATATATTGATATATCATTAGAGATTAGTTCAATATGAATGAAATAGACGTATGTACAGTAATTAAAACCAATAAAAATGAATCACAAAACAAACATTTTCTTTACAATTCTTTCATTATTTTTACTAACAATATCAAACATGTATAATTTCATGAAGAGACAAATGAGTTTCTATTATTTCACTGTGAAAATTGTACAACATAAATTTCTTGGAATTGTTAATCAAGAAATTACTTGTCACTATTTTTATTTTAATTTTTGATGTTTGTTTTAATTAATTTTTCTATTTTTTTTTTGTTTTAATTATTATCTTCTAGTATAGACATACAGTAGACTTTAGATAAATGGCCATTTCGTAAATAGCGAAGCGAGTGGCTTCCCCTCCAGACGTACAAACACGCACACTATCATGCCGTTCCCCATTACAATTTCTGAAAAAGTGCATGTTTTTGATTGTTAATCCTGTTTTTGCTAAACCTCAACTCCATGTTACTTCCTAAAGATGGATGTGAAGTAAACAAAAAATTATTTTATGAGTTCGTTTGTTTTGAAGGATTTGTACAAAAAAAAAAAAAAAAATTAAGGCAATTTTGACGAACGTGGTGTCAGAAAGGTGTCCCGCTTTACGTGGATCAACTGTGTAACATGAACTTATATATTCTTATTTTAGAGCAGATCTAAATAAAGGGGAATCCCCACATGTTGAGGCCACGAGGTCTATACTGCTTTGCAGCAGGGATTCCTGAGACTGCTCATAAATATAGTTAAAATACAGTGTTTTTAGGAAAGGTGGTGATGGGTTCTGCACCGATATTGCTAGTCCTTCGTTGTTTTCGTTGAGGAGGGAGTAGCCAGACAGGAAATTCAAGAGCACAATAACTACACTAACATACTTATAGTAATATTTTATTTGTGGTCATGAACTCTTTGAATAAAATCTTCTTATTTCATCTTCACTACCTTATACGTTCAACAAATATGTATTCATTAGTTTCGCGGGCAATTCTTTTATAATGTAAATTGTTTAGGGAAATTCCCAAAATATCTGATCAGTTGATGTTTGCGTGTTAGATTTCCCACTAATTTGTCAACGCCGAACTGTAGTTGAGGGTCAAAAGTCACGTTGATAAAATCGGGAGGAGGCAGTGGCTAATTACCCTAACTTGCAACAAAAATTGAAATGAAAATTCATGTGAATGAAAACTATAGGCAACTAACTAATTGTTTGATATTTGCTATCCGTTGTTCCCAGAGTGTAGTGTCATTGAGAGCAGCTCTCGACTCATCTAGAGAAGAACTCCGGCGCCTGAAAAAATCCATTGGTGACTTTAACGGCGAGAGCTACTTTGACACAGTAGAACGTCTCGCCCTGGAAAATCACGTCCTACGAAATAAAATACTCGACAGCAGAACTGAATCTTTTCGCGATGCCAACAAAATTGGAATTATTCCGACAACCGTACTAAACAATCGGTAAGTTTTTAATTGCAATCATTAATTTACTATTTGATAATATTTACGCATGCAAGGAATTGAGCGCGTACAACGTAGCTAAATCTATTCTTGGATACGTGACATTTACTTCGCTCTTTGTAGTTTTACGTACCGCTACATACTGCCATGCGGGCAGCGACTTCAGGAACAAGTTGTTGAGCTAAAGCCCTTATCGGTGATTCGGTACACAATCAGGGACACATATTGTATAGCAAATATGCATATTATGCAATTCCCAGCGCATCAATTATGTCTACGGACTCTTAATGAATAGATATTCATATTTGTTTCGACAATTTCTTCAGAATTCACCATGCTTTTAGTAATATCAGATAATTACTCTTTAATTCTTGAAATTTTATGAAAACAATGACGGGGCAACAGAGCCGATCTCCGAGACCGTCTTTTATAGACCTGGAAGTATATCATTCAATTTGCAGTTAAATATGGTGGAACAAGTCATGTTTCGTTAGCGAATTTTAAGGAGAGTTCGTCTCCCCCCTCCCTCCCCCCCCAAAAAAAATATGAAAAAAAATGTTTGTTTTGTCATTTATTTTTGTTGCTTTTAATTATTGTACGTATACTTTAATTTCACTATTTAACGAATCTCTAGTGATGTAGCAATATTAAAAAAATAAAAAAAAATTATTTTTCATTTTAGTTTTTTCAATTTTTTGCTGACCCAGCACCAATGGTCGGTTCGATGCAACTCCTCTTTAAAATTATCAAATTATTCAAGAGTAAAACAAGCGATTTATCAAAGATAAGTAGGTATGTAAAAAAAAAATCGATTTGAAAGTGAGGGTGCCAAGAAGTGATTCAACCAACACCCCCTTTTCAATATAAGTTTAAATAGAATTGGACTACATAACAGGTGTATTAGCGCTTTTTACGAGCTCTTAGAGCAAAATAATTATTTATAATTGAAATTCATTTGAATACATAATTTCATTATTTTAGTATTAGTCGCATTGATATTGAATAGATCTAGAGAGATTTCGTATATTTAGTGTGTTTCAAAGAATAGTGAAAAGGAAACACTGAAATAGTACATTACAAAACGAGTGCGCAAAGTAGGTGATGATAGCACGAGTGATTTGTCGCCTGGGTGCAGCGAGGGTGACACAAAAATGAGTGCGAGATCACCTACATGCACTTGTTTCTCATACTATTTTTCCAAACAAGGTTTGAAAAGCTTGATTTTGCACACGGCAGAAACTGGGTATTTTACTCATGCAAACTCACGCAAACTAAGGTATCTGTTGCAAAACACATTACGTCATGGAATATAGACGATATTGATAGTATACATATTGAGTGTTGACATGAAAACACGTATCGACTTTTTGAATGCAATACATTTCAGGTCGCAAAAGTATCAGTTGATTGAAAAAGTAAGAATATAAATTGATTTAAATCACAATTGAAACAGAAATTGAAAACAAAGATTGATCAAAACTATAGGGGAGATAGTTATAAATAGAAAAGTACAGCAATTCGGGACAAAGTGTTCACTGATTCGCAACTCAAAAAGTAGGATCGAATATCAAAAAAAAAAATAAGAACAATACGTTGAAAACCTAGAGTAGTTGCGTATAAAACTCTCTATATATTAATCAAGCTGCAAGTGACATACAAAATAATGTATCAAAATTTCACATAAGAAATTCAAATATTTAATATGTCTAATATGAATCATTTGAATACTGCAATGAGATTCGATCATTAAGTAAAAAGAAGGCATACTTTAAGAAGTTAAATACAGATAGAAGCCGGAACTATCAATTAACTTAATTGACTTATCTGTTATTCATCAATAGCCATGAAAGTTGAATTCATCACGCAATCTGATATCGAAATTGACGTAACAAATCGAAAAACATAAAAAAATCTCACTTGTAGGGAATAGTTATTGGCAAATTAATGCAGGACTCAAAAAGGAAATATAAGAACCACCCTAGTGTACATACCTAATGAAACATGATTTATGTCGAATACTAAATTTCTAACTAATCGGGTATACTAACCATGTATTTGGTTGTCAGGTCTACCGCAGCAGTTGACAAAATCAGGGGATCGTCGACGAACGAAGACAAAACCAATATGGATCCCGCCAAAGATGATACTAAGAAGAAAGATGAGGTGAGGAATGAAGAAGACAGAGGAGGTGCGTCGCAAGCAGAAGCCGAAAATCACAACGTTCAAGAGACTTGGGAGACTGTTGTCGATCATCTTGAATTACCGGATCGTGATCAGGAAGATTTCGGTTCGAAATCAATCTCTGACGGTGACAATTCCGCCTTTGGCGATCATTCGGAAAACCCTAACTATAATCCTGATCATCAGGATAACCAACCGGATTCGAAACCTTCTGCAGAGTCGGAAAATGATTCCGAAGAGCTGGATGACATTGAACTGATCTTCACAACAGATGAGACAAGAGACGTTGGTCTTCAGGAAGACCTTGTTTCGATCACTGAGACCGAAGTTTGGCCTCTGTCTCGTCACCGCCAAACTGATGGACAGCCGGTGCTTCTTAAATACACGAAAACATCAGATCCAGAGTCTCTGGTCAACGGAGACAAGACTAGCTCATCAATTGAAGAAGCTGCCTCTTCACAAAGTTCCAGCATCGATCGCGAAGAAAGTGTCGATCGTTTTGACGAAGGGTCGGCTGCTAGGCTGAACAAAATGTGGTCCCACTGCTCGGTACTTATAGAAACCGACATCAGCAAGTGCGGTGTCCTGGATGAGCCTGATCCGGCAAGGTACGCTGCACGGAGGAATACTTTGGCAGCACCCCCAACCGCCTACAGGTTCGTACAAAAAGAATATTTTAATCTTGAGTTTGAAATGTAATTTAGAATTTTCTGAACATATTGAATTGACGGAATTCTGTGATGTCACTAGCAATATGACGTTGATGCGCTTCTCAAACTGGTCCGCACATATTCTACTATCAAACTAAATTTTTGTGAAAATCGTGTCAGTACCCCATTATCAGAAGGAAAATGAAAATGAATGACCATAATAAATAAATGAGAATTGTTTTTTCAATTATCACTAGAATTTTGTACGCACGTAGAATAGAGAACGATTATTTTTTCTGAGTATTTCGTTATTAGCTTGCATTTAAATAAATGTAAGTCTAACAATCAGGATTCTACAAAGTGATTGCCTTTGAGGAAATGGCCCGATCGATTTTCACCAGCATAATTGTGCTCTCGAATGTCTCCGAAACGGAGTTATCAATCGGATTGTCTTTCTGGCAGCCGATGATTGACGAGGAATGGGTTTGGGCTAACACGTAAAATTGAAGTAAATCGATTACTTTTTTTTTTTCATATCGTAAAGTGTGAGCGTGCCACTTATTTCGACTATTATCAGAGTCTACGCAACATTGGCGCGAAAATGTCATAGCAAAACACCATTTTACATGGATTCACGAACGCACTCATCAAAAAACATCTTTGTTTTATGCAGAAGTGAAGTCATAATCTGAATACTCGCAGTTCGTTGTAATTACCGATTGTAAATTATTGGAAAGCGATGATAAAGCTTAGTTCCAATATTGCTCGAAAGAGAAAGAGAGAGCTCAGCGAGGTAGGTAGAAGCATATTTATTCCATCCTGGAGCATGAGCTCTCCAAGGATCGTAGACATACATTTAGAGTAGATACATGCAAAATCAAATGACATTATACCAAAATGTGGAGTAATTAAGGAAACTAATAGAAATAAAAGAAGTATCACAAATAATAGAGATGGTAGTAGGGGGGATGCGGGCAAAACAGGTACCGTTTTAAGTTTCTCAGATACTTGCTTCAGTTTTCTAACGTTACTTACATAAAGGAAATGCACAAAATAAGTCAAACTGTTCATGTGCTGAAGCTGATGAGGATGATATTTGCCCCCGATTCTCAGAATCATTTTGTCGCTATGGAGCTAGCACTATGGGCGTCATGCTGGTAAATTTCCCCATCTTTTAAGACCACATAGAACTCTGTAAGTTGAAAACTGGCGGAGTCATGAAGATTTGAATTTGATAATTCGAAAAACTCAATATGTCTCATTCGACGCGGAAAGAGTTTCAATTCCATTTACGACAATAACAAAACAAAAAATGATAATTATGAGCAACATTAGAAAAATGCTAATATCCCGGAAACTAGGATCTACAAAGTGGGACCTTCTCATGCGGACGGTCACATATGCTGCACGCAGGATTTTCAAACAACCAGTTATCAAATTAAATTTTGAACCACACTATAGTTGTATGTAGGTTGTTGAAATGACGAACTTAATTATTTTCAGCCGGCTATTAATTACATGTATGTACATACATTTTCGAAAACTATTTACATATTAGGTTTCTGGTTCATGATTCTGGAGAAGGTACCGTAGACAATTTCTAGTCGGAAGCTGACAAAGATCGGTCAACAGAGTTCTTAGACTTGGTTCACGGAAAGTTTAAAAATATAATTGTCCTACAACAATTTTTTTATCTTCAAATATATGTAATCAAATGAAAAGCAATTTTTTTTGTTAAGTACGTTTCTTCATGCCTGTGGAGCGTGCGGAAAGTGATTGTTTCCCGTACTGAACCGTAATATGTCACAAATTTTCATTATAAACTGAAAAGAGTTCGTTGTTATGTTACATCATTGCTTATTTTCCTTCCCGCACCTCGTGTTAAAAAATATCATACGTAACAAATGCGGACTGGTGATCCCTGCACTCGTGTGTCTTGCCAACCTCGCTACGCTCGGGCGGCAAACGTCGCACTCGAGCGATGGGATCACCAACTTTCCGCATTTGTTACGTAATATACTATTTTGACACTGCAAAAATATTGAATTCTATGTGAGCCACCTTCTGTTATAAGAAAAATGAGTATTCAAACAAATATAGGTAATTTACTACCGACCCTTTGTTCTGTATAAATCGTGATCAATCGTGACAGATAATTTTCATAACCTCGACG
Source organism: Macrophya annulata (assembly GCA_963924015.1). Classification (NCBI taxonomy): domain Eukaryota; kingdom Metazoa; phylum Arthropoda; class Insecta; order Hymenoptera; family Tenthredinidae; genus Macrophya; species Macrophya annulata. The sequence goes on along the minus strand of OZ001257.1, from coordinate 10,832,021 downwards.
GCTCGATCTCGTAAATAAATGAGAAGATAGATATTATGATTATTATTCCATACGACGTCGGTAATGATTGTAATGGACAACTATCGCTTTCCAACTTTTTTAAAAGATTAGTTTATTTAATTATTACTCCTAATTACATTATTTTCATCCTCATTCCCCGCAACTGTCATCGAAAATATAATAAATAAATCATGTGTTCCGCTATGATTGATGATCCTTAGGCTTATAACTGTTTGGTAAGGAGCCAGATGCGAGTTATATTGTTAATACATTAACTAAGGACTTTAACACTTTCCGGAACCCATTCGCCAAATACTATTTAACCTGGACCGGCTGAAGATACAGAACGCTTTATTCTTTTTTTTTTTTAAATCATATAATTAGCGTTGGTCTTAGGTGAGTCGGGCTCTGATGATGACCACAAAATTAGGTAAGGTTATGTGACAACAAGATGGAGGCTTTTTGGGGTCGCCTGTATATAGTCAAGAAAGTTTTATGAAAACTTTACATGAGATCGAGGTGTGCGATAACCTTGAGAAACTAATTCTCTACGGTTTGTGATCGACACGACTATGGAATTGAGGTTGATGAGCGCCACAAATCTTTCTATGCTGTTATATAAGCGGTCAAATGTGCAAAATCTACCGGCGACGGAGAAATTCTGATCGTAAAACTGACCCACCCGATTTTATAAATATTCATATTTCAGCTATCCGTGCACCGATTACATTGATATTAGGCTCAAATGAAACCCTTTTCGCATCTTATTCCTATTTTAAATCGGCGAGTCCTGAGATATTGCCTATGTACGCTCGATGAAAGAATATGGTTACCCCCACTCCTGCGTCGAGCTCCCGTTGCGGTAAAGCAAAGTAGTAGAGTCACGATGATAATTTTTATTTTTTATTTTTTATGTTTTATCTTTAATATACTTAGCGCGAGGCGACTCTACCGAGTCTCTTAATGGGTAACCGGGATGCAGAATATATAGATGAGAAAGGTAAAGTATGGACGTAACACTTTCTTGAATTATCTATGATTTTTTCGGAAGTTTTTTGAAGTTTTAGGATTTAAAAGAACAAAATTTGAATTGTTTTGAATTCTTTTTAGATTTTTACTTTTGGTCAACCTAGTGAAAGAATCGTATATTATGCAACGAGTGGGCAAAAATGACGATTCTGAGTGAGTGTAAAGTTATTCGCATACTCGTTCAGAATCATCATTGCCCACTCGTTGCACATGATATTTTTCCTAACAAATACGTGAAATTAGGCGATTAGTCGCATGCTGAAAAAATTTCCTAATTCTCTGTTGGTTATGATCAAATGAGACGGGTGGTAGAGAACGCCACTGTACAGAGATATTCGCTCTATTTTGCCCACTCCACGTCCAAACTATTTCTCCACTAGTGGGCAAAAACAGTTTTTGCCCACTAGTGAAGAAATGCCATAGCCATTTATATTTGCCGGGTAATCTCACGAATGGCTTGACAGAAAGATTTCAAATTTCACAGGACTGTAGGGTATTTCCTAACGATGAAAAATTGCCACGTCATATGCAAATTGAACGATCGTTTCGGTAGAAATAAATCATTTTGTGAATTTTCTATTTTCAACAGACTCGAAACTACAGCTGACAGTGACATAATTCAAATCATTATCATTACAAGCACTATCGTAACGAAAAGTAGTGGGGCAATTTACTTGACCGATTGTTTTTAGATTTTGTTAATCTAATTAGCTGTTAATCTTTTAAAAAAATCTTTAAAAAAAGACATTCAAGGCGAGACTGCAGTCTTGTGGTAGACAGCCGATTGGGAATTTTTGTTGTTAAAATTACACCGAATTTCTTTTATCTTCCGAAGTCTTTTTCGATGGGAAGGAACCGAGTAAGACCCATGGTTTCCTTGAGATTTTTTATTCTCTGGATCGGTAGGATTTGTTAAGACAATAAATATTTCGACCTTGATTTTCAAGGCCAAGGTCAATTTTGCGGCTACAGGTCTTGATAGATCTTTACTAACCTCGAGCTGGAGAATCACTCGGTGAAGTAGCGATATATAATTTTTGTGTACCCTGTACATACAAACCTATTAAACGGGTCAGCTGACATAGGAAGGAAAAATCTGGGTGGTTGTTTTCGATACATACTTTCTATGTGTAAAAAAAAATATGCATATTTCTTACCGCGAAAAAAATATATATTAATTTTGAGGAAATAAGATTTTAGCTTGTAAATAAATGAAAGTAATTTCGACTGCTAAAAACATATCGAAAATGTTTTAACAATTTTTGTACCTCTTTTCAAACCGAATAATTGAAAAAGAAACAAAGTCCGATATCTCAACCATGATCGGAAATAACACTGTTCTATATTTTTATGCTTTGCTGCTGGGTTGGCGCTCAGGCCACATCCTCCGTCTGTCATAACATAGATTCTTTTTTAAATTGAACAAAGGTGACATCTCTCTGTCATCGGGTCTCTTGAAAATTTTCATGGAATTCCTTCACATGAAATATGAAAAACCGCCAAATGATTCTACTTAAAAATTTTTTCAATTGTTGACACGATATCTTTCACCCTTACAACCTTCGCAGTGGAATTGTAAGCTATGATCTGTGCATAATTTATTCTTGTCATTAAAGTATGAGCGTGTAAACGTGACATCAAACCTTAATTTCTTCGTGTAGGCCCATCATCCATCGGGAGGCCTTAGCCACAGGTCGACGCAAAAGCACGACGCCGCTTCGCCCGGTAATTGATCGTAGCAACGGGGGAAGCCGTCGTGAATCTGGAGCACAGACAGATATCTCTGCACTTCCAGCGCAGTGGAGATCGGAAAGTTATTTGGCTCATAAAGTTGCCCATACGTTCACAACCTTACCGAGCAAATTTGCTCTACCTGCCGGAATCCCGGGACGGCTTAGACTGTCGGACAAAACGAGAGAGGCTAGACGAGTTATGCTCTCGGATATTAGCTTCACCAGCATGGTGCCAGAGTTATCTAGGAGTGCTGATCACCTGTGTCACGACCCTCATGCTCAGGTAACCAATATAACTCGCATCATTAGTCCCGCTAAAGATATGTGGACACCAAAGACCCATTGTTATCAATATCCTTTCGGTTGGTGGATTTACTGACGATATCTATAATTAGCACTAACTAGGACCTCAGTTAGACACCAGCAACATTACCCTCTAACAAGACAACGTTGCTAGTTGAAAACGAAAGAAGAGAGAATGAACATATTTTTATAATTGAACAGCAGTCTGCATGGAATTTCAAAAATACTTAATTGCACTTTACTTTGCAGCAAGTATACATCACATGGTAACTTTATTGCTTACTCACCTGTGTCTTGCAGCTTTAGCAGCATTAATTATTTATCTCGATGAATTCTGGAATAGGAGGTTCGTACCTTTGCATCAAAATCTAATTGAATGTAGACTACTGACTCACAAAATTTCTAACAAGAAAATATCTCAGGTCTGACTGATTTTTCTAGGGTGAATTTTTCGAAATGCAGATTTGAAAAATTAATTTTAGACTAGTTTCTACCAGTGAGCTGATTTAATTGAATATTACATTAATAGAATATCCGCTGTGTGTGTATTGAACATGATTTTAGTCCACATTTATTGTTCAGTTTGGTTTCCTGCAGAGTAGCCAGTTTGAGCGAGATTGTAAAAGCCATTTAGTAATGGCAATGCTATACCCATCAAATTAAAAAAAAAATGCTTCGGTCTGTCGCGATTAGTAATGGAATTTTTAATGATTGAAGAATACTTTGCACAAATCCCGCATTGCGAATACAATCCAAATGAATTCTGCACTGTAGGGTTCTCGGCTTGCGACGAAACTCCAATTCCACGAGGACTGCCAACTGAAGAAATATCTGAGAGTTAACTGATCCGCTTCATGCGAAATAGTCCTTATTCAATTACAATTCGCACAATAACTGCAAGCCATGTTGCTCTAAGCCACGTCTAATGTAACGTGCATTCATGCATTGTATAACTATTTTAGAAATGACTAATCCATCATGATTGAAATTTTTTCGGACAAAAGTTCTTAACTTTATTCTATGTTTATGTCTATATTGCTATTCAGAAAATGCCGCATTTTCAAAGAGGTATCTTGTATATCATTATTAGACTTGCTTGAATACACGAGGATGTGGTCCTCGGACGCCCGAAGTTCATCGACGAGAATCTCTGGGTTCCTTAGCAGGGTACTGGCCCCGATGTCATGCGGGAACAGGTCTTCCCAGTCCTTGTGACTGTCGTCTTTCTACCGATCTGTACTCCTCGCGTTACCGTGGCTCTCTGACTTCTATACCCTCACCTGGTCTCGAAGTCACCATTGGATCATCCCGAAGACATTCGTGGAGACCAACAGCAGCTTCATTTGACACTTGGCGGGTGCCCATGGCAACTTCCACTCCGAGGCCTACTTGGTCGTCAATGCCGTCATCACCGACCCACGTCCACCCACCACTGATTACTGGAGCCTCGTCTTCACGCATCTCATCTAAGAACTTACCGAAGAGGACACGGTCCAAAGTGACGTTCCAAGGTAACCCTTTATTTTTGGTGTATAGTAAAAGTGAGACAATTGTAAGTTTTATATGCTATTCATTCGTTCATATGGTGAGTAACTTCCGCAAAAGTTTGTCGATGTAGAAATACCTTTCTACCGGGTGTTCATTTTATTCTGTTATGAATTTTCATCTCATAGTCAGATCCAATGTGTTTTTGAGCAAGACTTTTCAAACAAAAGTTGTATCATTTCAAGGGGGAAGAAAGAAAGTATTTTCTATCATGTCTAAAATGGACCTCTGGTGCAAAAACCTTTCGCCAAGTACAATAATGCGGTCACTACTCACAAAAAAATCTATCAATAAGATACTATAAAATGTCTACTTACAAAAGAATTGAAATCAGATACAATTGCCAAGTACATACATAGATACACCGATGGCTTAGGTCCAGAAGGGTATAACCAACAAAAATTGGACTATACTGCCATAAGGGCGTATCCCCAACTTTAACATGTAAGTTCCATAAGAGAAAAATTGAGCAGCTTATAGCTAGAAGGGAGTAGGCCCACCAAAATACTGCCAGAAAGACGTAACCCGCAAGAATAAAAAAAGAGGATTACGCCCCTCTGGCAGATCACTCATCAATTTTTTTCCCGATTAAAATCGTCTCCTTACAGCCAGAAGGGCGTAAGCCCTTTTTTTGATTTTTCGTTGGTTACGTCTTTCTGGCAGATAACCGGTAAAATTTTTTCGAATTTCAATAGTCTTCTTACTGCCAGAAAGACGTGATCCACGGAAAATGAATAAAAGGGCGTTATGCCCTTCTGACAATTAGCCTGTGAAATTTTTCTAGATCTCAGTCGCCTTTTTACTGCCAGAAGGGCGTATCCCTCAAAAATTCAAAATATGATGTTTACTTGATTAGATGTGTATGACATCGCCGTTTTTGGAATTTGGTAACCTTGTTACAGCTGCAAGAGCACAACTAAAAGTCACCATATGAAGAAAGTTTAAAAAAATATTATTGAAATTTTTTTTTTGTGGTCACTACTCACAAAAAAATTTTGCCAAGATGCAGCACTGATATATTTTTGGAATCTTGTGACTATCGACGAATGATCCACGTTGAAAGTTATCCAATTATTATCTTTGTATGCTTTATAGCTGCTCAAAACCGAATAAGAATTAGGATACACAGGTATGCTTCTTGTTCTAGACTGCCCCGTGACTAGAGGAAGCCTCCCTAATCTCCGTTCCGACTCCATCGGTGCTGACAATAGTGGCGATTCTACGGAGTCGTTGATTGACGAAGCAGAAGATTATCTTAGACGTAGCATTGATTCCATGTTAACCATTACCGGATCAGAGTACTTCAGCCGCCACGCAGCAACACGACGTCGAAGAACACGTCGACACTCTGAACCAGATCTTCTTCGCGAGTGGAATCCTCCTCAGGATGCCCGGCCGTATTTACCTAAGGTCATTCTTGAATTTATATATTACTAAGTAACAGTCGATATTTTTCAATTAGCAAAAAAGCAACTACCTCTGCAGTAGTTTTCTTACAATATCAAGTAGAGCAATCATGACCGTCTTGTTTCATCAAGGTTGAAAATCAAGGTTGATTTTCATTTACAATTAGCATTCTGATGCTTGATTTCTCGTGGCGTTTTGGACATTTCTTGTGTTACAAGGTCACCTGACTTGAATCGACGAGAACAATGTCTTGCATAAAATCAAAATTAATGCAATCCTAATTTTTGTGATTGGAATAATAATATATTTCGACACGCCGGGCGCAAAGTTCGATTTTGCGCCCGCTTCGCGTGCACAAAATTCAATTTTCCGCACGTCGTATCGGAAAGTAAGGTTCGATACATGTGCGAAGGTTGATTCTCGATTCGTTTGATTGTCACCCTTACTTCGCTCGGGCGAAAAACTTCACACTTGTCCGAGAATCAACACTTTCGCACTAGTATCGAAATGTTCTATTATCAAACAAGGGGACGAAATGGGCCATTTCTAGCGAGCGTTAGGCGCCCGAAACGAAGACGAATGCAATGTCATCACCTGAGCTAGAAATTGCTCTCCCCTCCTTTATTGTACACCATACTTTTTTTTAACAAGTGCATTCATAGGCCCTTTTTTGTGCATGTAAAACGGAAATTGTTCAAATCTTTTGAAATTTGAAAACTCTTAAAACGGTTCCTTCCTTCAAAGAGTTCCCACCCTTTGGAAGGAAATGGACTCATTATCTCCAATAGGGAGGTAATATCCATTACCTCCCTAGAGAAATAATCAATCTATTATCTCCCTAGGGAGGTAATGAAGTTGACGCCCGAAATTAGTAATTTTCCATCCATTTTACATGCGAGAAAAATGGCCTGTGTGACAATGACAAGCAGCTAACATTACGTGTTCTGGAAAACAGATTCCACGGGACTTGAAGCTGAATTATCTCGTCAAAGTGATATCACCGGAAGGTCGGGTACTCCAAGGAAGAGTGCGATACGTAGGCCCGGTACCAGGACGGGAAGAGATCCATGTTGGCGTCGAACTTCCCACAGATAGCGGTTCTTCTGATGGCACTTTCCACGGACGCCGCTTCTTTGACTGGTGTGTAGAACTAGCATCGTCTTGAGAAAAAAAAAATTTCTTATACGCGCCACTCAACCGAGTGTCTGTTAAATAGCGATCGGGCTCTGGTGGAGATGGGAGACACTGTCTTACATAAATTGTTACTATCGTATACTGTATACAGCATAGACATAGAGCATGGTTTGCTCATTCGGGAAGAAAATTACTCGCTTCATAGAAAGGGTCAGTAACGTATGCGGCCAATGGTAATGTCTGCCAGGGATTCAATTTGAAAAATCTCGTAAAAAAAGTTTCGGATTTAAAATCAAATATATCTCTTAGTTGACGGAACTCCCATAAGTCACCTGCTTAAGACTCTAAATTTTGACCTATTATATCTCGGCAACTGAGCCGCTAAATTTTCTGAAATTTTAATATGTTATATGCAGTAGTGTTATTTACCCGTAGCAAAAATTTTATTAAGATCCTAAGATAATAGAACATCGAGATAACCCCCTAAAAGACCCATTCCCAATTTATAAAAATTAAAAAAATTTTAAGGGCCCTCTCAATAACACCCATAGTTTCTTTGAGCACAGCTCTGGCTGTACTTTTAAATGCAGATGAGTCTTTTCTTCACGAAATCATTTACTATAAATACTTCTATAGATTATTGCGAAATACTCAGCTCATTGTAAAATCGTTGATCTTTCATGAGGCTTTCGTTTCTCAATTTTCTTTTCTCAATGAACTGTACCAGATACTTTGATTTCTAGTTGTTCAGCAACCATGTATAGAAAATCTACGATCGGTTTGATCCGACTGCAGATCTTAACATACCTGTTGAAGGATGATGATGACTTATCTCTAATTCTTTTATCGCTACTCGAATTATCTGATTCATTAAATTTTTCAGCGATCCTGAGCGAGCTGTTTTTGTACCCTTCAAGAAAGTCGTCCTAGCCTGGTGTACCACTTGACACGCAGCCCCCGGCACGGGGTTGCCCGCAGCCTCACCTATACTCACGCCAAAAATCTTGCTGTCTCAGTACACAATGTGAAATCTTATTAACAGGTACGTCATAATGTTACTAATACGATAGGAAGAGAGATTAACGTGAAAGTTAACACTCAGTCACAGCCAACTCGGTTACTCGGCACACTCCACGATTTTCGTCTGTTTTTAGCAGGCTGGCCATCGAAGTCAAATTTGGGGATATGTTAGTAGTTTTTTACAATTAACAGTTTAACTACAATTTCTATTCTTGAATTAGCAGGATATTTGCAATTGATCAGGAAGATCCCTGCTATTCCTTTATCGCGTATTGGATATCGGGATGAACGATTTCTAACTGATATCTTCGCCTCTACTAGTACACGTTGCAGGACGGGTACTTTCTTTGCATTAAAGAATCATTACTGCCTCCAAGATGTATAGTTTAAGCTGATCCTTCTTTTATTGTTAGTTCCTGAACATACACTAGACAGTTTATTCACCATTGACGTTCACGTTGACCAATATTCGATTTATTTCACACTGGTATGTTTTGTCAATTAAATTGAAACAAATTATAATGATTATAATGATTGTCGAAGCTATTCATTTGCACCATATTCTATATTTATAACATTTAAATATACACTACTAATTTTTGAAATTATTACAAAGCTGATTGAGAAATGTTTATTATTTATCAACTGATGTTCAAGTTTTTGTTTTATAGTGGAATGATACATAGTATATTCCACGACCAATATGTATATATAAATGTAAATAAAAAAAAGGATACTTTATTTGCATGTAAGTTTCGGATAATTCATCGATTATTTACATCTAGATAAATATGAATTACTCTTTCAAAGGATATCAAAATATTAGCTGTGTAATGTTTGGTTAAGAAAATTCTTGTTATTAATTGAATAATAAGACATAATCCTAGTAATGATCCAAAGTTCCATATTGTGGAAATATTTCTTGGTGAAGGTAAATCTACTAGTGAGTTATTTATAATTTTAAAAAATTGATTTCATAATCGAATAGATTTATTCGTTAATTGAAAAGAAAGAATCTTAGAAAAAGCGTCGAACTCAAAGAGCGAACCTCTTTTTAAAACCTCACGGTCAATACAAAGGAGGCCGATTCATGGACGGGTGTGCACCGTTTTCTTCTACCCCTTGGTTTCATAACTTACGAGTAGACAAAATGAAAATTGGCTTGATTAATAGAAATCAGATCTAACCATAACTATAACACAAAGGCCCATATGGTCAGAAAGAATATACTCCAAGCCAAAACCTGTGTCTGTACTCATTCTAGTATGGAACTGAATCATTTTTTTTTTAGAATGCCCCTTTCACCTTATAGGGAAAGAGAAAGCGATCAACTTTTTTAAGAGAAATAATATTTTCTGTAGGGCTGATCTTATAGAAATTTTCCTCCAAAAAGATACTCAACTGCTTTGCCCAATCTGCAACTTTTTCCTAAAAAATAGCATCTCCATCTGAAAGAGAGAAATGAAAAAAAAAATTCTCCACCACTAATAAAAACTATAGCCATCTAATTAACATAATTGCTTTACGTTGTGTCGTTTCAGTGTGTCCCTCGCTCATCTCTCATCGACATACACGAGCAAACTCAAGAAAAGAGTCGATGAAATCTCAACACTCACCCACTGAAGACCGAACCCAAAGTGGTAAAAAAATAAATATATATATATTTATCATAAAGAAAATAATATGTATAAATAAATGAATGAATTAATTAAAATAAAATAAAACCACCCTATAAAACAGAAAATAGAGTAACTCAAAACAACCAGAAAGATAAACAAGAATAGATGAAGTAGTACCCAGCTCCCCAGAGTCATGATAGCCAATAGGAATAAACCAAAAGTCCCTAAGCCGAAAATCGGATTGGAACACAGTTACTAGATCGAACCGTTAACCATAGAAAGGAAGAGAGACAGACAGATAGAGAGAGAATGAGTTTATTGGGTACTCTGGGACAAGTCCCCTCAAGCGTATTGACTATACAATGAAAATGCAATACACAGTGAAAACAGACAGTATAATAGATACTCTTTAAGTGTAAGGTGTGTAAAAAGAATAATAAATTGGATTAGATTAGAGTGAGAGTATATACTTAAGTTTAGTAAAAGTAGAAGTGATGAAGGAATTATAAAATTATAGAAAAAGTATGGAGATATAGTATAAAGAGAGAAATCGTGGATAGTAGATGTCCAGTAAGCCAAAAGTTGTTAGATGATGCGATTGCAGCCGTCTTAGGGCTACCCCCATTTGGTAGTGAGGTAATAGAGAAACTGCAGAAAACCTATGCCAGGTACTGGATGAGAGGCGTGAGCTCATCCTTGAGCTAATGTTTTACTTGAGTTAGAAGATGGGATAGAGTGTTCCAAAATTGAGGTGTCATAGATCAAAAAGACTTTTTGAACAGTTCTGTTCTAGAAGTCGGTTCAGTTAAATTGTCTGTTGGCGTTCTGGTGTTTCGGATCCGTGTGATATCTCTTGTAACTAGATGCTGCGACAGGTAGAAAGGAGTCTTTGTCTTTAGTATGTTAAAAGTCATGCAACTGGGGAAGTACTTGTGTCTTGTCGCGGATTTTTCGCTATCCAAGCTTTTTATAGTAGTGTGAGATATCTTCGTTTTGTCAGTGTTCAGTATCTGTCTCTGTTCCAGCACTCACGTGTAGAAGGATGCCACGTCCTCGTTCACTCGCTGAATGCCCGTCTCGAGTTCAGAAGGTGTGTAGTGTAGATAGAAAGCCGTGTTATTCGCAAAGATGTTGTAGCTGCAATACCGTAACCTCTTTCCAAGATCTGAAACATAAATGGAGAACACGAGGGGCCCCAACACAGAGCCCTGAGGAACTCTGTTCTCAACCTGTAGTCATTGAGAGATATTCTCTTCCTGGTCATGAACAGCTTGTTGTCTACCAACAAAGTATGAACAGAGTCACCTAAGAACTGAGTTGGAGAAGTTGAGCTTTTTGAGCATTGCGAGAAGTACGTCGTGTTGAGCCCTGTCGAACGCTTTTGATTCGCGTTACCATTCGCCGATTTGAAACCTAGTGGATTTCGTCTAGAAGCCGGAGTAGGGTAGTGTGTGAACTGAAACCTTTTCGACAGGTAGATTGAAAAGAATCATGAAGATCTTTATTGATGAGGTATTGGGTGATTTTCTCGGTTACGATTCTCTCAAGAGCTTTCGAAAGCGATGGAAGTATCGATATAGGTCAATATCCTCCGTATGTGGTAAGTCTTTAAACTTTGGGAACGGGTGTGACCATGGTGTCAGGAAATAAGGTGTGTTCTTGCACATCACTGCCGCTTCGGTCAATGAGAACGTGCCCCCACATGACGTTATATTGAGCGCTATTTTTAAAAGCTATAAAACAGCCATTCATTATTACGTCCGCCGAATCTTATTTGATGGGGGAATATTCAAATGTTAAATAATTGGTTACAGCCGCCAAATCATTTGCATTGAGTACACACGATATTTGTACACATCCTCGGGTATTTGATGAGATGGCAATTCGAACGAAAATTTAACTTTATTGTTAAACGTGTCATTATCTTTAGGAGAAATCTAAAAACATAATTCAAGTTATTAGAAAAGTATTCCAAAATTTCATTTTTCATTCGTATTTAAAGAAATCGATAAGAATATAAACGTTAGGAAATGAAGAAAACAAGAATGGGACGGGATTATGTCTAAAAAGTCCTTGTATGTATGAAACAAAGCAAAACCTCATAGGGAATTTTTAAATGATTGTCGATTTTTTATTTAATTTATTTTAATAGATTTAAAAAAAGTTTCTCTCCCTAAGAAGGGATATTTTAAACGGAAACAACGAGCAACGTAGCCAGCGACGTATTTGAGACCCTCCGCTTCAACGATTTCCTATGCTACGATGTTGTCGAAGTGTTCCAAAAATTTTTCTTCTTAGCTATTGGGAAGTCATTCTGATAGTTCTAATTCTATGAATTAAAAGAAGCAATAAGGAATGACAATATTAACTTTTTCAAGGCATACAATGTTTTTTCCAACACGAGGGAGTTAAGATCATGTGAAAGTCATGTGACTGCTCCAGGAGTACGAGAGAGACACTATTGACATCTCGGTGGAGCGAGAGAGACGGCATCATGACTTTTTCACATCGTCTTCAGTCCTGGTGAATTTATCAGGTGCGGTGACAAACTATGAAAAATATCAACAATGTCACTAACAATTATGGGTGTACGACTCTCGCTATCACCAAAATTAGGCAGTATTGGCCGAAGCCAGTATTTGGATCGGTGACCGCATAGTCGCACACTGGTTGGCGCATGGAATTGATGAGCGGTAGGGAATCTTTGAAGTTTTCTGGTTTCCTGTAGGAATATAAAACTCTGTCGAAAAAATCGACTGTACCAGCACACGTTTTTCACAATTTCCGTATACCCTTGTGCAAATGCGATGCAGTAGTGGGCTGTAAGACGGCTGTGGGCACAATCCTAGGAAAGTTGATAGGATCTCGCAAAAAGAAATGTGTAACAAACGGTATAGGAAAATGGGAGGGATCGTAAAAACCAGAAAGTGTTGACGTATGAATGACGCCATGACATCATACGTTGTAATGACGAAAAAATATATATTTACGATATCGACGGAAAAATGTGGCTTCAAATTTTCACAGCTTCGTTGTGCATATCTCGTAAGCGACAAATACCTGGATAACTTAGGTCACCAACATAACTTTTGTCATGGAAAAGTATCTGCTGATCGAGGTAATTTACTCGACGATCATTACACAAGTCTATGTGTGGAGTCGTAGAATCGTCAGGATTTTTATTTTCATTATCGTCATCGTCATTACTATGAAATACGTTGAAGTCTTGAGCAAGGGGAATTTTATCTTGACATGACACATCCTCAGTGATAAGTAAAGAGACAGCATCATCGCCGTTAGTATTGTTATTGCTGGTAAATACTGACGAAGAGTGTTTTCCCAATATGTATAGTCTCAATCTATATTTAATGTTTAATGTTTAATGATTAATGACGGATGATCATAAGAAGCTCCCATTCCGCGTAGATACGAAAAGAAATTCTCCAAAATATCTTGATTCAAACGGCGAGTCAGTATATAAGATATTTCAAATTCGCTTGTAGAGTACTTTTCTTGTAAGTACGGTAACATTTGTTTCAAAGATGTATTGGATAGTAGTATTCCGGATTGAAAATTTAACGGACGTTGATGATTTCCAAGTTTCGGATTCGTTATAAAATCCGACATTTTCTCGAGAAATCTTTAATGTTTAAACTATAGGCGTTGAACTCCAGGATGATATACATAATTTGATCTACTGTTTAGTACATCGAACCAGTCGTTGGATAATAGTGTAATGTATGAAGTCATTGACCAATTTTCATTTTCCATCAACCCTTTCAAACCGCACCACTCAATAGTTTTGGCATTTATTTTTGAAAACAATTGGATAACCGGTCTCACTTTTTGCCTCAGCGTTCCTTTCAGATCCAGATGATATTGTGTCAATTTATGAGCAATTTTCATATGCTTTTTTTCTGTTCAAAGTAGTTTCTCAAAGCAGGATTTAGTGATATTTTCTCCTCCATAGCGAAACCCTGAATCTATTAGATGATTCCATGATGATTTTTTTAAATGTGGGCCATCAGCGAATACAAAAACTTTAGAGTTATTATCACTTGGATGCTGAAAAAAACAATTTTTTTTTTCGCCAACACCGATGTTGAGTCCATTTCACAATTTCATGTTCGTTGGGCCTTGATCGCTTGTTGTAGAAACGACGGTAAAACCTGCGTCGTACAATTTGCTTATCACTTCGAAGAGTATAGCTTTAGTCATAGGCTGATCATAATACAGGGTGGTTCACAGGCTGAGCGCACCGAATGGTGTGAGTAGATTCCTCGGGACATTCAAAGACTAAATTCTCTTTACCGAAAATTCGAGGGCCTAATAGTTTCCAAGTTACGGAATATCTTACAAGGAGATCGCCTAAACCCTGACAAACGGATCTCGATCCTTCTCAGGTATATTGTAGTGACCCAACCCTAGGCATTTTATTCAACATCGCCTGGTTTTCGAGAAAATTGACTTCAAAGTTTCACATGCACTTACTATAGCCCTAACGTTCGCATGTTCTCAAGCCAGCGAGCGTAGCATAGTTGGCTAGGGTTCAAGTCCGGCCGTGTCCAGTTTTTCTTTTTTTTTTTTTTTGTCATTTTTACTTGCACATATTTTGTTTCACATAGTACTTAGTACATAGTACGCACACTTGAGTAATTCTACGATGCAAAATTATTTTATAATACTAAATTACTTTTATGATTTTTATCGGGAAATAAATTACAATGACGTATTTGATACCGAAAAATTTATTTTCATTGATTACGATTACATATCTATGCTTATAAAATGATTCACCGTCCGAGTCATTGGCATTGCGTGCTGTACGAAATTCCGGGTGATATTTATTGTAAGAGCAGCTAAAGAAAAGGACTTCGGAACACCACGCACATTTTATAAAATCGACGGCTTTGCATGCACACGGATTTTTCAAAAGCGAAACCGGAAAGCATTGTTGATTTAAATTTAGAAAAATTGTCTTTTCGTCAATCAACTTTGATGCGTTCCACGCATATTTGATCATGGGCGTAAATACAGGGGCGCTAAATTGATGTAGAAGCAATGAATGAATTTTTATCGAATTTTTCCTTGAAGCGATCTCTCTCTTTGTCCTGCAACAACTCAGGAGCGTTTTGGAATTTATTAATAAAAATTTTCACCTGACGATAAAAATACACATCGCATGGTTGGCAAATTGGCGTACATTTGGGTGGAGTTACTTTCACACCGCAGGTGCAAGCTTTTCTATCATCTATAAAGAGATGGTTGTAGAGAGTTTGATCGGTTTGTCCACCCCACGAATCAATAATAAATAAGAATTTTTTTTTCCCGATGTATGGTAGAATTAAAAATTTCAACAAATCCTCGTACAATTGCTTCGTAAACTTCCCTGATTTCGTGCAAGTCACGATGACATTTTTGAATTCATTATTTAATTCATCTACTTTTTTTTCACGATCGGCCCAAACTTCCCTGACGGTTCTTGCAAACATAGAAAGACAAAAGGAAGTATCTTCATTGATGCAGTCAACGCATACTGCGCAGTGTAAGAATGTGTAACTTTATTCAAGTCTTTCTTTGGGACCAAAACGGTTTTCGACCCTTTTTCCGCGAGAGTTCTATTATAAGTGGATTTGTATTGGCAGCCAGTTTGATCCGTGTTAATGATGTAGTCCGGGTCGAAATCCGGGATAATACTCTTTGGAACTAATGAAATTCGTGATCTTCCACTGTCTTATTTGATGTTTTTGTTTGAACTGTTCCACCCACCTTGTGCTGGCATTGAATGTGAACGTTTCGGATAATGAAGGTAACGCGGAATTCATTGCCCACTGCTGCTTTTAATCGTTCCATACTCCATCGATTTCATTTTGCAATTCTTATCTGTACGACAACTAATATTATTCATTAATTTCCAACATATGGACAATATTTTGATATGTTTACCTGTTCATAACTCTGCCGAGCTTCGGAAAATCTTTCGTAGGTCTCACGATCGATTGTGTGCCATTTATCAAACCGTGTTCCCCCACGTTTCACGTCTTCTCTCCATTGGTACAAAACTTGGCGACTTTTCAAACGCGAAGCTCCGTGGGCCTGCAAACTTTTGAGACTCCGACTGCTTGTTCCTTGTACCATGAAGGAACGTAATCCGGAGGTTCGGGTTTAAATTCTTCAGGTACATAATCATCGTCGTCATCAGGAACACTCCTGCACTACAGACAAAATAGGTCCATATCATTTTGTTCATTTCGATTATGAACAATAATATCTACACTACCGTTCCTAAGTTCGAAATCACTTTTCGAATTTCCGATCGGGACAAAAAGTTAGATATCTCAGACATAAAAAAAATCGTAGAGAAACGATCCAGGTCGCATTTGAAAGTAGAAAGAATTAGCTTCATTGTTGTTTTTTGCAAAATTCTCTACGAACTTTTTAGCACTCACTAGGTGATGTTAAACATGTTGTTTTTTTGCAATTTTCATACTCTCGTAACAACAGAAGTAGCAATAGAATTTTTTTCTCAGGAAGACTTTCAAATGCGACCTAGAACGTTCCTCTATATCCAACGTTTTGTCCCGATCGAAAATTCGAAAAGTGATCCCGAATTTATGAACGGTAGCGTATATTAATTCAAAGCTCACCGGTTCAAAAATGTTCAGCTCGTCTTCTTCAACGCTTATCAGCTCATCCACTTACTAGGAGGATGGAAATCAACTAATATAGCAGAAGGTAATTATTTTATTTATAAGATAATATTAATTATAATTTTTTTGTAAGTATTTTGAATAATATATTTATATTTATATATTTACAGGTTATATTGAAAACTCCTTACTCAACCGACAAAAAATCTTTAATAACATAACTTATGCCGCTAAAGCTAAAAGTCAATCAAATCCCCAACCATCTACAAGTGGAACTAATACAACTGAGCCAAGGAGCTCTGATAAAAAACAAGAATCTTCACCAGTAGAAGTCAATTGTGATAATGTTTTTGATGACTTTGACTTGGATGACGATACTTTAGCAGAAATTGAGAATTCATTTGTATCAAAGCAATCAAAAGAACCAGAAAAGCCACTACCTTCGTTTACTACAGGAAACAATAAAATAATAGATATAAGTTCTAACCTGGGAACAGCTCGACCTTGTCATTTTTTGAAAAAACCACCGATCTCGGTTTTTTCGCATGACAAAGAGAATCAACCTCCAGAGAAAAGAATAAAGGTCCAGGAATTACGTAATGCAAAAAATAATCGACACTCAGTACCTAGACCTACCAATTTTACAACAAATCGACAAGCATCAGGATCTACATCTATTACAAATGAAACTAAAAAACTGACTTCAGAAACTAAATCAACAAACTTGAAGAATAATGCATTGGTAACAGAGTCTTCTTTTATGGAAACAATGACAAGCACAAATCCACACGTGAAATACGACAATTGTGTCTTTCACGGGAATGTAATTCATAATTTTTGTTTTTCAACCGATAAAACTCCTGAGCAAAATATGTAATAGACTAATAATATTAACTATAAAAAATTTTAAATTATATAATACATATAATTGTTTAATTATACTGACTGTAAGTACTTAAATTTATAATTATATTCAAACCATGATTATTACTACATAAGCTCGACATAAGCAATAAAGGATTAAATAACCTTAAAAATTATAAAATAAACTTTGTAATTGTGATACAAATAAATAGTCATGTTTCTTATATAAATATTATTTCTTTTTAAAGTTAAAGATAATCTATACCTTTATTCATAGGTTATTTTGATGCCTGCCCCCGACCAGCAGCACTCGCTTCGCTCGTGCAGCAAATGTCGGGGCAGGCATCAATATCTTTCGCTATATACATGTCATTTTTTCCCGTATTTTCGGCCAGGTAGCAAGAAAAATAGTATACACTACACGGGCAGAAAGTGTGAGAGCCCTGAACCGCGCGCCATGATGCCCTCGGCTACGCCTCGGTTACGCCTCGGGCATCTTGGCGCGCGGTGCAGGAATCTCACACTTTCTGACCTTGTAGTGTAATATACTATGCTTTGAACGCTGCCGAAATAATCAGCGTTCAAATTGAATGTCCAATGAGTTCACTCCAGAAGCTGCGATTTAGCGATTTCTGATCTAGCGACACATAAACATGAACTGTGAATTCCGAGTTTGAAAAGTTGTTTAATCCGTTATGATTCCTTAGGTTGAATCTAGATTGTTAAAATTATTGAATATGCCCGTTAATAAATTCTTAATAAATTAAAAATTTTCATCTACACTTATTGACGATCGATTCTTTTGTTCTTTCTTTTAATTCGAATGTTTGTATTGATATATGCAGAATATCATCTCGACTATATATATAATATAGTATATTAATATATACATACTGACATATGTGTTATAGATATATAATAAATATCCCCCGACCAGAAACTGTAAGCGGCTGTACGTAATGTAAAATAAAAATGTAGCATAATGTATGAATATAATGTATATGGAGTAAATTTATTGTAAATAAATTATTGTAAAGTTACATTTTTTTATCATTGTAAATAACAATATAAAGAATTTCAGCTCAACTCGACCAGGCTCGAAACTTCACATGTATTGTTACTTGTAATTTTTTTATCTTCTGTGTTATCTTCTACAGGTTATAATGATTTAATAGTCATGATTCTATTTTATACTAATATATTAATCAGAATCGAGAGCAATTAATTTTTTAAAAGGACACTTATTTCCAAGGATTGATATTGAATACCGACAGTTGAAAAAATAATATGATTTCGATTTTTTCATCCAATAACAAAATTATCTTGTAAATAATTACCTATACAGCACATTATATTGTAGTCAACTTGCAGCAATATTGCAATGTTTCATTTTCATTACATTGCACGTGTAGCGTTGCTGCGACCGGAATGGAATTTAGCTGTGCAACATTGCAACTGAAATATTTATGCAAGATTGCAGCAACATTGTAAATGCAGAAATTAAAACAATTTTACAGGTTGAAAAAGCAATAATAAATTTCTCATGAATCTTCTCAAGGAAGTAGGAATATAATCCGTAAGGTACAGTTTTGTAATCAGTCATTAGAGTGAGGGAAAAGATCCCCTCTTATTGGTTTGTGCGATAAGAGATAATCACGCTGCCGCGCCTAGCAAGTTTTTCACAAGTTTTGCTGCAGTGAAATGAATCAGGTGAGTTTAAGAGAGCTGCAGAAAGTCATCTAACTCCTGTAGTCACGCGCAGATACTCGAACTTCGAAACGGTATGTATATTTATAGGAATAGAAGTTTTCTCAACAATATATGATTTCTCACTGTCTAAAGTACCTAGAGGCTTCCTATTTTTCGTCGACTTGTTAGTTGTTAGCCAAACGACAAAAACAAAATAGGAAATTGTTGGAAATGATCAACCCGTGATAATGTCTAGTCAAAGTTGTTATCGCCGATAGTCAAGACGTGTTATCTGACCAAGACTCGACTTGACTGCAAATACTTAGAACTATGCCTAACTAGACTTATCTCTCACGTTGGACATACATACATTAGACTGGGCCAAAAAAATCGACTATTTTTTTTTTTAAAGTATATCGAAAATAATGTTTGGGGTGACAAGAAAAAATTATTGTGAGAATTTGAGTCCTTAATATTAATATTAAGAGGCCTATCATCGCAATTTTAGATTTTTTTTCCTGAGCGGGTTTTTGTCTTAGAATTCGCTAACCATTGAGTTAAACAAAATTCACTCGAAGATATTTTTTGAAGGAAATTGAATGCTCTACAAAAAAGATCGGATTAAAATTTTCCGTCAGATGAACCGTTTCCTTACAATCATGTCTTAAAAATTCGTATAGTTTTACAATTTGATCTTCCAAAGTTGAAAGAATGCTTTTAGAGAATATTTTTTTGAAGTGAAGTGTTGCTAACCAATATAATTATTCAATTAGAATAATACAATATTTTGAATAACTATTACTGAATAGAACCGGGCGCGGTAATCTTATCAGGCGGGAGTTGTGAGGAGATAAGTCTCGCATCCGCTTTTATGCAGCGACATAAGTTGACTTTCATGCAAGACACTATTTTTTATGTTGCTTCTTGCTAAAATTTATGATTTTATTCCGAATGTGGATGCAGAATTCACTTCTCCGTCTGTCCGGTGATACCAAATGGTTTGGTCTTCTGGAATCCTCTAGCGGTTGGAAGTATAATTTATTTAAAATTGCAGAAGTAACAACCTTTCTAAATCTCTGCTGAAATTTACCTCACTGGTGAAACTAGCAGTTTCATTTCCAACATTTTCATTTTCATTTCCAACAGTTTCATTTCAAGCCAACATTTATCGTCATTATATTGTACTTGTTTCAGAATTTGAGCAGCATCTTTCCGAATACTTTTAATGTCTGGTCCAGAGAACCGGTCGTCAACAAGAACTCGATGAAAATTCGCGAGAGTCAGATGCAGAGAGAACGAATCATTTGTAATTGGCTTAAGTAAGTGTCATAAAACATTGCAAAATACAGAAGACCCTTTTCTATCAGCACTGAGACACCCTGTACAGAATACGGGTTTCACATAATTACATTTTGATGAATAGGTATCGTATCGGAACGTATGAATATCCAACGATCGATCAATTACAGATGACTTTCTGGAATCGCCCGCTGAGAATAATTCAAAAGTGCCAGAGGCGAAGAAGTTGACAAAATGTCATTATCCGCAGAACCTTCCACTTCGCGAAGGAGTGATTCGTCAAGTGACAGTGCTGATGACGATCCCACGTCAGTTGAACAAAGGTCAAGACGGAAACGTTCTGCTGATATTAAAATTTATGATCGTGCTAAAAGACGTCGCAAATCAACACCGACCGAGGATCTACAACCAGCTGATTCCCACCGTGACGCATCAGAGAGAGAAACATACGATCCATCAAGGGGACTGAAAGACAATTTACACGGAACGGTTTATCAGTTGAAGCACCTGATGCTTATTGTACATCGTGCACGGAAGATGAATTACTCCTTCCGCTTGGCTACAGAAATGAAAATTGCGGAAAAATTTGACGATGTAGTTTTACGTTACACAGATAATAACGGAGGCAAAGTGCATCGATTCGTACAAGCTAAACATATACAGGGCGAAACTAAAGTGATCAATGCCAGCGACTTATTAAATGTGAAAGATGGGAATTTCAGCTTACTGAAGTATTTCATTTCATGGCGAAAGATAAAAGAACACCCGGAGTTTCATGGGAGTGAATTAAAAGACTTCATACTATGTACTAATTGTGGCCTTGATGCGGAGAAGTTAGAAAAAAAAGGCATCGATCTCGTAGCGCAAACGGATCTGACGGAAAAATTTCTTCATGTAACAACTAGGAAGGAGCAACCGCCACGCTACAAGCTTTCAGTGAAAAATCCATCTCCTCTATGGAACACGTTCAAATCAAAAGCTAACCAGGTTACTGATGATGAAATCTCACATTTCCTTGATAAATTTGTTCTCGCAGTGAACCAACCGAATGAAGAAGAACTCGATGAAATAATAGAGCACGACATTGGGTCCGAGTTCAATCAATTGGATGCCGTTATTGTTAGGGATTCTTTTCAAATTTATATATTAGATTGGTTTAAGAAAAAGGGCGGCAAATTTCTTACCAGTAAAGATGCTAAAAAATTCTTTCAAAAAATGAAAGGTAAACTTAGCTCTATCAAAACCATGGCTGTGAGCTTAAATTATGAGGAGAAACTTGAGGAACTTGGCATTCGATTCCACAATAAGATCGAAGAATTAGATAATTTTATATATTCTCCTAATGATGCTTCGGAACGTTTATTGGAAATGATTTCTTCGAAACAAACTTTGTTGACAGCTTTACGGGTTTTTCAAACTCTAACACAGACACGGCAGTGCGGGAACAAAGAAATTTTTACAATTGTACGTCTCAAAACATTGTCAAGAAAAAAAATAATGAAGCTAGTGTTACACGCTTTCGAATGGTCACCTGACAACAATTTGTTAGTTGTCGATTGTGAGTCATTAAGTGCGCAAAAATACTCGCGGACATTGTGGATTCGATTATCTGAAATTATTGCGAAAAACGATAGCAAAAGGATGATTGTTATCACTCAAAAAGGCATAGATTTGGGAAGTGATTGGAACCCCTATCGTCAAACTTATCGTGTGAGGACTACCGATTACGGCTTCGGTAATCTCACGAACAATTCACAAAAAAAACTATTAGACAAAAAGGTCACTAAATTTCAGGGACGAAATCATGAAACTAGTTTCGGAAAATTGTTAGGCATCAATGATTACGATAATCTTACAGAAGACGAATTAGAAGATCTCTCAAAAATAATGGACCCTGCTACCTTGGTTCATCTTATTTCTGAAGACGGAATACAAATCGGTGTTGACATAAAAGGATTAGAAGAGATTCAACATTACTACATACATCGTACAATTTGTCGACATGTAGTTATCAGTAGAGATATTCTGAAAGACGACAAAATACCAGATTTGTTCGCCATCAGTGGTAAGAACAGATTACTCACAACCGAGCCGCTACAAATGGGACAGACTTCTTCATTGGCACGAAGTTTTATATCCGATTCGTTCGTTCAGGGCGGTATAAAAGGAGATTTTCCGAGTGAACCAGTACAAATCAAAGCAGCTTCATCAATGGGACATAGTAGACAAAACTTCATTATTTTGGACAGTAATCGAGAGGAGGAACAATTCAACGACTTTTGCGCAAAAAATAAAGACCACAATATTCATTGGCTGCAATGGGAGCAAGATTTGTGGAACAAAGATAAATACGTATGGAAAAAATCTCGAGGAAACATAACTTCTTTGATTAGGTATAGAGATGCTGCTGAGAGCGACGAAAATAATGATGAGACGAGTATGACAGATCCTAGCGATTATGATCTCATATCTTATCGGGAGCCCGTGATTATTTCTGATACGGCGGGAACGGGAAAGTCTACCATGTTGACTTATTTGGCATCGAGTGTGAAAGAAAATGTACCAGATATGTTGGTTCTAAAAATCGATTTGAATGACCACGCGGACACCCTCAAAAAAGAAACGAACGTTTCGAGTTACGTTTTAGGAAGTATCAATGGAGCAATACAGTTCTTGGTAAAAGAACTGTTGAGCGAAGAAACTGACTTGGCACAAAAGGTTTACGAAAGAATTATAAAGCAGAAAAATAAAGTGGTACTCATATTTGACGGATTCGATGAAATATGTCCGGATTATGAGAAGACCGTGATTGATTTACTGGAAACATTAGCAAAACATGGAATTAAAAAAATATTTGTTGCTACGAGACCACATACGCGGGAAACATTAGAAACTAAATTGGATGCATTTTCCCACGAAATGAAGCCATTCACAACGGAAAATCAAGAAAGGTTTTTGACTGATTACTGGAAATCTAAGTTTAAAGACTCGGAGCAGGATCGTATTAAGAAGTATGTTACGGCACTGATGAAGAAACTGGCCGATTCGATTAACGATCCGAGGAATAATTTAACGGGCAATCCTCTACAGGCGTATCTAGTAGCTGAGATATTCGGAGATCACCAAGAAGGGGCGCAAGGAGCTTTCGATTCGTGTAAAGAATTTATCAATAGTGAAGTCGACGAACCAAGGTTTCCGGAAAGAATTGATCTGATTTATTTGTATGAACATTTCATGAAAAAAAAGTTTGACGCTGCTTTCGAAAGAACGGGTGCTAATCCCCGAAGAGTTGTCACTGGATGGATTGGAAAGACATGTTTGAAGGAGTTTGAAGATGAACATCAGCGGCTGGCTTTGTATGCACTGTTTGGCCACGAGTCACTCGAAATAATGAATTATAATATCGTGCGGTACGGCATCGTTGTGCGATTCATCGATGATCAGCCACAGTTTGGACACCGAACTTACGCGGAATATTTCGCAGCGAAGTTTTTCACAGAGATGTTGAAGCCCAACAAGCAAAATGAATCATTGAAAAAAATCTTCGTAGTAGATGTTTTGCTTAGCAGCAATTACAAGACTTTGCGTGCCTTTATGG
Source organism: Macrophya annulata (assembly GCA_963924015.1). NCBI lineage: Eukaryota > Metazoa > Arthropoda > Insecta > Hymenoptera > Tenthredinidae > Macrophya > Macrophya annulata. Next base: position 10,808,131 of record OZ001257.1, on the reverse strand, counting down.
ATTGGCTATTGTCGAAAGCACGTGATGATGTATTAAAAGGTAAGATTTGGACACGCTATTTGAAAACACTTCGATCTAAACTGGGGGAAACTATCTTCCATGTAGCAGCTGCAGAAGGTCATGGTCATATTATTAGACTTTTTCTGAATTGCATTAGTGCAAATACTGAAGATCGGAGGGTCCTTGTTCACGTCAAGGATATCTTTGGCCGAACAGCAGTACATCAGGCGGTTGTATATGGACACTTCGATAACATCAGATTGCTTATTGAAGGAATCGATTTTGATATCAATTCTCAAACTAATAGTGGCTCGACGCCGCTACACGTCGCTGCTTCTAGAGGAATATTGGATGTAGTCGAGTATTTGGTCGGCAAGGGAGCTGACATCAATTCTCAGAATAAGGATGACTCGACGCCGCTACACGCCGCTGTTTATCGTGGAAAACTGGATGTAGTCGAGTATTTGGTCGGCAAGAGAGCCAACATCAATTCCAAAAATAAGAATGACTTGACGCCGCTACACGTCGCTGCTGCTGAAGGAAAATTGGATGTAGTCGAGTATTTGGTCGGCAAGGGAGCCAATATCAATTCTCAAAGTAAGAATGACACGACGCCACTATACATCGCTGCTTATCGTGGAAAACTGGATGTAGTCGAGTATTTGGTCGGCAAGGGAGCCAACATTAATTCTCAAGATAAGAATAACTCGACGCCATTACACGCCGCTGCTCAAAAAGGAAAATTAGATGTAGTCGAGTATTTAGTCGCCAAGGGAGCCAATATCAGTTCTCAAGATAAGAATGACTCGACGCCATTACACGCCGCTGCTCAAGAAGGAAAATTAGATGTAGTCGAGTATCTAGTCGGCAAGGGAGCCAATATCAGTTCTCAAAGTAAGAATGACTTGACGCCGCTACACATCGCTGCTTATCGTGGAAAATTGGATATAGTTGAGTATTTGGTCGGCAAGGGAGCCAATATCAATTCTCAAGATAAGATTGACGCGACGCCACTACACGCCGCTGCATTTAGAGGAAAATTGGATATAGTCGAGTATTTAGTCAGCAAGGGAGCCAACATAAATTCTCAAAATAAGAATGACACGACGCCATTACACATCGCTGCTTATCGTGGAAAACTGGATGTAGTCGAGTATTTGGTCGGCAAAGGAGCCAACATTAATTCTCAAGATAAGAATGACTCGACGCCATTACACGCCGCTGCTCGAGAAGGAAAATTAGATGTAGTCGAGTATTTAGTCGGCAAGGGAGCCAACATCAATTCTCAAAATAAGAATGACACGACGCCACTACACATCGCTGCTCATCGTGGAAAACTGGATGTAGTCGAGTATTTGGTCGGCAAAGGAGCCAACATTGATTCTCGAGATAAGAATGACTCGACGCCATTACACGCCGCTGCTCGAAAAGGAAGATTAGATGTAGTCGAGTATTTAGTCGGCAAGGGAGCCAACATCAATTCTCAAAATAAGCGAATGATTTGACGCCACTACACGTCGCTGCTGTCGGAGGAAGATTAGATATAGTCGAGTATTTGGTTAGCACGGGAGCCAATATCAGTTCTCAAAGTAAGAATGACTCGACGCCACTACACGACGCTGCTCAGAATGGAAAACTGGATGTAGTCGAGTATTTGCTCGGCAAGGAAGTCAACATTAATTCTCAAGATAAGAGTGACTCGACGCCGCTACATGCCACTCCTTATGAGGAAAAATTGGATGCAGTCTAGTATTTGTTCAGAAGAGAACTAATATCAATTCTCAAGATAAGAATAGCAGTAAGGAATTTGCGTAGCAGGGCTGACGGTTAGTTCTCAGTGATCTTGTCATTTTTCGCATTGAATAAGATCCCACGGTCCAATTGGTGAAATTCGACAATCTGCAGCGAGCAGCCTAATCGAACTGAACCTTCCATAATATAAGTCAACGACGCAGTAGACTTTGTCTAATTTCCTGCAAGCATTGCCTATCCGCCCCACTCACAGCGCTGTTTCTGAGAACTCTCCCACCCCGCGCATATTATTCAAATGCAACGCTTATGTAATCAATGGTACGTTTGAATGAACGCGCTCAGTAACGTGATCGAACGTGATTGGCTATGGCTATTTTCCCGATTTCTTGGAAAAGCCCGCCGAGGAGGATATGATAAAGTGGAAGGTACCCGTATCGCATGCCGCAGCGCTATTTCGTGAGTCAATATACAAACTAAGTGAATGTGCGTATCGTCAGTGAGCATGCCATTGTGGTAGTAGCGTCACTTGCGTCGGTTTCGGATGTGTTGTTTGGCCCAAAGTTTTCAACAAAGAAGTTTTAATATACACAAAATATTGTTTTGATCGCTTGATGTATTGCTGAAATGCCTGTCTACTGTGATGTAAAATCTTGCCGAAATAATAAGATAATCCAACCCTTCCATTCATCAAGCTTCCGAAAGATATACAAGTGTAAGTATAAATATTTATTGCCTGACCTTAGTTCTCATCGGTTTTCATCGAATCGTGAGAAGGAAGATCAAGATCAACAGGAAAATTTAAGGCCCGCAATCGATCCACACAAGGAACAAAAGCAGCCTGTTTTTGGTAAGAAAAATGTGAAGAATTGTTGTTAAAGAATAGTGAAATCAAATTGTACATAAATATAACAAGACTGATTAGAAACAATTCAAAATTTACAAGTATTAGTCTCACAAGGAAAGGTACTTTAGTGTCCCCCTCCGATTTCGAAAAACTTTTCATGTGTTGTAGCCCATTGAAAAATAAGAGACAAGTAGTTTTTTATATCGGCCCAAAAGTAATTTTAAAGGGTGAAATCAACCCTCAAAGTTGGGTATGTTTTGTAACTGGTACATTGTTGGTTCAACTGCGCAGGATGTGCATTTTAATCATGTTTTTGAATGTTACAATGGCACGTAAAATGCAGAGAAATATGTAATGATCAAAGTGTTGTTTACGTATTTCTTGTGCTCCTTATTATGCGGTAATGACATTGCAAAATATTTGATAAAAGAGCGAACACCAACTCTTTAGTATAAATGTAAAGAATATAAGAATATTCAATTCGTAATATAATTATGATAACAGGTAATGTGCAAGCGAAATAAATATTTTTTAGCATATAAGTCGACACACAATGGTGATAAAATAATTTAATTTTGTTCAGAAATATTACGGTGCTTAGAATTAAATTTAGAATTTTCGGGGTGTTTTCCCCTTTAATTTTTTTGTCCTCGGGAAAATCTAAAGACACGTCAACTTTATTTTTTTTTTGCTCTTCAAGATAGTGTTTGTTTTATTAAAATCGGGTGATAATTTTTTTTATACAAGCGATTTTTGAATATTAGGGGGTGGATCACCCACCTGAAATAAGGGCGCATAAGAAGTTGGACATGTCAAATTCAATTAAGAAAATTACTGTTTTTGAAAAGAATAAAAATTTTAGTATTTAATAGCACATTATTGTAATAAAATCAAACAGTAATAAAATAAACTAACAGTTTTAACAAAATGAAATGAATTTCAAGCAAAAAAAATTATAAAATTTGTAACTTTCAATTGCGGAGATTAATCACTCAAGTTTTATCACACTTTCTTTGCTTCTGATGTTGATGGATGTACACTGTTGTTATCATGAACACTTTCATCTTCTACATGTATGTACACTGAAACATATTATTTACAATATTATTTTATAACTCAAAATAATTATACTGTGGGAATAAGAGTGTGTATAAATCAGAATATGTGCGCGTGTATAATGTATGTATGTGTGAGAGACAGCGAAAAAGTGTTACGTACATTTACTTTGAGGTTGATCCTGATCGTTTATCTTCTGCTGAAACACATTTGTATTTTTGTGACACTGCTGTAATCTTTGAGTAACATGCTGAATGGTATCTCTGATAGTTATTCACTTCTTGAGGAGAAATAACGTTATTTAAATATAAATTCTTCACCTTGCGAATTGAAAAAATATACCTATGCACTTGTATTCAAAGTATTACTGATAAATGTTTACAATTTCCCTGATTTTCTTCGACAAAAAACGCAGTATGGCTTCACTTTAGACATTTTGAAATTTTACATTTGCACGCACTTCTTTTCACCTGACTTTTCATGGTGACTGCAGGGACGCTACTGACTACTTGCACAGATTAGACGCTGTACATATGTGTCGAAACCAACGGTCTGTCCGAGCGCAGCTTTGTAGGCTTGGCAGACGACCTTCGTTGTATCTTATGAGTGGCAGACTATTACTTTTGAGTTTGTTACTATAATAAGAAGTTTATAGTAACTTATAACCCCCAAAAAGTATCTCTGGTGCAAAAACCTTACGCCAAGTACATTAATGTGATATTTCCCACAAAAATAGTTTTGCAGCCATTTAATCTACAAAAGTATTGAAATCGATGGACATTGCTAAGTACAATTAAATTTTTCCAATTAATTTATGAATGTGACCTAATCCTAGTTTTCGGTAGGTATTTATAACTCATAACGTGCGTCACACGTAATGACATGCAATATACGCACTCATAAGAGAAGATTAATTAAAAGTGAAATGAGGAAGAAAAAAAACGAAAAGAAAAAATAGTTTGGTGGTAGTGGTACTTGGCGGGCATTTTTGGCTGATATTTAAATTATTACAAAAATGTCCGCCAAGTACCACTACCTCCAAACTTTTTTTTCTTTTCGTTTTTTTTCTCTTCATTTTACTTTTAATTGATCTTTTCTCATGAGTGCGTATTTTGCATGTTATTACGTGTGTCGCAGGTTATGTACATCGAAATGTAAATATCTACCGAAAACTAGGTTAGGTCACATTCAGAAATTGATTAGGAAAATGTAATTGTATTTGGCAATGTCCATCGATTACAATACTTTTCTAGATTAAATGGCTGTAACATTATTTTTTTGGCAAATACCACATTAATGTACTTGGCGAAAGGTTTTTGCACCAGAGGTGCTTTTTGGGGGAATTTTATTACTTTTTGTACCATATCGATTCGTACTATTTAGACAGGTTTGATAAATGAAGAATCTGCAGGTATATGAATTAGACTTTATTTACATGTCACAGGCTTATCATAGTCGGAGGTATATTACAGACTGGGTCATCCTCGCCCACAAAAGGAGTGGGGTCATAGTCAAGTCATAAACTGGGGAGGTCGGAAGGTGTTTATTATTTGCTTTTTTTTTTTTTTAATTTCGTCATACGAATGTACAACATATCAAGATTATTTTGTTAAAAATTGAAGTCCATTGAAGTAAAACTACCGAAGATATAGGGTTGTAAGTCTCCATCCCTCCGATCCAGTTTAGAGCTGCAGCGAACAGCTACCTAATAGCGCAGCAAGAATTCCTAGTAGCTGAAAACTCTTTGCTTTATGAGCCTGGCATTGATGATTCTGTGTATGTATATGAAAAATAAAACACTCATTTATTGATGTTTGATTTTTGATTTTCTAGTGTAGAAGTCTTTGAAACTTTTAAACACGTTTTTCTCACACTTAGCATTTTCAAAGGCAGTGCAGAACTTTCTAACTCAAAATCTACTGTATCGATCCTTTTGAAATTCTACACACTCCTTCTACACATAAATTATGAGATAACGCTGTCGAGTTTTCTCATTTTTTTATAATTTTAATTCATCTTACAAGATCTTCGATTTTTTTAATGAAAAATCGATATTTTGATTTCTAAGTGTAACCAAAAATTAAAAAATCAATAAAAAACCAAAACCCCAACAGCGTTACCTTAAGGAACTTATCAATTAATGACATCTTTTTGGTTTCTCGATTTCAGATGATCCAGTGATGAGTTATGCGGTTCACCGTGATGTAACTTTTTTTGTTTGAGGCGTCTGCGAAAATTTGCCGTCAATGACTCATTTCTGCATAATTATTAATGAAAATTTTACAGAATATTCTTCAAATGTCCTCTTATTATATACTCATTACATAAATAAATATGTATCAACTATGTCGTAAAAAAAAATTATCGTAAATATGCTCTTTTTTTATAGCGAATTAACCTTACCCCCCCCCCCCCCCCCCCACCTTAAGACATTTCATGATAGTTTGGAAGAAATCAACAAAGGTCCAATAAAAAGAGTAGAAACGTAAAATAGAAAATACATGGCGGATACTCACGGGGATTTTGTTAAACAATGTGTTGACCAAAGAAAAGATAAAGTTGAATGGATAGCAACAAAGGAAATTTTAGCAGATATTATGACAAAACCCGTACCTTAAGAAGTTCATAAGTACTTACGAGATAAGGTGATGAATTGAGACGTTAGGAGACTGAGATATTCTTGAACAAAATAAATATTATAAGTAAATATTGTATGTATGATCGTAGTTAATTTTTTGTGTATTTCTATTCGCAAATCAGAGCATAGATTAGGAAGACAAGATCGAGGCAATTGGACAGTTCATCAAGATGAACAAAGAGAAATTACTTATATAGTTATAGTCAGAACATGAATGTTAATAATGTTGTTTTGTATTTTTCACTTTTATAGAATTAGCTACAAACCATATATCATAATTTAATGTAAATGCAACATAATTGACAAATCAACAAAGGGGGAAAGTGTAGAGATTTAGAAGCTATGTCGATTGTCGATATATACCTAGAAGACCTAGCACACAACTATAATAGCATCACAACGGGGGTATGATTAACATAATACTATAAATTAAAACAAATCTGCTCTAATCAAAATGTAATTACTTTTTCAATGAGTTTGACAGCAATGTCTAATTTTTCGCCCGATAATGAGCAGCTACCGCTACATGTCGTCTGCTTATAAGGCCATCTGAATATCTAACTTTGTTGTCATACTACAAGACGTCATACTATAACAACGAAGAAATAATTTATCAACTAGCTCGTCCATCATTATAGATATTACCGATAAATAAACTTTCAAATTTCATGTGAAGGTTCGCATGAATTGTAACCTATGTGGTACTACACAACGCATGGATCATTATACCCAGCAATGTACGATGCTGATCGCTTTTTCAAGGACGTGTAATAAACGATAGAGCAACTTGAATAATTGATAAACCGCATTCCAAAGTATTGATGGAGCGCATATCATGTAGATACGGAATGGAAAGAGGGCTGTGCTGTCTGTGCTCCTGTTTTTTTTGGAGAATTTTTTTATTGTCTGTTTATCAAATGCAATAGAGTAAAATAAAATTTCAATCGAAAGGTATACGCACAAAATTAGAAATTCTGTCACTCACATGAATCTGCGGTACGCTTCTTTCCTCAAAGTTCGAATGATTCATGAACGATTATTCCGAATTCAGAGACAGTAGACGATAATTTTTACCCAGAATCACCAGAATTCTGAAATTTTTTTTACTTTTTTCCATCAAACGATCCCCAAACAACTTCTTTCGCTCATTAATCGCGTCTCATTTCCATTCTACCCCACGGCAAATGCCGGCGATCGTCGGAATCGACGAACTTGAGAAGATCAGCTTGTCGAGTCTGGCTAATGAAAATACAAAAATGATGGAACATTTTTTGCGATACTGAATGTATGAGGCACTCAGATTATCTGCATCGCAAGGAATGACATTCTACTACCTTCTTGTGGGTTTCCATTGAACAATGTATGTAGTACCTATTTCTGTGCACAATGATACCTGTATATGTATATGAATTTGACAACTGAACGACGCAGTAGATGTTAAAACTGTGCAACTCCACGCGAAAAGTCTGACTAGAACTTCTTACGCTGAGAATCGATTTCGTAATCACATCATTATTGGGCCAAGCATATCTTCGAACGATAACCCAGACCTCTAAATTCTACAGTTGCTATTTACTCGTATTCTAACATTTCATCATAAGTACATCCAGTCTTCCAAGCAGTGATAGAAGTATAAATCGTCATTGTGGTTGGATGGGGTACGTTTACCGGTACGGGATTTCACCTAACGCAACGTAAGAAAGTGAGCATATTAATAGTTAAATGTATATATGGGGCATTCCACGTCAATTTTTTTTTGAAATTTCTAATTCAATAATCCCTATCAATGATATTTCGATTATTTACTCAACTGAAAAATTCAATTACGTGTATCTCCGCTTACCCGTACGGTAATTAGGAAAATGACCCATAAGTAGTCTACGGAATCTACTACTGAAAGAACTTAGGCAACAGTCGGAAGAAACTGTAAATCTTCTATTGTGCTCAAAAATTGAAGCCACCACGGAAGATGATGCAGATGAGTAAGTCTCCGACTGCGATTCAGAATAATATGTATTCGTGATATTGTTATTTATGGGGCATTCCACGTCAAACCAGTCGGTCATCGGCCTGACTCCTTAGGATCGTGATGACCAATGGATTTTTTGGTACATTTCGGTCAAAAATGTTACCACAGATTTTTTGAAATTTTTCCAACATTTTGTGAGCGTGTGGCATTCTCAAATATCATTTGACATGAAGATGGACATTTTTAAAATCGATGAAAATTTTTTGTAAAATCGGGGACTCGAAAACACATTGTTTTGTCATGATTCGAAAATGGGATAAAAATATGCTAAATAATTTTTTTTTATTTAATCGACATTTGGCCGAGCATATCTTTGAATGATAACCCGGGCCTCTCAATTCTATAGTTACTATTTATTTTAACATCTTATCGTCAGCAGCATACGTTTAACAGTAATTGTAAAAATATGTTTCCTCGATTTTGCTGATGATGCATCGATCCTTTAAAAATATATCAGTACAAAAGAAATATATTATCTTAGAAACAGTATGCGATATTGTAAAAACCGTTTTTATATTGCATGATGAAGTTTCGAGCCTTCAAATAGGTGTTCGTTAACGCAGTTTAGCTTTATCAGATTCACCCCGGCCTTGCTGTTTTTTTCAGATTTGACAACAGATCCAAGACTTTCTTCAGCCAGTTTTACATATAATTAAATCCCGTTGCGAAGAGCACAGCGTTTTCTTCAACTTCGTCACAAACTCATTGTCAACGAATTTATACCTTCGATAATGACAAAATTTGTACGTACCTAAATTGTCCCGGCAATCCTCTTAATTTTGTGGAGGTCGATATGAACTGTTAAACGTGTCTTTTCAGATTGATCGCAAATTTACTATTGAAGACAATGTACTCAAGGGTGAAGAGGTCTCCTATCACGAAGAGTACGACAGCTTCGGAGAATTCGTACTTCGTAAATTGGAAGACGATCCAGATTTGGTGGGCCAGGTAAATATATTTTACGATGCCCGGCGAGTGAAACACACTTCTGTATATCTAAAGCCATCAATCTATCCATCGTAAATGCAAAAGAAAAGCACAGTGCATTTATGGGAAATAACTGACGATACCACCGGTGTTTCAGATCGATGCTGTTACCGATGAAAAGTACACTTACGAAAAAATGAGAGAACGGAGTGTAAGGTGCGCCTTGTGGATGCAGTCGCAAGGGCTACGTGCGAGGGACGTTGTTGCGCTCTGTTCCGAAGACCACTTAGATTTCGCGATGCCTTGCTTTGCAGCCTTATACCTAGGAGCCATTTATAGTCCTTGGGATCCGAATACGAGCATAGGTAAACTCCCAAGCTGTAATTGGAACTCATACATAAATCTGGTTCGCGCTTCAGGTACAATAATCGATATCGAAAACTTTTCTCCCAGTGGATCTAAGTCGCAAAATGAGCCTTACCATACCGAAAATGGCATTCGTCAGCAAAGATTCAGCTGCGGTTATTGCTGAAGCTGCCAAAAAGGCAAAACTTGACTTGAAGATAGTCGTTTTCGGCTATATTCCTAGCTTCCTAGAGTTTGATAGTATAATCGCTGAGCCGAGTATCGACGAGGTTAACAAATTTGTTTGCACCCCGATAAAATCTCCTGAAGAGATTGCTTTGATTTCATCTTCTTCTGGTACGACGGGTTTGCCTAAAGGTGTTCCACTAAGCCACAAAGCTCTCAACCTGCTGAAGCATACTGCAAAAGCGAATAATATGGCCGGAAAAGTTTGCTTCTCATATACAGTTACCGAGTGGATTAATATGGTGAGCAGTATGGTAATGACACTGATGGTGAAGATCCCCAGAATGGTATTGCCACTATTCGAAGAATACTCAGCATGCGCTTTAATTGAAAAACATAAAGTACGTAATAATTATTAAGCAGATTGCAGGTTATGTATATTATTTCGAATATTTTATTCCTAAAATTAAATTTTCTGACGTCATAATATCTCCTTTATCTCAGGCAAGCTGGATATTCCTCACTCCTTTTATGATCAATAAATTAGTCAAGTGCGACGCCGTCGATATGTATGATCTATCATCTCTGACAATGGTTCACTACAGTGGATCCCCGCTATCTGTTGCATCTTATAGAGCCTTGAAAAAGCTCTTGCCCGAGTTGCATATCATCTCGTGCTACGGAATGACCGAAGCCTGTGGTTTCGTATCGATGCAGTCGAGCAGATCCCAACCGCACTCGTGCGGCTATGTCATGGAGAATTCTCAGGTGAAGGTGATCGATCCTGATACAGGACGAACACTGGGGGCCAATGAATCTGGTGAACTATTGTTGAAGTCCGCAGCCATGATGAATCACTATTTTAATGATCCAGTGGCTACAGCTCAGTTCATCGATGACGACGGTACATTAGTGCGGTCATTGCCAGTAATACGTGAAATTTTTTGGATGACAATTTTAATTTTCAAAATGTTGTTTGCTTATCCGTTAAAGGGTGGATCCACTCCGGGGATTTCGGTTATTATGACGAAACTGGTGAGATTTTTTTCATCGACAGACTAAAGGACATAATAAGGGCCGGAGAATACGACGTTGCACCATCAGAGATCGAGAGCGTGATCCTGACTCATCCAGGGGTCAAACAGGTGGCTGTCGTGGGCCAGCCGCAGCCTGACGACGACTTCTTTCCGATTGCCTTTGTGGTTAGAACCGATTGTCCCCCTGATACAGGCAATCAGGTGATTTTATCTGTATATCATATGCATTGATACATACATTACTTTAATCTGGTTTAATGGAAACGTATCATTGCGGGAATACTTGGATTTACATCAAGAAATTTTAGGACTGTATATTTATACCTAGTTGAAGACAATTATGTTCTAATGAACGAACTCGGCATTCTACTTTCTTATACGATACTTCAGTTTGAGTTATCTGAAGAATAGTTATCATGTCTTTAACACGTAGCGATGGTTTCACCACTCACCCAGGTCTTCAGTAAATTTCATAATACCTGTACACCTGAATTGGTGGAATCAAAACACGAAAGCTATTCTGAAAACGTACGGTGTGATTGAGGTTTTTAAAGTGTGAAAATCGACGATTCAAATAAATTTGTTCTAAATCTCTCAGGTCACCGAAACGGAGATTGTTAATCTCGTTGCTGCCGAACTGCAAGACATCAGAAAAGAACTTCGTGGCGGCGTTAGGTTCCTCGACCACTTGCCAAAAACGTCAACCAACAAGATCAAACGCAGGGTATTACGCGAATTGTCAACAGCTGCAGTAAAAATCTAAACCTGTCACATGGACGCATTCGTGTTCCGGTTCCTAATGATAAATACGAAACTCAGTAGCCTACATGGTTTGGATTAACTCGATATAAAACATCCACTTTTATACGAATCTTAAGCTGCATGACTGTACACCATGAGCGTTGATAACGTATGAAGTCCCTTAAATTATAATAAAAATGAAACTTTCGGGGTGAAGGTGTTTAATTTCATACGACCCATTCCGCATAATCGACATTCAGCGACAGAGCGCATTATAATTACACCTTTCAACTACTTGTGTGTCACACAATCTGTGAGTTCACAGCCGAATCCAAGTCATAACGCTGAAATTTAAACTCAACTAGCATCTAGGCATTTTAAGTTCTCGAGATGCGTTATTTTACACTGACTTTTTTCGTATACTTACGGCCACTGCTGAGTCAGCTGAGAGATGTCAACAACACGACGAACAGCATCGACAAAAATCATCGCGGCAGTTTGATTATTTCTTCTCGCTCAAACCGTTGACTGAATAATATAAAGACAACTCATTGTGGGTTAGTTTGTGAGCCAACCAAGTGGGCTTGAAGTGGGCTTGGCGTTGCAATGGGTATATGTAATAATTCAGTAGATCAAAATCGAATATTCAAATTTTCAAATTAATTCATTATCGTTTAGTCTCATGTCGATATTGATTCATGAATGGTCATTAGCGTTGTATACTTTTACCCGGCTTCTATAGTAGCAGGAGAGCAGTGATTCGTCAATAATGCAGAGCGTCTTACACATCGGATAAAACAGCGTCGTATTTTGTTGATGAGGCAGAACCACTACTTACCGTAAGACGAATGAATCGCACGGTATAGATTTTCCTGCTGTTTTACCGACCGGCCTCGCTTGTGGGATCTCAACGACTGCTGCCGCGTATAGGAGAAATATCCATAATCTTTCAACGCACGACCTGATATTATGATGATTGAGATATGAAAACCGTAATAATTCTCATTAAAAGAAAAAAATTACACAACTGTAGTTGGATTAATACAAATGTTTCTTTATTATCGATAAAAATAAATCAGTAATGGAAATAAAAATAAATACAACATTTTTTCCCCATTGCAGAAAGTATCAAAAACCTTTTTTGTTCTTACTTTTAATAATTCGTTATTCCTACAAAAAATATTGAAATCGGATATTACTGTAAAGTACATAATTGTCAGATTTAATTTAATGTCAGTATAATGTAATTAAAGCCGCAACATTGAATCTACGAATGTCCCATGTAGTTAAAAGCAGCTAGTATATGTGGGCATTACTACGAGCAGGCAACATACTGACTTGTCCGAAAATTCAAATTTAAATCCATAGACAGGAATTGAAAAAAAAATTATTAAACAAAAAAAAAGGTGGTATAGCATACGTGGTACTTAGTGGATTGATATTCAAATCATTATAGAAACATTGACCCTCAATTTGTATCTGCTATAGAGCCAGCGAGCTAAAAAAAAATTAAATTTTCCAGTAACGGCTGAGTCCCTGTAGATATAATAGAAAGCTTGGCCTGCCAGCCACTATGTTAGGTGCAAGTAGTATGAGAGGGTGACTTGACCCCTTGTTACGGCTCGAATAAATACCCATTCAAATGAAAAATAAGACTGTGTTTATTTACTCGATTACCTACTGTTATCAGTTATGGAATGAAAAAGTCTACCATGCGAAATCTTATGGTGGATCGCATGGTTCGACAGAATAGGGTGGTAAGTCTCGAAGGGGTACTGTCCACCCATTAACCGTTGTTTCGAATTCTCGAGAGGAGATTAACCACGGAGCGATGCCGCATTGCGAGGTTTCTCGATCTAGAGTTCCAGACTTGATTCGAACCGGAAATATTCTAACTTGTATAAATGCACAAAATGAAAATGCGAAGGCAAAGGATCCGTACAGTGGATTCGAAGTGGCTGGTATGTCGTGGGATCCTCGCAGGACAAGTATAAGCCTTTGTACCAATGCCAGCCTGTATATGGATATTTTGACCAAGTATGATTGGAAAAGCTTTGGCTCGAACGAACTCGTATGTTGACGCTGATCAGACAGGGAATAGGCACTGAGACTTGACACAAGATTCAAGAGCTGCCTAGGTCAACATCGACTGCTTAATACAGGCCGTTGTCTTGACTTCTCAATGAAAAATTGATCACGGAGAGATGTCGTATTATAAAAAGGTTGATAGTGAGTTAATAAGGTGGTTTCGGACTCGATTCAAACCGAGAAAATTCCCACATAAGATTCCTCATACTAATATAAGAAGTAAAGATGCGAAGCGAACAGATTAATGCAGTAGAGCTGAAACGGCTGATACGTTGCGGGGACGTGAGATTCTCGCAGGATAGTATAGGGGATCACATCCGGGCTGGTATGTACATTGGCACTTTGGCCAATGAAATGAAAACGGATGGTTGGACAGGACCTCCGGTTAATGTCGTCGAGATAGAGAAGAAAATTATTTTTCTGGACCATCGCCGAAATCTAGCAGCGGTGCTAACGGACGACAAGAATTTATTCGTTCCAATCGACATTTACGGAGCAGACGATAATCTTCCGGATGCCGGTTTTAACTGGGTGAAGAGTCAATGGAAGGGTACCGTGAAAGGAGCAGATGCTGTGCAAACGCGGATGTTTCGGGAAAAGTTCAAGACCCGATTGTCAAGGAAGAAGCTGAAAGGTTTCGAACCGCATGAAGTGAGGATAAGAAATGGTCGAAGCATCGTCGACAATTACGCGGAATTGCGAGCAGAAACGGAACGTGATTTACAGACAATGGGATTTGTGTTCAGGGACTTCAAAACGAAGATGCAGAAGAGGGGAATACACATATCTGAGCTGATGTGTGTATGTATACCGGTATATATCGGTATATATCTAGAAGAAATATCTTTGAATCAACCAATCTCACACAGCAGCTTGCATTGCGATTAAACGGGTACGTGTGTGTACATACATGCATATGAACACACCTTGAAGTCAATTATTTAAAAATCAATGCTACTTGCTTCGAGAAAACACGTTATCGACTCAACTTTTTCACAGCTGATTAGAACCATTTTGATACACAGTACATGATTTTTTTAATTTAAACTGTGTTTCGAAATGGTTCTAATCAGCTGTGAAAAAATTGAGTCGATAACGTGTTTTCTCGACAAGTAGCATTGATTTTTAAATAATTGACTTCAAATTGTATTCATAGGCATGTATGTACACAGACGCTTAATCGCAATGCAAGATGCTGTGTGAGATTGGTTGATTCAAAGATATTTCTTCCAGATATTTTACCGATCCATATCGGTAAACATACACTCATCAGATCAGATATGTGTATTCTCCTCTTCTGCATTTACGTTTCGAAGTCCTGAACACAAATCCCATTGTCCGTAAATCACGTTCTGTTTCTGCTCGCTCCGCGTAATTTTTCATGATGTTCCGACCATTTCTTATTCTCACTTCATGCGGTTCGAAACCTCTCAGCTTCTCCCTTGACAATCGGGTCTTGAACTTTTTCCCAATCATCCGCGTTTGCACAGCGTCTACTCCTTTCACGGTACCCTTCCATTGGCACTTCACCCAGTTGAAACCGGCATCCGGAAGATTATCGTCTGCTCCGTAAATGTCGATTGGAACGAATAAATTCTTGTCGTTTGTCAGCATCGCTGCTAGATTTCGGCGATGGTCCAGAAGAATAATTTTCTTCTCTATCTCGACGGCATTAACCGGAGGTCCTTTCCAACCATGCGTTCTCATTTCGTTGGCTAAAGTACCAATGTACACACCATCCCGGGTGTGATCCCCTATACTATCCTGCGAGAATCTCACGTCCCCGCAACGTATCAGCCGTTTCAGCTCTACTGCATTAATCTGTTCGCTTCGCATCTTTACTTCTTATATTAGTATGAGGAATCTTATGTGGGAATTTTCTCGGTTTGAATCGAGTCCGAAACCACCTTATTAACTCACTATCAACCTTTTTATAATACGACATCTCTCCGTGATCAATTTTTCATTGAGAAGTCAAGACAACGGCCTGTATTAAGCAGTCGATGTTGACCTAGGCAGCTCCTGAATCTTGTGTCAAGTGTCAGAGCCTATTCCCTGTCTGATCAGCGTCAACATAGAACCAGAGGTTTTCCAAACGTATACTTGGTCAGAATACCCATGTACAGGCCGGCATTGGTACGATCGCTTATACTTGTCCTGCGAGGATCCCACGACGTGCCAGCCGCTTCGAATACGCCGCACGGATCCGTTGCCTTCGCACTTACATTCTGTGCGCTGATATAGTTAGAATTTTTTCGTTTCGAACCGAGTCTGAAACTCTGGCTCGAGAAAGCACGCAATGCGGCATCGTTCCATGGTTAAGTTCCCCTACAGAATTCGAGACAACGGCCAGTGGGGCTTGCAACCAGCCGTCGATGTTTGCCGCTGGCCGAGGCGATTCTTGTATTTTGCGTCATGTCTTACGGGCTCGTGAGTTGTAGCACATTCGCGCCTCGAAGCGACGGGCCAGCTCATTTTCTTCACATATGAAAAAAAAACTTTGCTTCCAAGCGTCGGCGGTCGGGAGATTTGAACACGGGTTGTTCGGACGATGACCGAGCGTTCTGTCCCGGCACCAAGATCCTCTTCCAACTTACTTATATTCTGAGGAGGTATTCAACTTACTTGTAGCACTGAAATAGTATCTACTCACGAGAGGGAAGTAAACCTTGAGAAATATCAATATCGCCATATCTACAATCGGATTTTGGTAAAAGTATTCTTACTGACCGATATAAAAACTAAAATATGTAAAGACAGCTCCCGTTACAGACCTCTGAGAGCCGATTGAAATTCGTCGCGAGCTAGCGCCCCCTCAGTAATTCTGCCGGCACATTCAGCAACTGCGAAAAAAATATTAAAATTCGCTCGATATGTGTTGCGATTACCGACTGGAATATACGGTTTCCGTGATAATACGCCAGATTATGTAGTTACAGGAATCGCAGATATCCCCGAGCTCACATGGTAAGCCGAAGTCTTCGGAATACGAATATGCACCTCTAGGACAACCCGCGCGAACTTTCGATTCTCCGACTTCCACAATTGCTGAAATTCCCTACTTTGTTGTTATGTTCTTCTAGATTGACAATAACGAAACATGAATTTTGTTATTTTCACATTTTCCGATTTCGTTCGAAGATTGAAAGCTACTCGAAATTATTGAAAAATTGATAAAAAAAAAAAAAAAAAACATATAAAAAAAATTCTGTAGTATTTTTAAAGAGGTTTTTTCGTCCAGGTAGAAAAAATTCATAGCTCCGGAAGAGTTATTGCAGAAAATCTAAGAAATAAACGGATGTCCTGAAACTTCTTCAATACGTCACCATTTCTCTCAGTCTGGTCCGGTTTCCTTCGGAGAGGGCTTATTTTCCCTATCTGACAAAGGAGCTTCTGAATTACTAAGAAAATTCGAAATCTGTCCAGAAACACAAGGGCTATACGTGTTTTATTTACAAAATCGTATAACATTGGTTATACCCTCTGTAACTTTTTTCTATCATCGTGAAAATTCACCAAAATTGGAAAGGTAACTTAACCGGTCTAAAACAAAACTCGAAGAAAAAATTCCTGAATATTTTATAGTCTCACACTATACAGGGTATTAGCTCTTAATATGAATATTGAAGGGTGCATCATTACGATTCTCTATTTCCCATTCATTTAACATTGGTAAACGATTGTTTGTTTCCTGTTAATAGTACAACGCACCAACGGATTAGCGTACTGGAATGACCAATACATATTCTTATAGAGAATGAATCGCTCTACAAAAAACGTGTTTTGTCATTTTTCGTTAAACCTACTGGTTCAAAAGTTATTCTATCATGTAAATTCAACTTTGACCTTAAATAACTTTCGAACCAGTAGGTTTATCGAAAAACGACAAAACACCTTTTTTGTAGAAAAATTCATTCTCTACAAGAATATGTATCAGTAATTCCAGTACGCTTATCCATTGGTGAATTATAGAATTAAAAAGAAGCAAACAAACCTCCATGCATGTTATATGAATGGGAAATAGAAAATCGTGATAAAGCAACACTTGATATTAATATTAAGAGCTCAAACTTTGATAGCATTCTTTTTCATCATTTGAAACATTATTTATAACTTGTTTTTTATATAAAAAAAAATAGAAGACAGACAGAAATCAGCCTGGGCTATACCGATTTACTCAAGTTCCTGCTCTGATACAGAATCTCCTAATAAATAATAAAAAGAGTCATAAATTTTGACAGATAGAATAAAATACATGAAATAACACATATCACAAACAATAAATAACATTTTATCACAAAGAAATCTGTGAATAAATCTATTTAAAATTTTTTTCATTTGTTTTATTTTCACTTATGTTGCACAAATATTTGTCAACAATATTTCTTATATCTTACATTCAAGGTAGCAAGTCTAATAAACAATTAACAATTGAATTTCTATATTTAGAATACATACTTACAGTCAGAGGTACAATATTTAGGAAAGAACGAGCGGGATACAACAGGCTAACCCCTAATAATAATAAAAATAAAAATAAAAATAGTAAAAATAGTTCCACAAGTATATTTCTACTATTTATTAACTAGGAAACAAGTTTGTGCCATCAATTTATTTCGGTTATTGTTATTTATAGACATTAACAAAAATTCTGCAGACATTTTACTCTACACACAACGCTTTGTTGAATCCGTTAAAATCTATAAATGAAAACAGTATTTTCATTGAATAAAAATAATACAAATTTTTGATGGTTTAATTAATGATAACTAAAAACAAAAATTTACAAAATAATTTTCCGGGGTGCCCATTGAGGCTCGTCCTCCCTTATACGTATATGGAATGTTCATTAAGATTAATGTTTTTTTTTTTTTTTTTTTTTTTTTTATATGTATTATATATAAATACAAGCTTAGGTACACTATTAACAAGGTAAGTCCATCGGGTCTAAATAGTAAGTCAAAAACGTTTCAAAAATTTTCATTTTGGCTTCAATACATTCTCGGTAAATTGTCCAACGATGTTACCTCGTGGATGATAACATGCTACCACAACACAGATACCATCTTTACGAGCCATTGCGATACCCATATCTGTCGTATTGCGCCATACTATTTGTGTGAAGTGACCTAAGGGATTATTAATTAGTCATACAGATATCAGGAATTATATAATGATGTGTAATACTACCATTGAAAATTTTGTGAATCAAATTTTCTTTTTTTTTTTTTTATACAATTTATACTTACACGTGTTAAGAACTCTCGGTTCTGATCCGTATTTGTGATCCTTTTTTTCAGAGTACCATTTGGAAACAACCTCTCGGGCGGAGACCACGATTTTTGGATCCGAACTGTGCATAGAGTATATATTTTCTCCATATGGTGACGCGGTCTGGTGGATAAGCTTGTTCGTTTGTAAAAGAGTTTCAGCCCAAGCCTGTTCAAAGTTTTAACTCATTAGGAACTGTACGTCATTAAATATCATGGCTTTGCATTTTTTTTTTTTTTTATTTAGATCGGGTTAAAATTATTTTTAAATGAAATTTCGAAAACTATCAAACACACACATGTTCAAAATTTCAAGTCGACTTGAATAACCAAAAATCCTTACCCTTGCAGCAGCAGTCAACTCTGAGTTCGATCTCAAATCCGGAACTCTATGTTTTCTACGATATTCATTGTGGACCATCAACGCTTCTTGTTGCCAAGCTGATTCGGACACTTGATTAACTTGGACGGTAACAATTCCACTTTTCTTTGGCAAACAAGCACCACCGGGTGGTGGTACATTCTCGCTAAAACTACCCAAAAAATTTCCAGCTGGATTATAGTTACAGACAACGTAAATTTCACCATTTCGATTTCGAGCCATTCCAATTCCAAGTTCGGAACTATCTCGCCATATGACTTGAGTAAAGTGTCCGGTCTTAAGGGTCGTAGGTTCTTTGCCATATTGATGCTGCGCTTCTTCCGCGTACCTGCGTCAATATATCGAAAATAATTTCACCCAGAATTATTAATGAGATATTTTTTTAATCGTAATTACAAATTTACCATTCATTGACTGGCTCTTCTCCGCTCACTATGGTCTTAGGATTCGAACTCCACATGCAAAATAGATTTTCTCCAAAGTCGATATTCGTTCTATGCTCTAACCGCCCTCTAGCTGCAAGGACGTTAGCCCAATCCTGACTCGATTTGCACATCTGTAAATAATTCAAAAATTCAGTATTTTCATCATTTTTATATTAAGCTGCTACATTTAATGAGGCATTTTTGGCCAACGTAGTGCTTGGAGGATCAAAAGACAATCCATAAAAAAAATATCGCAGTTTTTATGTCTGCGGAGGGTGAAAAGGATTCAGGTGTTTTCATCATTTGAAAAAACACAACAGGAAGCATTTTTCTCAACTGATTAATGGACTTGGATGTATTTTAACTGAAGTTATAAATTTGAAGACTTAATTTTGACGGTTCATCAAAAATACAACTTAGCTACAGCATTTATTGACTTTATGGATAAAAAATAAGGATCACAAGTTATTGAGGATCATTCTAAGAGGGAAATACAATTTGATTTCATTTTTTGAGTAGCACCGTTGAAAGTAGGGACTTTTTTCTACATACAGTAGGGTGAGCTAAAAAAACTAACGTATCGCAGTTATGGCTTCAAATAAGCCTATATACTGAGAAAAAAATTCTCCCGTTAGAAAAAATTTTTAGCTCAATTTTAAAAGGTGTCGCTGGCCATTCGAAATTTCCCATTTAAATAACACGTGAAACAAATTTTTTTCACTAAAAATATTATAACTTTTGAATCGTTTGAGATAGAAAATTTTGCGCTAGCATATTCTTGTAGGCCATTAAATTTCCTAAAAAAAAGTCCGCGGAGTCAAATTTCTAAACTCAATAATTCGCATAGGTACTTACGGGCCATGAAATCCTAAAATAAACAGAATTTTACAAATTTAGGGCTTTTTTTTAATTAAAAATATCAATTAAAATTAGATGAAGTGGGTAAAAAATATAATTTACATACTAAGTTCATAAATTAAATAGAGTTTTAACTTTTTTATTTGTAATTTATTGCATTTTTAGTCATTGATCTTTTTTTTTAATCATTAATAAAAAATTCTTTATTACAATTTATTTTAGACTTTCATGGCCCGTAAGTATACGAATTATTGGGTTTAGAATTTCGCCTCTCGGGACTTTTTTTTAGGAAATTTAATGCCCTACAAGAATATGCTAGCGTCAATTTTTTGTCTCAAACGGTTCGAAAATTATAATATTTTTAGTGAAGGAAAAAATTTTTACGTGTTATTTAAATGGGAAATTTCAAATGGCCGGCGACACCTCTTAAAATTGAACTAAAAATTTTTTCTAAAGGCAGAATTTTTTTCTCAGTATATAGGCTTATTTGAAGCCATAACTGCGATAGGTTAGTTTTTTTGGCTCACCCTAATATACAGTCCGAGAAAACCAACAAAGGAATACTTCATTCAAGATCCTCAATTCTTTAGCAATTTTTTGAACTTTGATGAGCTAACCGATTATTCGATTTCACATCGAGCTTCAATAACTAAAAAAATGTACATTTGGTTTCACAATAAATAATAAACAGAATAGTATTTAGCTATATTCATTTTACTGGCATTACATCATAGACCAAGAAGCCTTGATTTATCTCCGATAGATTTTAAATCGATACTAGAGCAGTAGGCGCGAGCGTGAAGTAAAGAAAATCGATCGGTGCTAATAGCCCGGTGCAATTAACGTAGCAATTAACGGTGTGTCCTCGACGTATACAAAACGAGAATATAGAGAGAATGAACTTAAGGTGTAAAGTACATGTAATAAAACTGGATTAATCGTAAATATAACGTCTTTGACCTGTTTGTTGATTCGTAACGGAGGTACGCCATGCCGGGCGCGATAAGCGTTGTGAGTTTCGAGGCAAGCATCGAGGAATTCCTTGGAGGGACCAGATCTGCGCATAGACGATTTACGTGTGTCAGTCTTTGTTGTCTAAAAAAAAAAAAAAGGTATAAAATAAATTAAAACCAATGATAAACCGAAAGTAAATTTCTATCGAAGTTCTATTTCAATTTTCAAATTTAAAAATATGAAGACAAAAGTGGAGCTTTTTTCTGTGACTAGATACTTCCGATTCTCATCCATTCTGCTAATTTTTATGAAAATTAAGTTTGTTGTTAGCAAAAAATCGGTATGATATTCGGTTAGATTTTTATCTGATACTAACAGAGAGCAGTTTCCCATATTTCAGGCTCGTCAGAGAATAATTTTAGAAAAAAAAAATCTGTTATAAAATTTGTTTGATGAAGATGCGTTGAAGATTTGTGGTGTATGACGTTGGAAAATTTGAAAGTGACATTTGTAAAAAATTGGCAGCTGATCGTGCGAGATAACAAGTGAAAGAACAGTGTAGCAATGGCATCTGTCGATGACTCAAGTCGATTTCCTTTCGTAGGTATTAAAGCGGTCTCAGCCTGGTCTCGGTCAACCGGTAAACCTACAATCTTGATTTATAAGAATTACTGCGTCTACTATAGAAATAATACCCTGCCTTAAAGTTGTCCACGGTGCATTAGCCGCGGTCAGCAGCTGACTAATCAAATCGATAAGATTCCACCTGCATTTTTTTTTTTTGATTGCCAAAACGCGTTTTAAAATCGTCGACGAAGAGGCAACCTTTTTCTTTCATTTTTCTATATTCTTTCTTAAAAATTTTCTTATCTTTTATTCTCATTCCCTACCTCCGGTTTATTTATCTGAGAAGAGGCGTATCGTGCAGAATCAGGCGAAGCTGATGAAGATCTTGCACTGCTGCAGGACATCCCATCGCTACCAAGACTGCCGTGAAAACTTCCGTTGAATGAACCGGACAATGGTCCTGGTGAAGCCGGGGATGCCGTTACCGGGGACTTTGATCGTACCGAATCAGCTCTTGACCTGAAAAGAGGGTTTCAGTTTTCATTTTCTAAATACTGAAGCCAATTTCGGCAAACCACAAGCCGGAAGCCAAGGCAGGTTATCGACAGCGACGACTAATCGAATGTAGGTACTATTTCTATGAACGTCAGTATCTAAAGTAAGAAATTTTATTTCTATAAATTCAATTGAATTTTTACCAGGTTTTTACTATTTCAAAATTCTATTTTCAAACTCATGCAGAATTACGAAAGGGCTATGCAATTTGGTTAAGTATATCTGGCGGTTAGTTACAGATGCTAAGGTACAGGTTATATAGGGTGCCTACGACAGCTGGGTTATACAATTTGAATAAAATAATTCATTACACATTTATAACGGATACTGTAAACTGAATGCTGTGTTACTATTATTATTATTTCAATTCATAACGGTACTTAAAATAAATTCAAAAAAAAAAGAAAAAAAAAAAAGAAAGAATAGACAAAAACTTGATACGAAATCCGAGTATCTGCTGAAGTCATTTCTGGTTTCCAATTTCAATGCTCGAATTAATCTGACGTCGTGTCGTAGTTCGTTTCTATTTTTACCTGGTAGACAGGTTACTAAGTGTGCAAAATTTTCTCAAAATATACTGTGAAGTAGGTAAATTTTTTTTGCTTAATTATACAGCCTTTCTTTTTCTTTTTATGTATCTCTTCCTTCTCCCCCTCACTCTTTCTCTCTCTTTCTTTCTTCATTTTGACATTCAGTCTACAGTAGACGCTGAATACTTTCTACTTCGTAAGTTAGTATACCTTTCAGGCGACAACTGGTCAACAAAGCCAACAACCTTCTTTTTGGTTCCACTTCCGCTGAGGGAAGGCATGCTACAAGGGCAGTCATGTTCATTTGTAATATCGAAAAAGTTAGGGATTGAAAACATGATCGTTATCCAAAATAAAAAAAAAATAAAAAAGATTTATTATACAACGTTATTAAATTTTGTAAAATAAAACCCTAATTTAGTCCAAAATTTAGCCAAATTTTGTGTTAATTTTGTTACTATATTTGAAAAATAATCAGCCCACTTCATTTTCCTATGAAAATCAAAATCGATTACGGGTACAGAACTGAGGCACTTAAATCACTCGTGTTATAATTAAAATACGTGTGGGTCAGGGTGTTCCAAAACAAATTAACATTTCTTTACCTAAAAAATCTCTAGAATGATGTCGAATAATCGATCTCCTAAAAACAGCAGCGCTGTCATTAATATCTACGTGGTGCTTCGATCGAAAATAAAAGATTTTCCATTTGATTGACACAAGAAACGTGATACTAATGTTCGTACAACTTGACCGGAACAAGTAGTACAAAAGTCTGTTTTTGGTGCTCGATGGTTTAGTAGGTCACTGATTCCAAATCTGAGGTCCAAAATCCAAAATTCAAAACATTCACGCAACTATACTCCGTTGCTGAGAAAGATTGTCCAAACCGACAAATTCTCTATTCAAGTTTGGTGCAATTTACGAACGAAGTAACAATTTGACACGATTTTTTTATGGAACCTTTTTTATGGAGAATAAATCGGTGGACAATTTTTGTTTGAAAAGTTTTTCTATAAACCTAATAGAAAAAATATCTCAACTAGTTTTTGTATGATAAATGCAGATGGGACATTCTTTCATAGTACCCGGAGTAAGTATTTGAATAATTCGAACCCTACTTGGATTGGATCTGTCATTTGGTTTTCGGAATCTTGGACCTCCGATTTTGGCGATGGAAGCTCGACGAAAAAATGTCGACTTGTTTTGGCACATCCTAGTAAAGGTAAGATAAGAGAATACTGATCTACATGATCACAGGACTTTTGTATCGTATATCTTTATCGGTTATACCTAGATTGGGAAATCGGATACTAATTGTCTCTGAGATCGAGTGTAAGTAGGTATCCTAACAAATAACTCTTTAGCCAAAGACGGGCTGATATGAGCTGTAAACTACTAATGCAAGAATAGTATATTCTATACCTAGATATACCGGGTGATTCATTTTAATCGCCTCAAGCCAATTTTTCCGAAACTAAGCAAGATACGAAAAAAAGTTTGATGTAAAATATTCAGGGTTCAGAGGGGGACGAAACTTGGTGGTATCAGTATTTCCGTAAATGGAGCCACCGAGGTCAGGTGAAGGTTAACTTTGTTTTATTGAATGGAAACCCACATTTTTTATCACATGATTTTGTTTTACTTGAAAAATCAAACGACTTTTGTATGAAACGTTTTTTTGTGAGACATCAAGTTTTTATGATATTCAACTAAACGACTAGAGATTTTTGAATTTTTGAGAACATTTCACCTCTAAACTATCAAGTTTGAAGAAAAATTGCAAGAGACAGAAAGTGCGTAATTTCATGCAAAAATTCTTGGACAATGATTGAAGAATTTTTTCCAATAACTTTTTATTGTAGCTTCTTTGATTGCCTGAAAAACATCAGAGTTGTTAAACAAAAAATCTGTAATTATTCTGCAAGAATCTTTACATGAAATTACGCGTTTTTTGTTAATGAAATCTTTCTCCAAACTTGATAGTTTAGAGATAAAATGTTCTTAAAAGTTCAAAAATCTCTAGTGGTTCAGTTGAATATTATAAAGACTTGACGTCTCGCAAAAAAATATTTCATACAAAAGTCGTTTGATTTTTCAAGCAGAACAAAATTACGTAATGAAAAATATGAGTTTCCATTAAAAAAAACAAAGTTGACCTTCACCTGACCTCGATGGTTCCATTTACGGAAATACGGATACCACCAAGTTTCGTCCCTCTCTGAACTCTGAATATTTTATACCAATATTTTTTTCGTATCTTGCATAGGTTCGGAAAAATCGGCCTGGAGCGATTAAAATGAATCACCCGGTATACCGTTCACTAAATGAATTCGTAACGACAGTAAAAAGTAGCTACAATTTTCGATTATCTAATGATAGTGAAAGATGGACATGAAATTACTCCTTGCATGTACCGATTTTACAGATCGTCATTCTAAACGTATGGTAAAAATTCTTAAAATCTATGAATTATAGAATTTTTTATAATCCCTTCGAGGTTTACCTGTTCGATTTTGGTGTCGCCACATCCTTAGTCTCAGAAGTAAATTTTCTTTCTGCTCTACCACCGTTGAAAAGTTCGATAGTTTCCCGAGTGACAGTTTCTAGCATAGGCTCACCACCCCGATGACCCTTGCTGAACGTTCTCTGGTCAGTTTTACGGACCATAACGACCCTGGACAAGGGTTGGTTGAACTCATGCCCATGCATCGTGGGAGGAATCATCGCGAGTGGTTGAGAAAGTGGACCTCCGACCCGTGGAGATCTGAAACAAGTTATGTATATTATTTAAAAATCCAACAAAGTGGTTTGCGGTATTTATCATCAATTTAAAACAGTTCGTTATTATCACTTTTTTATAAAAAAAATTACAGATCCCAAATTCTATCATAATAATTTAAGCTAAATAAAATGAGACGAGGATAATCCGTATCCACTCGTGCCCAAAAAATTACGCAAATATACTTTTCAATTAACAAAAATTTCCACTTCATTTAATTAATTTATTTTAAGTGCTTTATTTTAATCAGAGATGAGACTACGGTCCATTACTGTGATCGTTATCAACTGACCATGGTTAATCCGCAAGGCACTTGACCGTGAACTAACTCGTTAGCTCTTACCACGGTACAAATGAGTTTTATTAATTTCTTTGAGCCGTTAGTATATACACTGCGTTAAATTTACACCTAATTAAACGTGAAAGTATATTTAACAAGCATAATACCCCATTTCCAGATATATACTTTGCATCCCCCCCTCTCCCTTCCTTTTTGACGTGCAATTTGCACCCGATTTTTTCATGTGTAAATCCCTAAGGCTATAAACTGTGATTATTCAACCGATTAGTCCTGCCTTTGGTTCATCATATTTAGCACAACGTAACTCATTGGCTTTAACTAATAGTTTCACAGTTATGATTAAATTCGCTTCATGATTTTGCTGCAAATAAACGCATACCTTATCCCTCCAAAATTCATTACAGGGATATTTTTTAACGAATGATATATGGGTCTAAATTTTTATTTAGGTAACCAGTTTCATAACAAAATCTCGCTGGTCATTTGAAACATAATCAAGTAAAAGTTAGAAATTGTCAATCATCTTTGCACCTAATGCAAGGATGTTAGATTTTTGGTTATCTGCAGATTGTTCCGAAATCGAACCTCTATCTAATGAACGGACAACTTTTTGAAGCGTTGATTTTTGTTCTAAGAAAACAAACGGTAAAAAAAAAACATCGAAAAACAGCATCTTGACTTGAAAATTTGGCATTAAAAAATTGATTAATCAAGTCACGTTTGCAGTATCAAAAAGTTATCCGAGCTTTGCTTTCTGGACGATTTAAAACCAAAATATTGAAAATCGAGGTATCGTTGGAACGAAATCTTTGCATTAGGTATTTTTACTTTGACTTAATTATGCTCCAGAATATTACCGAGTGACAGTCATAATCAACTGGTTGATTAGTTATAAATTTCGACACACATATCAGTCTTTAAAAAGTTCCCGATTTTTAAGTTTTATATGTATATATTTTCCATTTTTGACTGAGAAACGCAATTTTTTTTCGATTTGCTTGTGTAATAGTTGAAAAAAAAACTCAAAAGCTACTCACTACTGTAACTAGTCTCAAAAACGGTGGAGACTATGTTCGATGTCCGTATGATCGTTCAAGCATCCAAAAAGCAAAATTCTTAGATAAGATGAAGCTAACACGTGATTGTTTACATTTTAATGAAAAGCGATGCTCTGCGTAGCTCTCGTATTACAAGACAAGTACAGTTGCAATATACATGCAAGTATATGTATGCACATAGTACTTGCGAAATTGTGAGAGATGATAAACCGCGTAAAATAGCTGTTCGTGTTGAAGAATTTTTTTTATTCTATAAAAAAAATCTTCCGAAAGGATAGAACCGGCCGTATTCGAGCAACGGGACGAAGTAAACTGGCACGAATGTTGGTTTACTCTGTTGGAGAACCTCTCGTATAGGTATGGACGTCGAGGAATCTTGTGGTGCGGGGGGTTTTATACTTGGGGGGGAAAACCAGCGGAGAATGGTCCGGTGCAGACGTTGCTCTGCAACCGAGTAAAGAACTGAAATAATAAATACAGAGAAGAAGACTTATGCGAAGAACAGTAACTTGCGAAGTTACCGAGGCGGTACGAAGAGGTAACCTACGCCCGTTGAGCAGTTATCCTACTATCCTATAATTTCACAGTCTATGACGGCGACGATTGGATTTCGTAAAACCTCAATAAGAAAAAAAAAAAAATAATAATAATAAGAAATAGTAGAAAATAAGAATAGAAGAGTCCTCCGGTTGCATCAGACAATCAATCCCAATTCCAGACCCTCGTTAGATGCGCCAGATGATCGCAACGCCTCTGATCAATCTCTGATGCAAAGATCGACAGACTGAAAAATCGAAAGAACCGGAAATATTATGAATTACAGCATCCACGTGAAGACTGACGCTAATCAGTGCAACGATGCACTAAATCTTAATTTCACGGTCATCTTGATGTATATATCGTATCCTGAACCTTTCACCTGAGAATCGCTCTCGCATATACATACACGAGTCCCGCTACTCTGAGGGGATCGACATGCGTCGCTGGTCCAACTCTTGACTCACGTGCGTTTTACGATCAGCTATATACGATCGCACGAGACAATGGCACGTGCTTGAGTAACAGTTAAAATCTATGACTCTTTTACTTCCAATACAGAACTTGAGAGATCAGAGAAGAAGAAACTGCTCTCATGGTGGAGTTGTCCTTCATGTCACGTAGCGAAACCCAAATCAGTTGCTAAATTGGTCATTATTAATCAGTATGACCCGAGAAGGGGGTCATTAATTGTTTCCTTTCTTTTAATTTATTTTAGTGTATAATGTAAATACTCTTAATACGGCCCAGCACTGGCCCAGCACTGGCCCAACCTCACCAACAGAGCGTCGACGTTGAGCGCTGGGCCAGCATCGAACAATGTAAATCTGCCAGTGCTCGTGATAAGGCCCAATATTGGGCCAGTATCGCGAGGACAGTAACTGTGAGGGATACGTCCTTCTCGTGATTGTTTTTCGATATATATTCTTGAGTGATCTTGAGACACTGGCTCAGTACCGATCCAAGCTACTGGCCCATTATTCATTCGCAATTTTCGCCCAGTTTTGGTTACCAACGTCGGCACGATCTTATCTTTCCGACTATTTATTCACTACTGAGATGAACGACTGCCCCAGGATCGCCACCATCGGCAACGGTACTCGCCCGACGTTGGGCCTTTCGTTAAACTCTACCTAAGAAGTGTAAAGATTATTTTTAGAGATAATTTTTTTGATCAGTTTTTTAATGCATAAAACTGGAGGTTGGAGTTGGAGTCTAAATTTAAATAAAATTGCAAAAAGTTTGAATATGCTAATATAACACGCGAAGAACGGTTCCTGAATATGTAAAGATATATATCTGGCCAAAAACTAACAACAGTATAACCTACTTTGCTTTTACCATAAACATAACAGGACAAATACATATATATATCTTACATTTATATATAGATATAATTGTACAGTTTAAATACACATTCACACAGTATTGCGGTTCCCAAATCGGCATGAAATAACACTTTGAAGGTATATATGTATATAAACTTTTAAGAGATGAACAATTTACGATCTATTAGTCATCAGGAACCAACGACTTTGTTACGATCTTAACAATAAAACAATTCATGCCTGAAAGACTGTATTCATAGAATTGTATTAATAGTTTTAAATTATCTTCAAAAGCAACTATTGCTGTACATAGTCAAACGGTACAAAGAAAATCCTCGTAATGATATCCGGTACTAACAATACCGGGAGTAACAAAATAATAATGATAATAAATAGGAGTAAAAAATAAAAAATAAAAAATTGGCATATATTTCAACCGATTTTTACCATCCTTTTATAATGCAGAAAGTTATTTTTTTTTAAACCCATACTTATAACGAAAATCTTGGAAATGCTCGAAAGAGATTTACGTAATAATGAATGGAGGATACAAGAGGGTAAAAATCTGTGAAATATTCCGAGTCAGAATAGAAATGCTGATTTAATTCTTTAAAACCTTTGTTCCCCGGTTTTGTGAACAGAAACGTAATTCTGTTTCAGTAGAATTCTGAAGATTGTAAATCAGAATTGTCACTTGCACTTGAAATTTTTATTTCACATCTTAGTCAATTTTTAAATTCTATTTACAGCCTCAAAAGTCTGCAAAAAATCAACTCAATTATTTATTTCATCTTGGAATTAGTTGAGTTCACAAAGAATTTTATTGAAAATCGACGAGCCATAGTTCCAAATCAAAATCACTGCAGCGTCTCTAAATTCTGGGATCTAGAGATCCAATTTAAAATTCTAATTTGCGTTTAAAATAGCAAAAAACTGTCACAACTCTTAATTTTTTGGTGCAAATCAGAATTTCGATTAAAACTACACAATTGTACAGTCAAACTAATTTATTAATTTACATCTCGATGTATCATTTGATGATAACTTGCACAATACAACTAGAACTTTTATTCCGAATAGGGATAAGGTTTCTGATCTGAGTAGTTGTGAATAATCGAACACTGAATAAATGCGAAACACCGCAAAGTAATCGGCTAGATATTATCCAGCTACTGAATACAATCTAGAATAATTATTATCATGTCTTTTCACGGCCATTGAATGCGTGGTAATTCCGTCTAGTATATATACGGAGTGAAATGAATGAATGATTGAATGGATGGATGAATGGAGTACGTGAGACTAATGAAAATAACTAACAATCAGTGTCGAACTTTGATGTAATTACAGTGAGACGAAGTGTACTTTGTCGGTTATGGTTTGGAATGGCAATTCGAATCTCCTAAATGCTTAAGGCATCGATAATACATTTTCAAGTTCACGATCAAATTTATCATATTTTGATTTACCATAATGGCCAGAGATTATGATATAATACATCTAGTTAAATTCTATTTCAAGCTACACGAACTGTATACAATTTTATGATCTGAAAATTAATTTCCTAAGCCAATGATAGCTACTGGTTTTTAAAGAATTATCTGCACGAAATATCGCATGATAAACCTGCAAAAGTTGGAGCCTATGGGTACCAATAAATCGTGATAAATCAGTCGAGCAGTGAGGTCGTAAAACGTACCTTTACACATACTTAGACGATAGAAAAAGCAGAAAGATCATAAATTCAAACGACGTGAAGAAGAAAAAGAATTTATGCTAATTGAGTTTCACAGATGAATTCGGAATTTCAACTTTGAATTCGCAAACTCCATCTGGTAATTACAAGCTCTTATATCCGTCTGAATAACAATTAGCAGACTGAGGTGACGATAAACGATCATTACCGGTACAAATCTTGTGTTAATTATTTTCGCAGATTTGTATGGTATCTGCAGTGCAGAATATAGTCAAATATAATCAAAAACCGTAAACACAGTATCCGTCATAACCCAGAAAACAATAAATATATGGTACGAAACGTGCAGATAGGACAGATCGATATGTCACACTGCCATACGATACGCAAGAGGCAAACCATTTTTTTTTTTTTTTTTTTGGAATGAGTAAGGTGTAAAGTTCGAAATGCGAATTACATCTATCTGAAGCCCGATAATTTTTACTATAAGCATTTGATAGCTAGTCTTAAGTCGTAGTTTGGCAGTAAAAATTTTACAATTACGTAATCGCTGTAAACGTCATATTCATATATTCCGTAAATACGATAAATTTTTATTTTTTTCTATATACAGCTGCGGCGTAATCAGTTGCCGTTAGATATACCAGTACAGGTATTAGATATGCTCCGAGAAACCGTAAGTACGAAAAGTGTCTGTGCAGAATAAGAGAACGTATTTCTAATAATTTTTTTATTTTTAAGGTTTTTCTATCTCCATTTTTTGCTATTTTTCTTTTTAAGTTGTGAAAATCGAGAAGAACGAGAATCCGATAATCGATCTCACTGTTTACTTCGCATCAGGTCATTCTTCTATATATATCGTATATTGGACATAAGATACGATACGTCCTGTATTCTAGGACGATAGATGTTTGTTTGACGGTATCGATCCGTTCAAAGGTCACACAAATACGAGAATCCCCTCCTTAGCTGGTTTCTAGTTCGTGTATAGGTACGGGAGATGGGAGGGGAGGGGAGGGAGTCTTACTTAAGTAACTTATAGCATTATTATTGCCGCATAGTTTCCAAGTTCAGCAGATATTGAGTATCGTCGCTGGGTCACGTTATATGTGTATATGTATATATTCTATACATTATTTGCGCAGTAGGTAGCGTGCCAGACCACCGACGTATATCAAATTCAACCTGAACACACTTTGCAAAATGTAAAACGATTCCGATAGCTAGCGTACGTAATGGTACAACAAAAAAATAAAAAAATATTAAAAAATACTAATTACAAGCTCGTTATTTATTTATAATCTTACTTAGACTTCGAAAAACGTTGGCCAATACCGGCCAAATGATTTTTTAGTAAAACAAAACAAAAAAATTTTTTTAATTATTCAATTATCTACGCCCTCACGAATTTTTAGCGAAATTCGAACTTGTGATAAAAAGATTTCGTTGTTTTTGTAAATCAAACTAAAAAAAAAAAAAAAAAAAACTACAATCTACGCATAAAAAACTAAAAGAAAAAGGTTTCAATTTCATGTAAAAATGTACAGAAATTTGTAGAATTATTTCCACCAGGCACACATAGCTCATCGTTAGTTAGATGTTATCCTCACGATCAGTTGCTCCGGTATTCAACGGATACATTGCTATTACAATAATGAGCATAAGTTCAGGTCTAATCGAACATCCTCTCATCCTAATCGATCTCGATTAGCTAATTACACGTTCATATACCTAGACGTATGCGAAATGACCATTGCTTGAAGATATATACTAGACGGAAGAGTAGATATCGTTTTCAGGTAACCAATTACACTTGTTTGTATGTACGTACATACATACATATCGACAAAAGGACAAACTAACCGCGATCTAGTCGAAAGGCGAGTTACTTAAATTCACATCCGTCACAGCTTAGCTCTCGCACATTCCTTCTTATAACTCGAAGGTCGAGGTAGGTGTACGTTTCAAGTGAATAAGTAAAAAAAACCGTGTCTTAACTTTCGAGTTTAATCGGTGCGATAAAGATTACCTTTTGTACAATGAACGAGAAACGGAGTAGGTTAGGTACGTACTCAAACCGTGAGTATTGTATCGATCGATTGAAACACACAAGACGATCCAAACTAACGTTACAGTTTTTCATATACATCTACGCTTTCGTGTAAATAACGATTGCCCGAATAACATATCGATTGACTATGTGAAGCCATAGGCAATTATGTTACTTGTGCTAAAATATAGGTATAATAATTTATAATTATTTGACGACTTGTTTAGGCATCATATTCGGAACTACTCGACAGTGATTTCTGTTTTATATTCATCTTTGAATGTTTATCGAGTTCCCCCCGGATAAGAGTTAACACTTAAAATTGATTATTTTGTAAAAACTTTCGAAAGAACTATCCAAAAACTGTTTAAAAAGTCCCATAAAATTTTTTAAATTTATATGAAAAATCTACGAAATAAATTTTCGGTTTTAACTTTAGTCAAACTATCCGAAAATGTATGAAATATTACTCTTCAAAATTTGCCCTAATTCCATTTATGAAAATATTCAATTTTCGATAATCGCCAGTATATCAAAATTACAGTTTCAGAGATAATTAAACGAAGTTTATGAGATTTATTTAAAGAGAATTTCAAAATTATTCAAAATAAAATTGACAGTTATTAACCTCCAAGTCTGACGTACGAATTTATTGCTTCCAATATATGCTGATTATTTTAATTATTGATCAAGGATTTTAAAGTTGATGATTATTTTCAATATTTTCGCAAGTGTTTTTATTCACTTGTTCACATGAGAAGTATATACATATATAGTCTAGAGACGTATATAACTACATCAACATTAACTTGAAGTAGATAAACATCGTTACTTTATTTCTGTCTGGACTTCTTTTTGCCTCAAAGTTAATAAACATTGTTCACATATTGTCTATAAGTATTTATTTATTTATTTTTCTTTCTTTTTTCTCTTTTTTCCTAATCATAGTTAGGTATCTGATCGGTTAAGATTTGAGCATTACAAATAAGTGGGTTAGCGGCCTGACCATACGTTTGCATAACTACTCCTTGTGTTCACTGTTAATATACCTGTCAATATAATTAACATTTAATTAACGGTTACGCAATGTCTATTGTCAGTAAGAATAGTTAGTCTTATGTTCTATAACGAGAACTTACTTATAGTCAGTCAAAAGCATCACTTCTATAACGTCTTTATGTTTCGACCTTTATTACGTATGTAAGTATAGTAAAACTTCGCGATTATCCACGCGATGTATCGGATAATCAAATTTACTTGCGGTAGAAAATTTGTTTTTATAAAAATCAGTAATTTTTCTGTCACTTATCTGTACATTAAACAAATAGAAGAAAAAAAAAAAAAAAACGTAAGAATCTTCGTATGCTTAGTATTTTTGCGTAATTAGTTGCTTCCAGGCTTTTTGAAAAAATATTCAGAAATGTAGAACAAAATAAATAAATTCCAGACGGTCTCGAAGATAAGTTATAATCGGGATTTTACTGTATATGGGGCATTCCATACCACTTCAAGAAATTTTTCAAATATTTCCGAACGATTTTACGGTTTGCAATAATTTTTTTTTTTTTTTAATTTGAAAAAATTCAAAAGAATCTGAAAAATTTTCAAAAATTCGTCTGACGTATGAAAATGTTTCAACATCCATAGTAAAATAACTCCTGCTTTTGATTTTTACAACGATTTTTTTTTTTCGGAAAAAGCTTGAAAACAGTAAGAAGAAAAAATCTCCCCGGTTCGGCTGTATTTAAAAAATTTTGATACCTGACACACGATTTTTCAGATTTTTTAAACTGTGTCGATCAATATGGTCGTCTTTAAAAATTGTCAAAGCTTCGAATCGATTTGAAAAAATCTGAAAAAAAAAAACTGAGTGCCTTTCAAAGTAAGAATAATTATATAAAAAATCGCGAGCCCAATTCGAAAGGTCAAGGGTCAGACCTAAGTCGAAGTTGTATGAAATGTCCTATATATTTCCACACGACATGGCATACAAGAGGCAGGGTCCTGCATAAGCTTGAATCCGTAATCAAAGGCATATTATATATCTAAAAAGTCAAAGAGATTGTTCGCATAAGTATATGTATGTAAATACATATATAGTATATATAAATTTTGAAATACAACGCGAAATGAGTCATTATTCGATTATCGTTAAGGTATATTCATCCGCAGGTATATAACACGCCACTATATATATCCTTTTCGCTAACAAAGTAGACAGATATTGAGATATCCGTTACGTCGTAGATCACTGGCATGCATGCCAATGAGTACACCAGTAGATACGTCTATAATACAGTTTTATAGTTAATTTGTATCCGTATTTGCTAATTCAATTCACACACAACGTTAAAGAATTAGCAGTGAATGGACTCTAAAAGTCACTATATGGAAACTTTCAATAATAAATAAAAAAAAAAAAAAAAAAAAAAAACCCTATACAATTTATAGAATGAATATATATTTTAGAACGATATGTCAGTTACTGACCTCGATATCATATTATAATATCATTATATGACAAGGGAATGCTGCAAATACTTGCAATATCGCACAAGCTTGTATAAGGTACGCTTTTGGCTTAGCAACATGAGTTATGTAACAGTATAGATACCTGTACAGGTATGTACATACATACATACTATGCAGTTGCTTTCTTAAAGAGAAATAAAACTAGGTAAGATATATATGTACGAATAACATAGCTGTATTATATTTATATACCTTGTATATATAAATTTTTCACTGAAAAATTTATAATCCGCTAGCTGCGTAAGATTTGAAGAACCGCTACCACTTACCAGTGTGCGCAGTTCAAGTGCGCATGCGTATACGCCCGACAGCGCCATCTAACTGGATTCCTAACCGCAACTGAG
This sequence comes from Macrophya annulata, assembly GCA_963924015.1. Classification (NCBI taxonomy): domain Eukaryota; kingdom Metazoa; phylum Arthropoda; class Insecta; order Hymenoptera; family Tenthredinidae; genus Macrophya; species Macrophya annulata. The sequence goes on along the minus strand of OZ001257.1, from coordinate 10,772,319 downwards.
GTAGGAACTAATAACTACGTGCATTTATACAACGACAGAAGCTTTTCAGATATCAGAAAGCTGAAATTCGTTTACCAAACGTCTTGTGAATATCTCGTATCGCAGTTTTTCACGTATAAAAGTCGTTGAATTTCGAAACGATGATATTCATACAAAAACCGGAATAAGACGTTTTATAGACAACTTCAAGTCTTGTACTATTTAAATTGTTTAAAATATTAATATATACGAGATAATTTTGCATAGGGATTATAAGATGGAGATTTTTTGACAGACAAATTAATTAGATACCAATTATTATTCTTGACTAAAGAGGCGTGAAAAATATTAGATATATTAAATTTTCAGCCAACGGAGATACAAGATATTAATTTTCATCGATTATTACCATTTTTTTTTTTCATTAATAAAAGAAAAAAAAACACTCTTATAACCCGTATAAAGAGTTAAACCTTGTCGACACGCTGTTGTTCTTGCTCATCTTTCTATAACACTAAATAATAATAATAACTAACGATTATCGAAACATCATGACAGTATAAATAATTGCACATCTCTTGCGATTCTACGCAGTCAATTCGACGCGTTATTTTATACTATAAAACATAACCAATGTATAAGTAAACTACGTAAGAATAATCGTTAATAAAAATCTTCCGTTGGATAATCGATTGATTATCCATAAATGTAATCTTCATGGTTATAATATATAAATAGCAAATATAAATACGGGTATATGTATATGATATATAATCAAGTAAAAAAAAAAAAAAAAAAAGGAAATTCTTTTTACACGTTGTCGTTTAAAATTTTCATAAATATATATACACTATTTTAAATACAATCAAATTTGTGTTACATAATCTGTACATATGTAGTTGTGTATATATATAGCGATTACAGAGGTTATAGTCATACCTACTTACGAGGTGTTTATTTTCTGTTTTGAATTATATACGATCGCGTCATTTAGAGTGGAAGATGGACGATCGGTAATTCGATCATCGGGGAATAATACCTAATACATCTATACTTGTATTACCTATACGTAACTAGTGATTGCATAGTCCGCAGTAGGTAGATATACACGTAACATATAACGTATTAATTTCTAACACGCGTTACGGTTTTGCTTTATGTATATACATATATTATACATATATGTTATATATCGTGTACCTATGATAGACGGAAATCAAGAACTTTCAACGAAACAAGTTAACTTTTAGTCATGTACTATACTCGTATGTATATGTATACATGTTCTCCCCCCCCCCCCCCCCCCCCCCCCCCCTCTAAGTACGCATGTATGTAATGTAATGTACATACGTAGGTACACTTTACCGGGCTCCAACTACCTTGGTCAAGTTCAAGGTTTACCACAGCGCGTTGTTGCGCAACCGCGCTAGCAACACTGGCTTTGATACTGTCATCCAGAAGGATTTTGCAGGTTGTTTATTACGTGTAAATATAGTAAAATCGGTTGTGTAATACCATTTTGAAATTAGATTCTTTATATACGGATTGTTTACTGGTGTAATGGATCTTCTCGTTAATACGGTGGAAAACTACATACGATTGTTATTAGAAAAATATTTTACACGGATTTCTTTTCGTTACTAAACTAAATAACATTAAAATCTACAACCGATACACAAAGTGAAAAATACCCTTATTTCTTGCTTTTTTGTTGAGGTTAAGAACCTTCCTGATGTATCTCACGAATTTTATCGCTAATTCTTATAACATTGATGAATGTTTTTGTTATTTTTTAATTTTACTGTAAGAAGATGCTGTTATTATTACGAAACTTATATTTATCGCGAGTTTAATCGCGTAAGGAGTAACATATGCATTAACCACACGCTAGGCTAGGGATTCCCCGGTCTGATTCCTCCAGAAAATGCCTGCAACAGCAGCAGTAGCAGCAGCAGAGCACAGACGCCTTAAGAGTATAAAAGCGTATATTCATTCAGTAATCATTATTTTGTCTAGAGTATAAGGTATCCATACATGTACACATAGGTATTTACGCGTTATATATATATACATGCTTATACCATACCATATACATTGGTTAAGAAAAAAATGTCTACACGGTATATATCTTAGTGTATAAATATAGAACAAATTCCCGTGTTCAACATTTATTTCGTCCGCTTTCTTTGCCGTCATGTGCATTTAAGTATAATGCATGACTACCGCTTCAACCGTCACCACAGTAGAAGCATTTACAGCCACAATATGGTTTCATAAATTTTATACCTACTTCCGTTTTAAAAAGATAAAACGTATCTGCTGACCTTAGACTAGTTATCTTGAATATACCTCCGGGAAATGGGTCCTATCAATGTAAATGTATGTACATTCGTACTATTGTCGGACAAAAAGCATGTATCATGTTATCTCATGATAATACCATTTGTTTCTGGGTTTTTTCTTCCGCCGAAAGGTCAGAGCCGAAAGAATTCAAGACGATATCTGTAGACACTCCTTAAAATATATACCCAACGAAAATTCATGCCGCATTGCAGATACATCGACGCACTCATCACATAGATGGAGAATCTGGATTCTAAAGCCAAAGATAAAGACTCGCAACTCTGGGTGACATTGATTTTTTTTTCTACATCATTCGGGGTGGTATGATGCCAGAACGTTTTGGAACATAGAAACGAAGACTTTGCGGCGCGGTAAATCCTGGAGAACAATCAATCTTCGATATTACAGTGCTAATATTTTGCGACATGAAGTTCTGCTCAGATTTGCCAATTTTATAATCTAGAAAAACCGCAGCTCAACGGTGTACGAATTTAAGGGGACCATGGTACAGCTTAGTTTGGGAAATTCGAAGTACTCCAAACTGCATTTATTTGTCAACCAAAGTTTATTTCACTTGAAACACAAAAAAAATTCTTCTTTGAAAACCTTTGGCGTAAGGTTTTAGGCACATCGTTAGTCCGATTAGGGTCATTGAGAGCTCATTTTGTTCAGAAAAGAAATTCTCATCACGATGAACGAGGGAATTTTTTTTTATAATGTATTGGCCAAGTTATTTGCAAATTAGTGGCCTAAATTTTAGAAATTTTGGATAATCGACCGTAACTTTTCACATGATTTTTTTCACCGATCCCTACGTTCATAAGATGTAGAATTGCTGTTCAAAGAAAGCAAGACCTTGAGAGGTTGAATTGGACTAACGACGTGCCTGAAACCTTACGACAAAGTTTGTCAAAGAAAATTTTTTTTGATATGAAATAAAACTTTGGTTCACAAATCATGACTTTCGGAGTACTCCGAATTTCCCAATTCAAACTGTACTGGTACCCTTAATCGTATCTCTAAGTTCCAACTAATTGTTTCCCTGCAAAATTAAAAATACAAAAAAATAAATAAAACGAAATAGTAGGATATGAAAATAAGATGATTTTCATACTTTCCCGATGTTGTTTGTTTCTCTCTACTATCTTCTTCAAAGATAAATATTTCTGCTAAACCTGAGCACAGGTTCTTTTTAATCGAAAATGGATCGCGATATGTATGTACACACGCAGCAATTAGTATGATGATCGAAAGTTTAGTAAAGGCCGTAATATAACGTGTAGGTATATATATGGTGCGTATCCATGCTATAAGATCCGCTCATCCGCTTGATGAGATGTGAGACTATAATATAACTACACACCTATATACACCCTAGACTAGAAACAGTTCATACATTTCCGCTGATTATAGACTTTCACAACCGCAAAGTAAGGCGAATAGTGAATTTAAACTCATTGCACCAAAACTGCATATACATACATATATGGGGCATTCCATGCCATCTCGATCAAGATTCTACGTCGATGTTTCAGATTGGTTTGATAATTTTTTGTATAAAACTACACGACGAAAAACGCAATCGTAATTTTTTTCAGAATTTTTCGACTCAGCGTATCTGAAGTATGATTTAAAAACTTGAAATAAAAACACCCACTTTGTAAAATCTGAAGTAAAATTCAGAAAAATCTTATGAAATATAACAAAATTTTTGACACCTATTAGAAGATGGAGATTTTATAACTTCAAAAGATAAATACGGAAAATAAGAAATTGAAAAATTATTATTTTTCCATTGCATTTTTGACATCAGAATGAACATAAAAGCTCTCTATGATATGGCTCGAAAAATGTCTATTTAGAGAGTTACAGGGAATCAAAAATATCAGGATAATATTTATATATTTACAAATTTATATTTTTCAATATTATGCTGATATTTTTGATTCCCTGTAACTCTCGAAATAGACATTTTTCGGGCCATATCATAGAGAGCTTTTATGTTCATTCTGATGTCAAAAATGCAATAGAATAATAATAATTTTTTAATTTCTTATTTTCCGTATTTATCTTTTAAAGTTATGAAATCTCCATCTTCTAATAGGTGTCAAAAATTTTGTAATATTTCATAAGATTTTTCTGAATTTTACTTCAGATTTTACAAAGTGGGTGTTTTTATTTCAAGTTTTTAAATCATACTTCAGATACGTTGGGTCGAAAAATTCTGAAAAAAAATTACGATTGCGTTTTTCGTCGTGTACTTTTGTATAAAAAATCATCAAACCAATCTGAGACATCGACGTAGAATCTTGATTGAGATGGCATGGAATGTCCCATATGTATAAGTTTATAATATGACAAAATAAAGGTCCAGTTTATTAATAATTTTCATTTTTGCATATGACTTTAAGTTTACAATTTCATCGAAGTAATAAGTAATCTAATTTTTTATATTGGAAAGCATTTAAATACTCGATTAGTTACAGATGGTTGTCTCAAGTCTCGAGTTTCATCTTCCCGTGGCAAATTTCATCCGTTATTTAACCAAAGGACTTGAAATTGTCATGTAATCTTACGAAAGCGTATATAATATCTTTCACGTTTTTGATCAATAAGTTGAATAAAATTTTTTAACAATTGTCATGAAGCTATAAATAGATCAGAGAAAAGACCGAGATTTTCATATTTAAAATTGGGACCAAAATATTCCCAGAATTCGTTACCCTGTTGTTGGTTTTGGTACCTAAAACCAGAGTCGGTTTAAAGCTCAGTGTTTCCTCTAATCAAAATCTTCTCATTATTTAAAAAAAATTTATTTCCACTTCTTTTAAATAAGCAGAGAATTATGCTTTAGCATTTTCCTTCCCATAATGCTCACCTCGTTGAATAGGACCTTCCCGGTTTTGAGGTCATCGCACCCTATGTGCAGTACGAACCGCGCGTTTATATCGATTTTACCAGAGGGTCTTGAAACGGCCACCCTCCGTGTCACCCTCGCGGATGATAAGACGATGCGGTTCTTCTCCCGTTTTGAATACTGTTTCTTCACTTTATTCCAAACAGACCATCCTCTTGAATCTCTGAAGACGACCGACCACCAACGCCGGCAATCGATACCTCGCGGCGCCAGACACCCACGAGCTTTTTTTCCCCGCAGAGCTTGACAATCTATTTTCCCTTAATATACAGCTTCGTATTTTTGCAGTATATTATAATTTCTTTACACTTTTATCTTCTCTTCTTGAAATCAGATTCTGCAGTCAGTTTAGTCCAGAAATTAAACAAAACGTATTCGATATCAGCGATCGTTCTAATCGAACGTTTTAACTTGTCGTATAAGAGAAATGTGTCAGGATTTTTGTATAAGTCAGAATATTTCGGTGATTTATTTCACCAATTGATCACCTTGTACATCAATACACAGTTGATGATAAAAATTAAAGATCAGTTGGTACCCATCACATTCTCTTCTGTATCATACTCATAAAAATTTCTCATATGTATCATTACAGTTCGTAAGTATTTCATTTAAAATTACGAAATTTAACAGCATTACAGTATAATTTAATACTCCAAAATGCTATTACATATGCAGTTTTTTTACATTTCAGTTTAAAACACGACTACTACCTTCAAAAATTTTATACGGTTCAAATTTTAATCAATTCGGTATAATTAAAGTTAAAAACGTTTCAATTATGTCCCGAATATATACGAATTGGTGTTTTAACGTCAGTCAGTTATATCGCGATTATAGTTACGATATCTTTACATTTAATTATAATATTATAACTGATCCACTTCTTTCGGTTGCATTCAATGCCACTTATAATGCACAACTATTGACCGTATTGCAGTCACTAACGGAATCGCTTTATTTTTATCCAGAATTCTTTCTCGTACAATTTACTGGCTAGATTGGACTAGACTAGGCTAGAATATGAAATATCTAGTTCGATTTTACTGCCCGGCTAGCATCCTGCAAACTTAAGTCCGCACGCTTCGACGGTCGCGCGTCAACTGACAGCCACGCCGAACGCGCGCCCTCTGATAACGCGATCCAGGTGTCATACTGCAAGGTGTTTACTCAAGATGCATAATGGGCCATAGAACGTCTCTTTTTTTTACCCCATTTTTTTTTTCTTTTTACTCATCGCTGTGAAATTTGACAAAGTATATAATTTTTTATTGGATTAATTTTTTCCAAATGTAGAGGAATTTTATCTCAAGATCTGTTTTACGCGAGAATTCAATTTCCAGATAATTTTCTTTGGTGTTTTTTTTAACTTCCCGCAATGAAAATTGAAAATTTTCATAAAAAAGGGAAGTTATTGGTTTCGGTCCGATTTTCGAAAATCGAGTTTTCATCAGATCTCGACGTTTTGGGGTCCGAAGAAACTATTCTGACTATTTTTGGATGGACGTCCGTATGTGTGCATGTGTGTGTGTGTAAACAATTTTTTGTCGTACGATATCTTTAGAACGAATCGACCGATTGGAATGGTTCTTATGGCGATCGCAAGAGTTCATCAAGACTTAGATCTGATTAGATTTTGGAGTCGATCGGTCGAGTAGTTTCAAAGTTATTTGAGAAATAAAAATTAAAAACAATTTTTTTTCATGTTTTTAGCGCATAACTCCTAAACTGTTCGTGCGATTAGTCTCAAAACTTAATCAGACTTAGCTGTTGGATAGCCCTTACGATCGCCGTAAGATTCATCAAAATCGAACGATTGGTTTAAAAGATATTGCACGACAAAAAATTCTCTTTTCGTCGTACGATACCTTTGGAACGAATTAACCGATTTGAATGATTCTTGCGGTGATCGAAAGGGTTCATCAAGACTTAGATCTGATTAGATTTTGGAATCGATCGGTCGAGTAGTTTCAAAGTTATTCGAAGAATAGAAATTGAAGGAAAAAAGATTTGTATGGGGAAAACTAATTATACTTATAACCTTCTTTAATTTATTATAAACACAATAGTATCGATTAATTGTAACGTATTTAACACAGCGGGAAGTTTTCGGGTTGGCCCACAGATTAACCGGTTTCCTGTTTTTTTTTTTTTCTATTAAATTTCGTTCATTATTTGAAAAAGAGAATCCACCTTCAAATTACAATTTTTCTTTTTCTCGCAATTTTCTGGACATTAATCTTGAGGAATTCTGTAAAATAATTAATACACTACGATGTGGATCAAATGATATTATACTTTCTATCGATTGTAGTTCAGTATCCGGTTGAAGAATCTGAAGACAGTCATGTTACGATTTGGTAAAATCGTTGGAATCTTACATAACAAAACGTAATCGAACGTTATGTTTTAGTTTCAAATTTTGACAACGTCTCGAGTTTTTGGTCTTGAAAAAAAAGACAGACAATTTTTGGGTGAAAAAATTTTTCTTTTCAATATCGTCGAGGTATATTTCGAGATTATTTTTAAAGATTCCTTACTTACGAGCGACAGGCTGACAGCTGTGCCTTGTCAGATAGGTACAGGCTGCATTCTGTCTATATATAAGGCGTATAGGATAGTGCATACTGCATAGTCTGCACTGAAGAATCGAGAAGCACTGTAAACTTTTGAGTGCATAGTCCAAAGTGCCTCCGAAAGACCTTCGAAATATCTTACGTTGAATTCATTCATCGTCAGAAAGCTGTTTCGGTTATATTTAAACTCTCATTCTGCCCTCGAGCCCTCGCTGGTTTGAAATCGAAAATTTTTTTGAAGAAATGCCCTTAATATATATTCTCGCCGATGAAGAACTGAGATTGCATAAAAAAAAAAAGAAAAAAAATTAAAAAAACTTGTTGACAAATTTTGAGAATTTTTTTTTCTTTTTGTAAGTCGAAATGACTTTGATGATGAATAATTTGCGGTCAATTTAAATAAGGGAATAATAATTGATGCAGAAATATAGAAAAATTAACTTTCTATATATAATATACTTAGAAAGAATAAAAGAAAGTTTTACGCACGATTCAAAACATGCATCTCACTGCGTATAGGTATGTAGATATGTACCTAAATACCTACTTTGTAAATTATACGGAAAATTATCAGTACAATATAATTTATTATAGAAACGTAAATTACTGTCGAATTATATTCAGACTGATTGTGAGAATAAAAATCAGCAATTGCAATACGGTTAATTGGTACTTCCTTGTTTCAGTTCTGCACTATTGCAATGGCGTAGAGAGATTTGATAAGAGGTAAAACGATTCTAGTATATGATTCCGAAAATTTGTATATGCTCCAATGTTGGGGTTTAAGAATAATTTTTATATCCACAAGGAAACATTTTATTGAAGTGATTAAACACTTGAAATGACACGTAAGACTGATGGACTCTATTTTCTGTATATATTCTTCTAATTCAAGCTTCCACGAATGTTGGAAAAAAAAATTCATTACAAATTTGATTTAATGACAGATTATTTTTATGTTCATCTCTGATCGTGATATGAAATCAAGTAAACTAGGTAAATATAATATGCACATATAGGTATGTACTTTTCTGTGACTGTATTAACGAATTTTCTGTATACGTTATTAGGTTCAAGCTGACACGTGCACAATGCAAGTCTTATTTCTTGCAAAGTTAACTGTACTTTCGCTCAATGAAGAACCAGACTGGCACAGTAAACGTATATCTGGTTGATTCCATTTACGGGATATTTGCGAGTATAGGTACAGATTGTGTAAAGAGGGTACTGGTTTGAGAGAGAAAAAATATTCTTGGTCATAAATCGCGGTTCACCCTTCTATATTTTTTGGAAACGTATGTTAACACCCGTCCTAGGGAGTCAGGAAAATTTAGTCTACGATCCCAGGGACTCCTCGATGATGTTTTGATGATTTTATCATCCCCGAGTAAAAACGTGTGGAGAGAAAAAGTTTTATATCTTCGAGAGAAATTATATCACAGCTCAAAATCGAAATTCCACCTTTAATATATATTCTGCATATATAAAAAACATCTTCTCCCGACGGAGATTTTTTTTCTGTCATTTTTAGTTCTCGAGATATGAGCGATCGAAAATAATGGTACTTTTTTTTTATTCAAATGGCTATAACTTTATGAAAAATGGTCGCAAAAAATTGTTCGACCTATCATTTTGAAGGTGAAGGTATCAGCTGCCGAATGTCGTTGAGTTTTTTTAAATAACTTCACTGGTTCGAAATCTGTCCGGAATTTCATGCGTGTTGAAAATTTTGCATTTTTTCACATTCTGATAAAAAAAAATCAGGAAACCGGTTGACCTGTGGGCCAACCCAAAGACTTCCCGCTGTGTTAAATACGTTACAATTAATTGATACTATTGTGTTTATAATAAATTAAAGAAGGTTATGAACATAATTAGTTTTCCGTATACAAATCTTTTTTTCTTCAATTTCTATTCTTCGAATAACTTTGAAACTACTCGACCGATCGATTCCAAAATCTAATCAGATCTAAGTCTTGATGAACCCTTTCGATCGCCGCAACAATCATTCAAATCGGTTAATTCTTTCCAAAGGTATCGTATGACAAAAAGAGAAATTTTTATCGTGCAATATCTTTTAAACCAATCGTTCGATTTTGATGAATCTTACGGCGATCGAAAGGGCTATCCAAGAGCTAAGTCTGATCTAGTTTTGAGACTAATCGCACGAACAGTTTAGTAGTTATGCGCTAAAAACATGAAAAAAAAATGTTTTTCAATTTTTATTTCTCATATAATTTTGAAACTACTCGACCGATCGACTCCAAAATCTAATCAGATCTAAGTCTTGATAAACCCTTTCGATCGCCATAAGAACCATTCCAATCCGTCGATTCGTTCTAAAGATATCGTATGACAAAAATTTGTTTACACACACACACACACATACGGACGTCCATCCAAAAATAGTCAGAATAGCTTCCCGGGACCCCAAAACGTCGAGATCTGATGAAAACTCGATTTTCGAAAATCGGACCAAAACCAATAACTTCCCTTTTTTATGGAAATTTTCAATTTTCAAGTAAGAAAGTTAAAAATGAATTCCTCATTTTTTCAAGCCCACTATAGGATTTTTGGAAGTTTTTTAGTCGTAGATTAAAATCCCGTAAAAATTTTCGAGCTGTGATAATTTCTCTCGAAGATACAAAACTTTTTCTCTCCACACTTTTTTTATTTTCTTTGCTGGGGGATGGTAAAACCATGTGAAGGGGAGTGTAGTAATTTTGGTCCTAGGAAGCAGCAGTCCTCCACCACTCTGTTACAAGATGTTTTTTTATTTACTCAGTAAACAAACTGATGTGAACTTTCGAAGTGTCCTACGTACATACATAAGACCGGATTCGACCCAGTTGAAGTATGGGAAAGGGGTATACATATCCATACGTGGAAAACGGAAGGCTATTAACATTTTTCTGAAAGTGAAATCTACACGGCGCTTATACTATTAGCTGGAAGTGATTAAAGTCTAAAGACCGGTTAAGGAGAGACATGTTAATCTGAAAAGTAATTCTTCAATAATTTTTATAATTTCATTTATTTCTTTTTTAACCATTAGCTGTGGAAGTTTCATACCGTTAATATCCTCTTTTTGACTCGTGGCCCTTATAAAGATCAAAGTCCTAATTATTTTTCAACAAAGTTTCAATTACCTTTTAAGAAAATACTAGTTATAAAACGTTTCGAAATTATCAACCAATTCCCACCTCTCTTTGTACTTAATACTTATTTTATGTGTCCATCACAAACATGTCCCCTCAACTGCTGTATCCTGTCAACATTTACCCATTGTAATTCGCAGAAGAGATAGGTCAAGCCATATTATCGTAATCTCTACACATTCCCTGGGATAGATATTCCGTTTTTTTTTCCAATCTCCAGGGTCACGGTCAATTCACTTCTCAAACAGAACCTTGAACATGCACTTTTACTCTGCAAAAACATTACTCCAATTTGTTAACCCGGTTTAAAATATTAAACAAAAGCTTTACTGTTTACAGTTTTTATCACAAGTCTCACAAGTTTACGTATACAACTTGCACAAGTAATACTATCGTCTTTATACGACCTATCCCCATACCCAAACGATAACCTAACCAGACTGCGATAATACTATAGGCAAACAATTCGTTTGTGTCTTTCAATAAAGGTCAAAGGTTCACCTTATGTCTACATTACACATATACAGTCTGACCTGAGTGATCTATCATTCGGCTATTAGCCCGCACCCATATGTAGCTTAACAAATTGATTTGGTGGAAAAACCACACCCATCAGTGTGTTAGTTTGTATCTTTTTTTTTCCTCAAAGCTCCTTTGCAGACTGAGTGGTGATTAGGTTCAAAAACAGTGCTAATACTTCTGAGAAATGAAAGAGAATTGTTACTCATGACGAGGGTAAACTTGTGAAACTGACGCAAGTTAATAAACCTCAATAGACTGAAGTTAACAGTTCCAAGAGTTGCAATCTTTAGTATAAAAGCTCTGCCCTTTAGTCCAACGGAAACAAACGTGAAATTAACGACGAATACATGAAAGGGCTTTAGATCAGACCATAACTTAATTGCTATTTGTATGTGAAAGGGTTATGTGACTTTGATGTTTGATCTCGAGTTCATATTTATTATTCTGGGAAGAAATGGCCTGTGCATTAAGTGCCTTGTCAAATTCAGCTTAGAACGTTCCTCGTGAATGCTCGTAGGGTTAATTGGGAATGACCCCAATCCCGTGTGGACCATGATCGTAATCGAAGATTATACGGACAGGGATTCTCCTCATTTTCGCTTACATAGAAGAATGAAGTGAGTCACGACTCCATCTGTTAAAGATTTCAGCTGCAGCATGCTCGGATAATATTTTCTGATCATTGATCTGTCACGAACAGATTCCGCTCCCTCGTACATTGCCCTTTTATACCCATACAAGGGGAAAAATGAAAAATAACGATTCTATTCACCGCATAAAGTCGTGAGCTTGTTATTCCGCGACATATTGCGATAGCTGGAAAACATTTTTTAACTATAAAATCTGAAATCATTGTACGTGGATCAGGAATAGCAACTCAAGGCTGCAATATGGCGTTAAGCAACTGAGCGGATGACTTTATCCGTTTAAAATGATTTGAAAAAAAAAAAAAAAAAAGTCTTTTCAATCTGATAATCCGCAAGCAGTTATGCTCTTTTTGTTCTATTATATTATACCTCAGCCTCGGATCAGACTAACCTTATCTCCGGCCTCACCTTTACTTCTAACTCCGGTTCCCATCGAGGCAAGAATGATCCTCTCTGGTGAACGTGGTATAAAGATGGTTCCAATACCACAACGAAAGCTCACCTTTGCACCGTCTTGAAATGGCTCTTATATATTTCGTAATAAGAGATGTTCTTCATCATCTCAAAAGTTCATATTGGATATATTATTAGAATTATTCATAGTCCATTTGCCTTCAGCATACGTTCTCGTAGCTGATCTTGCAGTCAAATGGATATAATTACATTCATTATCTTGATTGAGTTTTTAATCTATACTCATTGGATTAGTAATAGCCAATATTTCATGTAGGAGGTATTGTTAATGACTTCTAATTAATCAATTTTATTCATTATTGATTTTTTATTCTTTAGTTTCTTTTCTTTTGCAACAGGAACTGATAATTATCGACAAACAAAACCCTGCCCATTATGATTAAGCGAGTATAATCACTTTGGTTACTAGATAATGATTCATCAGTGCGTATCAAACTCTCAATGATTGAAGAATTTATATATAAAATTTATCGTTTTACAACTTTTAATGCAATTTTTATACAAATATAAATCACATTCAAAGATCAGAGCACGAAGTAGACACTTTAAACGGTTTCTATATTCCTTGGTAAAACTATGGGATAAATGAACACGAATCGACGAAGATTGAAGAACAAAGAATCGTATATACGGTATATAATAGCAGGCTCGTAAGCAACTTTCAAATATAAATGACTATTAAGGTAAAATAATGAGGCGTTGCGCAATAAATCCCATTACGTAAGATTCGCCTAAAGGCGTTTCAGGTGCAGCAAGATATCAGTAGCGGATTTACCTCAAATTATCCCCTTGGCCTAAACAAAACCAATACCCTAATTTCGCACTTTTTAAACTATCAATACACCAACAATCACATGTGTAAAAGATATGTACAGATAAAATCATATTTACTCAAAATCATCAAAAAGGAAGACTTGTCAAAGAATTTTTAGTGAAAAAATGTCAGGAGCTTTTTACTCTGAATAATTTTCCATCAATATACAGTCAGAGTTATCAGATTAGAAGATTAGGGATTTACAGATTGGGTTAATTACAATAAGAATCACCAGTCTTTATGTTATTTAATTTTTTCTAATTTTTATTGATAATCTCATATACTAATACACCGGGGGCCTCTTGTGGCTAAGCCTAAATCCGCTACTGAAAGATACATGCGAGCGTAGGTATAGAAAGGTTACTCGAGGTTCGCCGAGATTGTAATTCAAGATACTTTACCGGGTATAACAGACAAACAGACCTACTTAAAGTTCTCTATTGAATTTCATATCGCAAATATAATATAATCCAATAATTATTACGATCATATTTTAATCCCATTATGCTACTTATAAAACTTGCGAATTAAATGACGTGGTGACTTAGATTCCAATAACGTATATATGCCATACTTTTTTGATTCAAATAACGTCTGACTGACCAAAGTGTAAATGAAAATATTTACGACGTTTACTAAGGTCGAGCTTGACCTCGTCTCCTATTGTCTTCCGAATTTTAATCACGAAATACGAAAGCCACTATACAGTGGTCACTGCGACGTGCCATTGTGACGGTCACGCACGTAAAACCATCAAGACTGAGGATGACCCTGTGTATTATATCCCTCTCTGCTAAGGCCAAGTTTAAACTTATACACCAGAAAACATTATGCAATTTAAATAAGACGCTATACGCCTTGGCAAGAATTAATTAACAAAATTTTCACGTAATTATGTCTTGGAAGATTTTCAGATTTTCTTTATCTCTAGAAAAGGTCAAAGATTATCATGAAAAAGTATCCAGAAAATTGAATAGAGAGCTGCTGCAAATGATATCTCTGAAATAATTCTTCTCATCCGTTTGAAATTTACAGAAATTACATATTTTGTAAATTTCTGTATAGTAACATATCCACCCAACTAGGATTATTACGTGATTAGAAAAATTGGCAAAAAGTTCAGAAAATGTGCTCCAAGAATTGACCAACAACATGTCTGGGTTGTAGATTATAGAAATTTTTTGTTCAGTAGAAAATGAATCGTGAAAAATATGCAGGATAATTTTTTTTTCATTTTGAGGGCAGGAATCTTACCTTAAAAAACGTAATATCTATGGGTAGCGAGTTTCTACCGAGTTTTAGGGATTATAAAACGTAGATTATACGAAAGTTTAATAGAGGTCTGGTGTATAGCCGAGTTCTAGAATAGACAGTTATTTTTATAAGGACCACGAGAAGCCGTCAATTAAGCTCGTAGACTTGGGCTCAGTACTTGAGGATGTAGAAAAGAAACGAAGACCAATGAGAGAAAAAAAAACGAACAAAAAAAAAACGATTTGAACAGTCATTCCAGAGCGGAACTACGTGTAGGCAGGCGTTTCCTGTGCGCCTCAAGTGCGAGTGTTGAGAAAACCAGTTTTTATTTTCGTTTTTATTTTCTAATCACCGTGTTCATGTGTCGCGGTTGTTTTACTTTTCCATAACTATTTTGCCGTTTTCAAGGCGCCTGGTTTGGTCCGCTTCGCATCGTTGTGACGTGGGTGAAAGTTCTTCCTGCTTAGTCAAGCGACTAATCAACTTTGCAATCTATATGCGATCGTTGATCGATGATCCGGTTCTAAAAACCGATTATAAGACATTCCTGTTGGACGTTAATTCACGGCTTTCGCGTTAACAACATCTTTGATTTATAATTTACTGTATTATTTCACATGTCCAGTAACTAATCATGTGGATATATTATTCATAAATTTTTACTAGGACTCGATCACCGGGTCATGGTCATTGCTAAAAATGTCGATAAAATATAATCAATCTAAAAGCTCATGCCTTTCTAATTTCCTGGACACGTTATTAGTATTCGCATAGGAAATTATGAATTGATTAATTTACACTCCATCGCGTTATACTGTATATATATACGGAAATAGAATTCGTTATCGCGTACTTTCATGACTGACATTTCACGTCTTTCATAGACCGTTATTAAATCTTTTAGAATAATTATTAAACGTTAATCGGCAATCACACCGATCACTACTTTCTTAATTGAACTCTGGATGGCTGATTTGTTTATGAGGCTGTTAAGACGGTATAACATACACCTTAATCAAGGATTTCTAAGTAAAAACACCTAAATCTAAGATCAATGTATCAAAAATTGTCTATTCGTGGGATAGAGGTTCGTTTTTTGAACAATAACAGACCCAAATTTCTCAAATTCTTGCATTAGGTACTTTTACTTTGTCTGCATCTACTTTTGAAACCCGATGGCTCATAACTTCAAGCTTGTACTTCGTTATGCTTTGAAAGACTAGCAAACTTTTGTAATAAAACTAACCGTTAAAGAAAAAAAAAATTGGACACATGTCAGCCCTTCAAAAATATCCACATTTAGGGTACGTCTCATACCCTATTGAATGTAGCTTAATATGAAGTCAGCACTTCGATGCATAAGCATATGCGGTAAAAGAAAGCTAATAGTCTAATGTAAGCAATCTATGTGCAGAGAGATCTCTGTGATCATCTACAGTTAAAATTTCAAATAAATATCAAACTTGTAATTCATTAGTTTCTAAATAGAAATTACGAGTGTTTAAATGGGGTTGGGTGAAGTTCCGGATTTCAAAAGTTCGAACGGTCAAAATTTAGAGAAGATTTCGAATTTCCAGAAAGTGTAGAATATTAAAATTGTGAAAGATCGGAATGCAGATAACTCGAAACTCAGAAAGTCTAAAAATCCAAAAATTTTATGGAGATGCAAAAATCTTTAGCCTTCAGAATTTTAAACCTTCGGTATTTTTCGATTTGAAGTTTTTGAAGTCGACGATGCAGACTTTTGGGGGAATACACATTCCAAAAACTTTGAGTCGGTGATATTAAAATCCGGAATCCTTACCGTTCAGAACTTTGAGAACTTCACCTCAACCCCTTTCAGAGCTTTAAATTGTTCTAAATGAAATTGCTGCCAACACCTGTCCATCATTGCCAAAAATAAAGTTCATTTTTTTCGAACTAAAATTCGCGTTTTATAACATCACTGCTGTGATTGGTGTTCGAAAAGACAAGTAAGTAACTAACCGGGCTTGGGTCTATTGAATAAATTACATAAATTATAATAATTGACTCGAGGTCATGTCTGCAGTATCATAGTCGTAGAGTGTTATAAAGTTAAAACCATATATACGAGCCATAATTCTTATCCAAGTTTCTACTATCTTATAATAATTATTTACATTCAAGAGTGTACAGTGTACACTTTTATTCAAACTATAAATACATACTTAACCGCACTATATAAATTGTCAAATGTTTTGTTACAAACATAAACAATGTATACTTCAATTAGTATTCCGCTCTAGTACAGTTGACAATGGCCTCCTTCACCATCGATAGTAAAATTGGTGTCAATAGCATAACCACATGCGATCATGAAACGTGCAGCAAGTACTTAGGTGTGGATATACCTGTCTACTAACAACCGGAAGAATAATTCTTACTTGAGATCACAGCTGTAAGCAAACACGAAGTATTTTCGAGTATTTTTTTTTAACTATTTTTTAGTATATGTATGGACAGCACATAATATATATGAACCCGGTAAAAGTGGAATCCCGAAAATACTCTTTCCTCAATTGACTCGCAAAGACTCGGTTCTTACGATCAACTCATTACCTCCAGTCATACTTTTCCATACGCCGGGTGGAAAGTTCGATTTTGCGCCTCGCTTAGCGTGCACAAAATTCAACTTTCCGCACGTTGTGTTGAAAAACAAAGTACGATACACGTGCAAACTTGTATCTAAATTTGCTATATTATCATTTTGATTAAATTGAGTTTTCTCATCGGATTATTTCTACCTTGGAAATTTTACGGGTTCAAATTACGCCAATGTACCACATTCGAGCCACCCGCACAGAATGTGTCGTACAGTATAAGCGACAATTCTCATGTACTACATACACGTTCATTAAACTCCTAAAACTGGCGTTTAGAATGATATGACAGATCCTGTTCTGCACTATGGATAATAAAATGATCAAATTTTTTAAATTTTTTGTATATATAGTTTGATCGTTACTTTTCATAGAAATTTTAACGAAACAGAATCACAATTTATTTAGCACAGAATTCAAATCTGACAAATTGGTTTAAGTATATATGTATAGTTTCCTCAATATTCTGTCTCGAAAATGGTTCACGTATAGATACCTACTTTATAATCTTGTAATGCTGTTAATATTATAATATTCTATTAAAGTTTGCGTCTGCGTATAGTATACAGGGATGTGACATACATGGTGCTTCTGTAAGGCTTTAGAGTTCAACGAAATACTAAAAACATTATTTACTGCGTAATTTTTTTTTTACCTGTCAGCAAAAAAATTATATCCGTTTTAAACCAGTCAAGTTTTTGCATAGTCCATACTTAGCGTATATTTATATATGTATGTACTTAATATACTGTACATATACATGTAATAAGCTCCTAAACCCATTGCCTACATGCAGACTTACAATCAGTTCATTACTTTCGACATTCGACACTTTAAAGTTAAAATGAGCTTTAAAGTGTCATCGTAACAAGCCTCGCACACAATTGTTTAAACTTGCTGATTCTGAGTGACAACTTCAGTCAGATCATCGTGTGGAGTTTAATCTAGTACATCAGCCCATGCAAGATTTTTCTTGTCAATGTTTAACCACTGGAAGTATGTCTATAGGAATGGTTCAAACGTTTCGCAAATCTGTTTCGAATTTAGTAAAATAAAAAAATTGGCTAGAAACTTTGACTTGTTTGAAATTTTTGAATTACAGTGAAGTTAAGAGTTTCAAATTGAACGAAACAACCATAACTTTCGTAATTTATAAAGATTAACAGTCACTGCTTGGGAATTCTTATCCCTTCATGGTATGTAGCGTATTAGCGAGGAAAGTAGTTCAACATTCTTTAGACTACCGACGATATAATGACAGCAATTAGGGAGTCACGCATATCAGGTATGTTCGTAACAACAACCCTATAAACTTTCTTACAATTTCTTTGTACTAATTTAGGTAAGTTCTTAACTTATGACGAATGAGATGTATATACGTAACTTTGAATTATAGTTTTATATGTATTCTGATAGGGTGCTTCGTTTTAGACGAGTTTTTTTTTTTTTAGTCCATTCACGGAATAATGTTCTAAACATATAAAAACAAATTCTCACCAAATATGAGCTCTTAATTTTAATTCTAAGAACTCGCGAAATGAATTTGAAATTTTCCCAATTGATTAACACGTGAATTTTAATATTTTTTTTTTCAATTATCTATAGCTTCGTAGCATTTCATGATATTCAATCGGCAATAGGTGAAAATGACAGAGGAATCTTTCCTCTTTAAAAGTGTACGTAGCCAATTTATATTTTGTAACCATTAAAAAGTACTAAAATCTCGGATAGAACAGCGATTTTTCAAATTTTGAAATGCTTAATTGGATTTATCTCGAAGACTACTAGCTCTACGGTTATGGCTTACATGACTTTTTTTGTAGTAAATTAAATTTCCTATGAAAAAAGTTTTATACAATTTTGTTGTCAAGTTAGTGGATTACGAGAAAAATTGAAAAAACCATGAAATTTGAGAGAAAATTGGCTTCAAGATGTTTTACCGGGCGAGGCCGGTTACAAAACATAAATTGGCTATACATACACTTTTGAAGAGGTAAGATTCCTCTGTCATTTTCATCTATTGCCGATTAAATATCATGAAATGCTGCGAAGCTATAGATGATTGAAAAAAAAAATTCAAATTCACGTGTTAATCAAATGGGAAAATTTCAAATTCATTTCGCGAGTTCTTAGAATTAAAATTAAGAGCTCATATTTGATGAAAATTTGTTTTTATATGTTTAGAACATGATTCCGTGAATAGACCAAAAAAAAAAACTCGTCTAAAACGAAGCACCCTAGTATTCTGAATTAAAACCGATCTTTTGGTTATTCAATTGCAAGTTTTTCGTACTCAATTTTATTATTTTTTCACACATTAATGGCCTCAAATAAATGAAAGTTACTACAATCTGGAAACCACATTGTTTCTATCTACTTCCTGATCATAATGTAGATGTTGAAGAACAATGCTGACATAAGGTTAATTAAATAATGACAACGAAATCTGCTTTTGCAGAATAATTCTCACTTTTTTTTTTTTTCTTCTAACTCGGTTCATTTGCCACTGAAAATTAACTTCTAGATTGATTTAGATTAATGACTGTCAGTCAAAGAGAGAGGAGATTGTTATTCGCCAATTAAAACGTTGATCGCTTCTCTCAAAAAATCTTTTCACACTACTCAATTACCCTGTTGGTAATAAATCTCAATCGAACGATGTGAATTGCTCAAATTTCTTATCTGAAACTTTTATACACTGCAGGAAATATACGAAGAAGTCACAGTAACGAATCGGTAATAGATTTTAATCGAATCAATGGGATCGTTTCATGAGGTCGTATTTTGCGGAATGAAATGTTGACTTCAAGTCCTCTACCACGAAACGTAAGTAATTGCAATTGCGACGCAATTTCTGACATTTGATCAACTAGCTTTATAACCGTACGTATACCTCATTCCGTTAATCGATTAATATCAATACGCGTATCCTGTCTCTTAGAAATATGATTCAAACTAGACGAGTGAGTAATTGGATCCGAAAAAAGAATGAGACTAAATCTTCTAGATGATCAGACATTCGTTATTGTCAGTATTTTTAGGGTCGTTCATCCGTTTAACAAGTATAACTTTCAAAAAAGTAAACCGTATCAAAGTTTTTGAAAATTTTATATCAATATAGTTTCCTGTCTAATTGCAGATCATATACTTACTCCAAATCTAGATCTTCGAACTCTTCTGACACGTAGGAAATACTATCGGACGAATCATCGATGTACGATGATTGAGCCTGATGTATCCTGACGTGGTTTCTGAAAAACAAATTTAAATTCATCACATGAGGAAAATCCGTTCATATTACGACGTTGGATAAAGTTTGAATCGTACGTCGTATCACATACATTAGGGTGTTTCGTTTTAGACGATTTTTTTTTTCTTTTTTGGTCCATTCACGGAATAATGTTCTAAATATACATATAGAAACAAATTCTCATCAAATATGAGCTCTTAATTTTAATTCTAAGAACTCGCGAAATGAATTTGAAATTTTCCCAATTTTCTTTTTTTTTCAATTATCTATAGCTTCGCAGCATTTCATGATATTTAATCGGCAATAGATGAAAATGACAGAGGAATCTTACCTCTTCAAAAGTGTATGTATAGCCAATTTATGTTTTGTAACCGGCCTCGCCCGGTAAAACATCTTGAAGCCAATTTTCTCTCAAATTTCATGGTTTTTTCAATTTTTCTCGTAATCCACTAACTTGACAACAAAATTGTATAAAACTTTTTTCATAGGAAATTTAATTTACTACAAAAAAGTCATGTAAACCATAACCGTAGAGCTAGTAGTTTTCGAGATAAATCCAATTAAGCATTTCAAAATTTGAAAAATCGCTGTTCTATCAGAGATTTTAGTACTTTTTAATGGTTACAAAACATAAATTGGCTACGTACACTTTTAAAGAGGAAAGATTTCTCTGTCATTTCCACCTATTGCTGATTAAATATCATGAAATGTCACGAAGCTATAGATAATTGAAAAAACAAAATTAAAATTTACGTGTTAATCAAATGGGAAAATTTCAAATTCATTTCGCGAGTTCTTAGAATTAAAATTAAGAGCTCATATTTGATGAGAATTTCTTTTTATATGTTTAGAACATTATTCCGTGAATGGACTGAAAAAAAAAAAAAACTCGTCTAAAACGAAGCATTCTAGGCCATACATATTATAGGCAAAGCTGAATCTACACCTCGTTTAAAATTGAACTAAAGAATAAGATAATTTAAGGGATTAAGATATGTGTCCTAGAACTATAATTCATTTACAGCTTTACCGATTTATGCCTGTGATAAGACAAACAAACAAGACCGATGATTAGGAAAATAAATTCTTTCATTTTGGTTTACTTTACGAATTTCTTAGACACGTAATGCCTGGACGTAAATAAATAAAAATACAAAAGTTCTTATCTTCTTCGTGATGTATCTAAGTGTTTGTCACCACGAGTAACGTTATGAGAAAATTAAATACGCCAACGCCTAATAAGCGGTAAAACTACTATCCACTATGTTATAAAATGCTCTGGGCATCCACCCTTCTCTATATTTAGCTATTACATAATATATGTCTGCAGATTTAATTGAGTTTAATTACGACTAATCCACGTGGTAAGCAAGTGGATGAACTCGATCTTAATTAATTATATCCTGGATTATGGCGCAAACAATATAAGCTATAAAATTTTATCACAAAACTATATGACTATAAATTCTTAAGCAGGTTTATCGCAATAATATCAATCAAACTATATATCAGTAGTCAAGAAATTATTCTCAGAAGGTTTAGGATCGAGGTTTTGTTCAATCGCTTTATCATGATTTGTCATTCAATTTACAGTGAAATAAAAAAACGCAACAAAAAAAAAATAAAAGTATAAAGGAATCACAATGATCAACGAACAACAAAATAACTTCCCGGAAAGTTGAACACATACAAGATACTACAACTACTAATACTAGTCATTTTATTAACGTTTACAACTTAGGTTAAAAATCATCTACCGAAATCTAGTTTTAAGTGCCAAACTTCTCGGCTACCTAACTGTACGTCTTCCGACAAAAAAACTCACTTATATTTACTGGGACCGGATAGAGTGAGATAATTCTTTAACTACAAAGGCCGATGTTCCAGTAAATGATCAGCAGGTATTAAAGACAGGTGCGAGAAAATTTAGTAGATTAAATTATACACCGATAATTATAATCGTCGAGATCAATAGATTCGTGAAGATTTCAAACGTGTATGAAGATGTATTTTTTTTCGAAAATAATTTTATTTGTATTTTCTGTTAAGAAATATCATCCTTCATGTGTTTTTTGCCTCTTCTGAAAAATTTATGAAAATGGAGTTAGACAATTTGCTAATTAGAACGTCGATATGACAGATTTCAAGGTGGGCAGTGAAAGCTTTCTTTCAATTATTATAATTATGAGCCTTTTTATTTATTTTATTTTTTTCCGCAATTTTTCTCTGAATTTGAAATAAAAATCGCAACATCTACGTCGCAGTGTTAAAGATTATCCTTTTCGATAGTTGCATCGACAGTTTCTTCACGTCATTCACGTTAACCTAGAATATATCCTGGGAATTTTTTTTTAGTCAGCAACGTCAGTCACGAAAGCGATTAAAAAATTGATTATAAAAACTAACCGAGAAAACCGCTACTAATTTTATCATTACTAGCTAACTATCAGTTGTAAAAATAAAATTTTTATAAATCATCTTATAAAAACAGGAAACGATATTATACGGTTATTTTTGTTATCACTGTAGATCGTCAAGCCAATAAAATTTCATATAATATGAAATTAGTGGCTATAATCTTTATTCTTCTTTTTTAACTGAGTGATCGATACTACCAGCAGATTACAAAAGCGTGATAAAATAGTCAAGATGTAAAAACCATGACTGAAAATGACAAAAAATTTAAAATATAGAAAGTGATTAACGTTATACCTTACACCTACTTTTTTTTTTTTTTGGAAAATAATTATTAACGTTCTAAACGCAGATATCAATTGCAATGAGTTGTTTAAAGTAACAGGTTCTTCTACGAATTCGTGAAAGTAAATGTTTCCGTTTTTACGATAGACGAATTCTGTCTAAAATAACTTTCTCGATTTTTTTATTATTTTTTTTTTTGCACAAAAATGTTGGTATAATATTACGATTCATTTATTCTCCTTTTATACTTACTCTTTGATAAAAGTTGGATCCGACATCTCGACGTCCTTTACCACTCACGAACACACTTGTAATGCGAAAAACAGATTATAAGACTCTACCCACGAAATTAACTTATTTTGTCGACAGCAACGACTCTGTCAAATGTATCAGTTCAACTAGCTCTTTGCTCGGTACTCGGCACTGCGTCTTTTAAAATAATAATACTTACTGGGTACACCTATATAGCTGTAAGACTCACTGATAAGCACTCTTATTACGATATCGTATTTTTACTCGTATTAAAATCAGAAAGTCGTAAGTCAAAAGTTGCGATAACAATTTGTGCGAGTCAAATGATTATACGACTTCTTTGAAATGGTTTTTGTATTATTATTTTTGTATGACCATCATCGATGATCATAAAGAAAAATTGATGTGCCTTAAATTATTCAACGAGAACACAAATTTAAAAAAAAAAAGCTCTTTTTCTTATACTTAAAATTTTGTCCAAATTTTTCAATGACAGTTGAAATTCTATACACGGACTTGGAACGGTTTAGTTATGAGGTTTGACTTGTCAATTTATGGTAAGGTGTGTGTTCTCAGGTATTCGTTTATCAGTAAAATAGCAAAAGCTATTGATCTTAAAGCTCGATTTATATAAGACTACGCCAACGAGTTTTATTTGTGAACAAAATATAGAAATTAATGATACTGTAATCGATGATCAATAAATTCCGACTATTTCTAGTTAATCGTAAATTTGATAAACTAATCACTCGTCCTTGTCTTCATGCGTGAAAGCGTGGTCGATAACTGTGACTTTAAAATAATGATATCACGTCTGGTGAATTTATTATTACAGGGATTTTACTAATGACTCATTGTCAATTCTATCCCATGTGGGAGTGTCTTATATAAATTCAGAATGAAAATTTTCAGATGGATTTAACGTATATAATACTTCTCGATGAAAATTTAACGGTAAAAAATTATTTCCTTAATTTCTTTTGTAAATGTAGATAATTTTCGTAAAAAATATCATGTCATTCACACAAATAAAATCCTTGCCAAATATTTTATCACTCGGCAATGTTGCAAATTTTCAGTGTAAATATTAAACATACGATTCTCATTTTACGTATATATACAGGAAAGTACGATTATCAGTTATGTTGATAAGACTGCAGATTTGTCATACTCTCACTGACCTCTATCATTTTTTGCGATTGCGATATTTATTACAATTATACATTTTATCAAGATATATATTATTACTATATTTGTGCTACTCGTGTCTTGTTACTTTTATAAATACATCGGATCCTATACTAGAGAGAATTGTACACCAAATGAAAAAGAATCTAAAATATCATGCGGTAAGTATTTCATTGCGGGTTGTTTGCTTTTTAAAAGAGCAAAAAGGTCAATCAGTTAAATATTAAATGTTTTACTATACATATAAAGAAGACCATCCTTATTTAGATTTATTTAATTGTATCAGTTCAAATCAATGCGAGCTAGCGCCAACTCAGTAATTTTAACATTGCAGTTATCGGGTCGGTAAAGAAGACTGAAAATAATTGAAAGTAAATTGCAATTACCTACTGAAGGTAATTCAAGTTATTGTGTGGAAAAAATTTTGTTTTTGGAGTGGGACTGATAAAATATTTTCTTAAATCAGTACAAATATACTTGAAATCATTTATTGTGTATCGTAGATTAGTAATAAATAGTTAGAACTAAGATTAACACATTATTTGTATATATACATTCCTTAAATAATACTATAAAACACCATCGAAATAATTTTAGGTATCAATTATTATAATAATAACCATTTCATATTCTGCTTTACGGAAACTGAAAATTATTTTACCTTGCAGTAATAATTCTATTATTATAAAAAATTTCTCTTTATACTTTTCAATAAAGCATAAAAAAAAATTCAAGGTATCAATATCCTTTTCATTTTTGTCAAAAATTCAAAGTTTCGAGTCAATTATCGAACTACTTCTGCACTGAAGGTAAGACTGAAGTTCACTTTATAGATCCCAAGAGAGCTGATCATGCTGATCATAAGCGTAGCGATTAACTGGTAAGGTAGAACGTTAACTTGTCGACGGAGAACACATTATAATGTTTCAAACTTAGTTATGATTTTAGAATGGAATTGTTAGATCTCTAAACGGAGAGATTTATTCATTTCGAAAAATTACGCAGTGTTCTTCAAGGTCCAAATAATTTGATAGGATTTTTTAGGATCTCATTAGATTTCATAGACTTCAAGAGACTTTTTGGATTACAAATAACTCCAAAGGTTTTAAAGGTATCGAAAGATTTAAAGAAACTTCATAAGATTTCATCGAATTTTATAAGGATTTCACAAAACTCTATAAGATATTATAAGCTTTAACAGTTTCCTTAGGACTTCACACCTGTCTGCAGTGTACACCGGCTTTTAAGACTGTTTTAACCCTTCGATCTAAGCTTAACGAAGCTATTAACAACCACGACTACCATATTTCATTACATCTCAATACGTATTCACGAAGCTGACGATTTTCATGTGATAAATATTTGATCTTTTCTTTATATTCAAGGATATTTAGATTCAAGTTGCTCACTTGAGTTATGCACGTTTTAGCAGGCTCCAAAGGAGTATCAGTAAAGATAAGCTCTTCTGACGCTCGGTGTACCTCAGTCTTTAGAGTCGTAACGTAAAGAGCATCACTGTGTAACCCTTCACCATTATTCGTCACAACAGTAACCGTTATTACGTATGTGGTGTATGGTTTCAGATTTTTTATAACACCATGTCGTATGTAGGGTTCAGCCTTTACGGTTGTGACCATCATCGGATCGTCACAAGTAATGTTCAACGCTGACACAATCGGGCAATAGTGTATATTGAAATTTTGAATAGTGCCGAAGCGGCCGACATAATCCAACTCCCAACTGACCTCAACCAGGTCTGATTCTACTCGATTTATAGAGACCAACTTCATCTTACCGATAAAGTTGCTGAAGATCGTTGTACCAGAAAACCACACAATGCCGCTACTTGCTTGTGCCGTATTTGCAGCGATTCCGAATTGGTAGATCTTCGCCGGATCGGGTACCGTCAAGTTGTATATTCGTGTATTATGAGGGACGTGGACCCAATCCAGGTATCCCTGCAGTTGAGGAAAAGAATCGATAATAATCATGAAGAAGGTCTGAAGTGGTGATGATAATGCGTTAGTGGCGATGAAAGACAATCGCGATATGAACAGAGAGGCGAATTAGGATAGAGGATAATTTCTGGAGGTAGAGGAATATCGTTCATTGTCAGACATTCGTAATATGACTTGGGGAAAGTGAAATACTTACGGAACATTGATAAGGCCGTTCTCGGTCGTTCTCACACCAGAATATTGTAAATTCGACGATATCCAAATGACTCGATGAATTCCAGGAGAGTTCGTAAATGCCTCCGTCGAATTGAATTTTCGTAAAAACAACCGGTTTTTGTGGTACTATAATTAATGAATAAGAATCCATTTCATGAAATTCGAATTTTAAATGTGAATTGATATTAAAACAGGGATAACTTACTTTCCAATTGATTTGGAACGTGTATAATAGCCTTGTGATCGTTTACCCCCTTACAATTAGCCGCTACTATCTCAAACGTAAAATTGTTCAAACTTATTTTATTGAATTTTGCATAGGTTTTAGAGATCTCGTTGGGTTGTAGATCCAATGAAAGATCGTTCTCTTTTACGCTAAATATTTGATACGTAAATTGGTCTCCATTTTCCAAATACTTTGGAATCGGTTGCCAATATATATAAACGTCCCTGCGATAGCCATTCGTTTCGGTAACCTCAAAACTACCGATGTCAATTTTTGGCAGTAGACCGGGCACTGAACATTGTGAAATTATATACATAGTTACATATTTGATGTAATTACTATAAACTACACCAAGTAAGGTAAATACACCATGTAAGGCCAATTTGTGTTCTGAACTACTAACCACGAAGATAACTTACGTGTGGGAGCTGTCTTGAAAGTGATATTGCTGGATTGGCTCCAGCCTTCATCACCGATTGCTTTCCTACTTTTCGAAATGACCTTAACTTTGTAAACAGCATTTGCGTATTGCAAATTTGTTAGATTGAAGTAAATCTCTCTAGCATGGGTAAAGGTCGTTATATCTACCATCTGAAATCGGTAAAACAATGATAAGATATTACTTTAGTTTCTCAGTCCACTCAAATAATGAAATATGACACATGTCCATATAATATGACGATCAAGCTTATGAATTTTTTGTTCGTTTCTTATACCTGCCAAGAGTCGCTTGAATCCCATTGACTCTGATAAAACACTCTATGGTCCAGACCTGGTGGAAAGTTGATCATAGGTAGCGGAACCCTCCAAAAAATCAGAGCACTTGAGGAAGTTTTGTTGACGACTGATAGATCGACAGGGTTTGACGGAATCACTGGAAAATTTTATTATTATATTCTGATGTGGATGTTGTAATATGGGCAGTTCTAAGTAAAAATTGGTCAAGAATTGACATCGTATTTTTTGAATCGTGTGGATTTTTTTTAGGTGTAAAGAATGTAAAAAAAAAAGTCGACACATTTTTCAGATGGCTTCAGAAGTTAATATCTTCAGTTCTATTGATCGTAGAGAGATGATCTATGAATCATTTTGAAGATGAAGGAATACACTTTTTGAAAAAAATTTACAAGTTTCAGAAAAAATGCAAACTGTAAGCGTTATAAATAGTTGAAGTGTTTATTGATTTTTTATGAAACTGGAGATGTTAATTTATAAAGCCAATCGCACGCAGGAAAATACTACGTCAAAAACACACACGAATCCGGTTCATTTGAGGTGGAATTGACCATACCTATATTAGGGTGCTTCGTTTTAGACGAGTTTTTTGTTTTTTTTTGGTCCATTCACGAAATAATGTTCTAAACATATAAAAACAAATTCTCACCAAATATGAGCTCTTAATTTTAATTCTAAGAACTCGTGAAATGAATTTGAAATTTTCCCATTTGATTAATACGTGAATTTTAATTCTTTTTTTCAATTATCTATAGCTTCGCAGCATTTCGTGATATTTAATCGGCAATAGGTGGAAATGACAGAGGAATCTTTCCTCTTCAAAAGTGTATGTAGCCAATTTATGTTTTGTAACCGGCCTCACCCGGTAAAACATTTCGAAGCCAATTTTCTCTCAAATTTCATGGTTTTTTTTTAATTTTTCTCATAAACCACTGTTTTTACAACAAAATAGTATGGTACTTTTTTATAGGAAATTTGATATACTACAAAAAAGTCATGTAAGTCATAACCGTAGAGCTAGTAGTTTTCGAGATAAATCCAATTAAGCATTTCAAAATTTGAAAAATCGCTGTTCTATCCGAGATTTTAGTACTTTTTAATGGTTACAAAACATAAATTGGCTACGTACACTTTTAAAGAGGAAAGATTCCTCTGTCATTTCCACCGATTGCCGATTAAATATCATGAAATGCCATGAAGCTATAGATAATTGAACAAAAAAAAATTAAAATTTACGTGTTAATCAAATGGGAAAATTTCAAATTCATTTCGCGAGTTCTTAGAATTAAAATTAAAAGCTCATATTTGGTGAGAATTTGTTTTTTTATGTTTAGAACATTATTCCGTGTATGGACTAAAAAAAAAAAAAAAACTCATCTAAAACGAAGCACCCTAAGTTCTATATACACTTCATCATCTTGGATACTCACCGTGTGCGTAGTGATGAAATTTATAGATAAAAGTGGCCTTTCCTAAATCGTTTTCGGCATTCAATAAGAAAGTGTAGTACTCGTAAACCTGCCTGTACATAGGATCCGTAAATACACTCCAAACACAAGTATTTGGCGATCGGTCGTCTATCAACGAATGTTCGCTCGGGCAACGGTATAATACCCTACCACCGATTCGACCTGGCAACTTGAAACCGAGAGAAAACAGCGTCGAAACGTCGTTGGGTGCTGGCTCCCAGGAGCAGACAAGTTTTTCCCAATTAGAAGACACGCAGCTAAAGTTTCGAGGCTCCATGGGTTTTACTGAGAATAATAACAACGAAATAATGAAAATCGAAGCTTCTATAGAATATCGATTATCCGGCTTCCACCTGGTTGCAATTATTCACTGTTCACGGCTCTAGGCAGGTTAAAACACTTACATCCAATCGTGACTTTATTCAGACAAACAACTTCGCACGACCGATGAGACTGGTTGTAATTTGGTTTCATTTTGCAGAAGTACATATCCGAACCAGGTGATGGTTTATCAACATGCATCATGATCGTTGTTTCATTGATGATAGTTACATGTTCCGATCTCATCAACTCGTCTCCTCGAAAGAACACTAAATCCGATGCATTTTGACGAGGAAAATTTGAATTTATCCAAAACTCATCGAGTATGCAATATATCGTCAAAGACTGACCGTATTCCAAGACAATGTCTCCTTTTGGCCATGTTCCTGAATAATAGAAGTAAAATATTAACGGGACACATACAAGTTGGCAACCAATTTCGAAGACCATCTTCCAACATCCATCGGTTAGAATAATTTATCGGGTTGGACAGACGCTTGTTTTAATTGAAATTTGAAGAAACATGTGAATAAACTACTCGAGAGTCTACTTCCTTTATGTACTTACTTCCTGGTGTACTGATTCCGCGGGCACACCTATTCAAATCAATTTCAGACTGGTGGGTGGCGGATATCAATAAAATGTTCTGAAGCAAGAATGCCCATGAAAGAAAACCGTTCCATCTACGTCTTCCATCAGAGTATCGTAGTGTTTTCTCAGAACTGATCCTACAAGCTTCTTTTTTGATGTGATTTTTCTTTTCGGAGGTTACATCTTCTTCAGAAGTTATCAGAGATAATCCATCAAAGTATGGCTTGACACTAACGAACTGTTGCCAATATCCATACATTCTCATAGTTTACAGGCGTCCGGGTTTTGCGAGGGATGAATTATTTTGTACACTGTCGATACAACGAAATTGTGAATCACGTAGGTCGAATGCTGAGTAGAAATTTATGGTATTCCCCATATGCACAATAATACAGTAAGAAAAAAAACTGATCTTCCACACTGAAGGAGCTTACAAAAGGCCTAGGTAGTTGACTGGGCTACGTTGTTCACGATACTCCGACGAGTTTCTACTATCAGTGCCTTATATTCGCGCCTCCTTATTTCTCGTTGATTCTTTTTCCTTTTTCCTTGTTCTTTGGTCTGTATTCTGGTAGGACGATGAATGTATTACGATTCCGGTTTTTCACACGAATTCAATGGACCTACTCGCGTAATGACGATAAATTAATTGGCGTCGTGCACGAATCCAGCCAGTTATATATATATACAGTGCTCACAATCGTGGGTCACTATCGTTTACTTGCGTTGGTCGTATAATTGCGTGCTTTCCATAATTCTAATCACTCTGGCCGTACGGCCATTCCAAGAACGAATATGTCTGGGTAAGAGATATATACCGTTCAATTTCACAATACATTTGCAGAGTTTCAGAGGAGGGAGTGTAATCCAAGTAATCTGCGAATCAGAGCCTTTTTATGCACCACAGATGTGGACGGTGGTGATTATTTCTTCGAAAGCCTATCATCTCAGGACCAGGTCGTTCTTTATGGTCCGAAGATTAACCCTTTTCAAATTTAGAACGTAGACATGAACCGCGTGTTAACAGATTAATACATCGATGTCCCAATCAGGAAAGGGTTAACGATAAGTGGCCAAAGACGTCAATATGAGTAAACGCTACGTATTTTATAAAAATTCTATACTAAACACGTTGTGTCGTTATGTTGTTTATCGTTTCAATTGATCCTTAGTATACGTATCCGTACATGGAACTGATAATTTCAATGAATGACTTGATCTCAGAACCTTTGACATTTAACCGCTACTTCGTGTTTAAACATGGGGAAACATGGAGCAATTCTGACAAGTAAGGCATGCGTAGATACTACAGTTAGTAAAAATGTTGTGCCATGGCGCATGGAGACAACTTGAGGACGTGGATAGGGAAAGGTCAATAAGATCGTCAATCAAAGTTAAAAATAATTAATTAACACTGTTTTATTTCACTTACATGACGAGCTTATATCAGTTGTTCAATTCTTAGCATTACAATATTTTTACTTGCATTACAGTTTCGGTCTGAATAAAACATAAAATTCCAAAAAGTAAGTTCAAGCCTGTTAAAAATATGATAGGTAGATAAATTCAATGCAGTGGAATAAAACAATGACACGAGTCAATTTATAGATCAAATAGATATTTGACACAGCATCAAGCAAGATATAGTATGATGCTTATCGAAATATGAAGAAGAAAAAAAAGTTCCGAGTCCAATCCTCTGAATTCATTCATATTGTATAAATAAATAAATTGATGTCTTCGCGAGATAGGACTTTGTCAATATACATACGTATGTATGTAGATACGTAAGTCGTAATAATGATACTCGTTATAATCACAATTTTTTTATTTTTTTATTTATTGCTTGTGCAATGGTACAGATTAAATACGATAGCAGTATACCCGTAACTAACTCGTATACTTAACCAAATATAAATAGAATCATATCTTGAAAAACAAAAATTAAGAGATTCTTTACTACGCATGTATACTTAAGTCAGTTGTTTGAGAGATATCAATGACATAATAATAACAAATACAGAATAAAGTTAGCGAATATGGATTCAAACATTTATTTTTTTTTTGTAATGTGTACAGAAATTTTAGAAATGGAAGATGAACGCAGTAATAGATATTTTAGCATCTACATGCTTGAATTTTGAGGATCGTTGGAATTTGCGAAATTCTGATTTTCATATTTTATTTGAAAATATCAGAATCGATGGAAATATTTTTCTTCTCCTTACCTTGTAACAAATACCAGTAACTCAAGAAGTTGAAAATTTCCTCAATAAATATGATATGAAGAAACTTCGCAGTTTGTCAATCCGTGCTGGATCATATTTACTCAATTTACCCTATTCGGAAGCGTTGAAGTATGAATATAATTTCCAAGAACAATCAAGGACACATCGCATCTGTTTTTAAATTGATATTGCTAGATTTGCTTTATCTGTTTTCGTCATTTTGAAATAACTCGTTCATCTTCGTTAACAGCGTTTGCGTATGTATATACTGCAGCAAATGTTTGCACCAAAGTTACAAAGTTCCGAGAATCTTAGAGAGTATCACGTACTCAATATCGTTGGGCATCCGCTTCCAGGAATAGACAAGTTTTTCCCGGTTGTAAGACATGCGGTTAAAATTTTTAAACTCTTTGGACTTGATCGAAAAGAATAATTGCCAAGTAGCAGGTATGAACTATTAAACGATGTGGATTGATCGATTCACTCGATATTCATTCCGGCATTCCAATAGTCAACTCAGCAATCCTCCAGAATTCATCCCTTTGGATTTGAGTAGAACTTTTTTTTTTATCAAAGATGGAGACTCTGATGGTATGGAAGTTATAATTTCCTTAGTGCAGTGTGAGGAAATTCGATATTTTTCAATTTATAGGGTACATTCTCGGGTAGATATATCTTATGAAGAGT
This sequence comes from Macrophya annulata, assembly GCA_963924015.1. NCBI lineage: Eukaryota > Metazoa > Arthropoda > Insecta > Hymenoptera > Tenthredinidae > Macrophya > Macrophya annulata. The sequence continues at coordinate 10,739,193 of OZ001257.1, read as the reverse complement.
CAATTTAATTCGAATTCATTAAGAATGAGAGCACAATGATTGACTCCTCATTCAAAACGCTGTATACCCAATAAATTAAAATTTAAAGATATGCAACGACTTATGACATTCATCACTAGAAATTATCGACAATATTGTAACATTTTCAGGCACTAAAGAATTGAGAGTTTATGAACCATTAAAATCTAGATTATTACTCTAAGTATGAGTACTTAAATTTTTCGATTTCTCCAAAAACTCACGGGAGGAAAAAAAACGAGGTATACAAATAAAATAGTTTGGCTGCTATGCCCATCGAAAGTGAGCTTTTTGATGAATCAGATATATTTACAGATATTCTGGCAGTATTTATAGATACAAAATATCGCATGGTGCATTTTTTAAATAAGCTGTAATTATAAACGGTCTCGGTGAAATACAAAATTACGAATCAAATGATTTCATGTCAAATCTGCATGTTTTCATTTCAAAAATAAACAGGAAATTTTTAACAATTTCAAATGCGGAAAAATGTCCACTGACTTGGCTCCAAGTATAACTATCTAATGCTTATCCCACCTCCGTCAGCGATCATAGAGAATAATTGACCGCATTAGATTTGCCGCAAGTAAAAATCAAACATTATTGTTCGATGAATAAGTCTCCAATTCTCGGTAATGTTTTCACTAGATTGTGAGCATCGTTGAGTGAAAAATATACTCATTTATGGTCTACTGTATGGACGCACGTGTCAGGCCTTAGAGGTATGTCCACACTACTTGTCCTCGTGCGCTGGTGACTCGTTATGCTTGTGAGAAACGTGGACCATATGACAATCAACGAGACAAGTACGCGCCGCATGAGCCAGTGGCTCGTACGGTTCCGCTTACTCTCGGTAACTAAGTACATCAAAGAAGTTCGTGACGAGTCGATTAAGTAAAGTAAACAATGACAACTACATACGAGTAAATATCCAGATTACTCATGAGCCAAAAACTGACAAGCAACTGGAGTATACATATAGTGTGAACACAGAAGTAATGGGTTTAAGTGAAAACCGGACGAGCCCATGACTGGCGAACATGAGCATGAGCACGAGTAATGTGAACCTATCTTATAGTGCAGGGGTTGGCAAACTCATTAGGCCAATGAGTAAACACTGTAAACCCACTTAAGGGGACTAGTACAGCTTGGTTTAGGATATTCGGAGTACTCCAAAATGCTTTTATTTATCAACCAAAGTTTATTTCACATAAAAAAAAAATTCTTCTTTGAAAACCTTTGACGTAAGGTTTTAGGCACATCGTTAGTCCGATTAGGGTCGTCAAGGGCTCATTTTGTTCAGAAAAGAAATCCTCATCGCGTAAACGAGGGAATTTTAGTAAATCAATTTTATTTTCCCATGATTTTGTCAGCTTCACAATATTCATAATGCTTTTCTAAAAGGCCTATAATGTTTAACAGTAGATATCTCTGATTTTATAATTAAGATATATTATTTTTTTTCATAACCGAGACGCCAGGTGCGAAGATTTCTAAAAAATATAAGCAAAATTGAATTTACCGTCACACACGTTTATTAAACATATAAGCACGAGGTGGCTCAGTATAGGACCGGCTACTGAAAGAATTTAATAAATAAGTTAATAAAATAAGTTAAAAACTGCTCAAGAATCGTATAAAAATACCGTTAAAATTTCTGAGTCGATGCAAGACGAAATCAAAAGACTTTTAAATGATGCTGTAACACAAAAAAAGATATTAACAAAACGGCGATCGTCCAAGAAATGCATAAGAGCTTGGAAAAACTAAGAGATAAAGAAAAGCTTGAAAGACAAGAAGTAGATAAGTTACGTCAAGATATTTATAAACGAAAAAACAAAATAATCAGTACTGTAACCAAGAAACGAAAGCTTTAAAACTTAATGGTATTGATTTGATATTATACTTCATATTATACTTTTTATTATGTTTCTGGTATTAAATATAGGTATATCAATGTTTATTGTTTAAAAAGAGTTTAATAAAAGTTACTGCGTTTCATTATGTGAAATTTATTATCAATTTTCGGTTTTAAAAGTCCCCTAAAAATCCCCTATTTTTATACATGCTGTCCCCCTTTTTCCCTAAACTTGGCAACTGGAACTGCTGTGATTCCTGGGATCGGTGAAAATTACGAATTTATTTCAGACGATTTCGAGCTTTTCGAGAATCGTTAGAGTTCAAAGTTCAAGAATGTCGTATCTGCCATTTTTTATTTATTTTTCTTGTAATCGTCTTGAAATTGATGAAAACGCGTATTTCCATTGAAATTTGCAGACAAAAAAAAATTGAAAATAAAAAGCGATGGAATTTTGAAAAATTTCAGCCAAAATTTCTTTCTTTCGCGATTCGCTTTGATAAATTGATGAAAACATGTCGATTCATTGGAATTCAGAGTAAACAAATTTTGACTGAAATTTTTTTTGAATATTTCATCACCAATTATTTTCCAATACATTTTTTTTTCTCGACTTTCGATGGATCTACGTGTTTTCATGGATTTTAGAGAATAAAAAAAAGAAATGGCGGATACAAGCTTCTGACTTTAGTTTTACGAAAAAATCTGGAAAATTGAAGTCAGAAGGTCGTATCCGTCAAAAAATCTATGTTTTGGTAATTTCAATTGCAAATACGCGTTTCCGTCAATTTCAAGACGATTACAACTAAAAAAAAAAAACAAAAAAAATGGCGGATACGACCTTCTGACTTTAATTTTCTCGATTTTTCCCTGAAAATAACACCAGAAGGTCGTATGTGTCCGGCACATACGACCTTCTGCTTTTAATTTTCCAATTTTCCAATTTCAATTGATTCACACGTAATTGTCGATTCTAAAGTGACAGCAATAGGGTACAACATATCGATTATTAAACCCTGTATCCACCCGGACGTTCGAAAAATAAATCACCAGTATCTCTGCGGCGATAAAACGGATACCCATCTACATCCATCGTTATTTCAGCATTGACTGATCTGGGATAGTGTTTCGAACACTAATTACCATCTACCAAACACCAATCGCCATTATTACACTTGATGAGTAAATACATATTATGAGGTGAATACACCGAGTAAGGCCACATCAAAATTAATGTACGAAATTTATGTTTTCAACTACTAGCTACAAAGATAACTTACGTGTCGGAGATGTCTTGAAGGTGATATTGCTGAATGGAGATTTTCTTAGCCATTTTTTTCTAATATGAAATTTTCTAATTTGGAATAATTTTTTTTTGCAATTTATTATTGATTCATCAATTTTACAGAGTCTTGTACTGCTACTGTTGTTCTCAATGTCCGTCAGATAAATAATCTCGCAACGCTATTTATTACATTGAACAAATGTTTCAAATTAAAAAAAAAAAAAAAAAAAAAAAAAAAAAAAAACTTAAGTTTCGTCACTAAGGATTCTGCGGAAGTGACAAGTACAAAAAATTACAAGGAACAATAGAGAAAAAAATTTATTTCGAAAATAAGGTTGAACATATCACAAATAATAACAAATTTCATTCCTATAATTTTGACAAGGTTTGATCTTGGGAAATATTTTTCACGAATTTTGAAACATTGTGTATATCTTATCAACTGTTTTTTGACGAAATATTAATCATCTTATATCGAATGATTGCACACTGACATCATGATGTCCGCACGCGGTGCATCGCGCATATTAGCGACACCCGTGATTGTGTGTCTTCGCACATATGAGGGTTGAGTACAGCTCATTACGCTCGCATTTGTATTTGCGTCACTTCGTGCTGGCGAGAAAAAATTATACAGTAATAAATACACTATAATAGAATTAACGTCAGATACTATAGAAGTAATTATTTTATTAATACCCAATCATAATATATTCGCTTTCCCGATTGCAGAACTTTTTCTAATGACTTTTTATTGTGGCTTCTTCAGTCGCGTAGAAATATCAAAAATTGTTTTGAAAAAACCTGCGCAATTATTCTACAAGAATGTTTGCATGAAATTATGCACTTTTTGTCTCTTAAAATTTTTCTGCAAACTTGATAGTTTAGAAGTAAAATGTTCTGGAAAGTTCAAAAATCTCTAGATGTTCAACTGAATATCATAAAGAATTTGTATCTAATGAAGAAATGTTTCATACAAAAATCGTTTGATTTTTGAAGTGAAACAAAATAACGTAATGACAAATATGGGTTTCTGTTTAAAAAAAAAACGAAGTTGACCTTTTCCTGACCTCTGTGGCGCTTTCACTGAAAAATCCGTTAATGTCAACTTCTTTCCCTCTCTCAACTCTGCATCTTTCGTCCGAAAATTTTTTTCATATTTATTATTTGCTCTATTTTGGTTTGAGAATTATCGGTCTAGGGGGATTGAAATCAATCACACTGGATAAGTGTTAGTTATTCGTGGTCGATTATTGCTGAAAAATAAAAGGGGGTCAAATTTCAGAGTCAAAAACAACCCCTTCAAATTGCAAGTTCATAACTGCAACGGTTCAATTGATATCGTGGTCCCAATAACCGTTCTGCAAGGAAGAAAAAGAAAAAGAAGAAGATTGTGTTTTTGGATCAATTTTTACGGTCGATATCTCAGGAACCGCTCAGTCGATTTCGTCCAACTTTAGGGAGCAAAGACAAATTGAGTGGGTCTTAAGCATCTGTGAATTTAATCAAAAAATATTGAGCGGTTCAAAAGATATATGACAGAATTTTTGGAGGAATAATAGTTTGCTCGGGTAAATGATTCGGGGCTGGCCTACGGTATATATCTACTTTACTTTACTTACAGCGATTCGCTGCCGCGAATGTTGATATTAGATATCACTCATGGGATAAAAATTGCATATAATTATCAGGGCAATGATTTATTGAACATTTTATTATTTATTTTATATTATTTATATTTATTTTATTTATTACCTGTTATTATATACAAAACACGTTTGAAACACACACAATAATAGAATATGATGGATGCGGTAATGAGATTTCATATCAATACCTGTATCCAGGGCCGGCACTGAACGGTCAGAAAAATTTTTTGGAAAGCAAAGCAAAAATTTTCAATAACAGCATTACTCCGTTTCGACGAGACTAAAGTTTATGTCTTCAAGTTTAAGTGCAGTTTTGGGTCCGACCAGAGCGCAAGTGGTGTTTGCGATGAGATCATCAATCCCAGCTTTCAGAATTCGGAAGTTAACGTCATCGAAGTTCATGGTGTCCAGTACATACTTTTGGTACCGGTTCGACGTGATCCATAGATATTCGATGCAGGTCTCTGCGTTTTCATTTATCTTAGCGCTGCTAACCCATTGCAAAGTTGTGGCGTTTGTATCTAGGATAGCCTAAAATCATGAAAGATAACATATCAGTGTTGCGCATATATTCAGCTTGAGACGGAAAATATCAAAACGGTTTCCTTGTTCTAATGAAGAATTTCTGTATTATTGGAACCCGTACAATATATATGAAGAATATGATTCCCGATGACAGCAGTTTCAGCAACCGCGGATTTGGTTTTTCACAATTGTTAAGATTCTTTAGATGATGCCTAATCTCGTGGTTAAATCTTAAAGATTCACTGGCTCATGGTGATGGATAAGTTATCAATAGTCATGTTACTGTAATATCGATACGCAAAGGATAACTATTACAGTCGCCACCTGGACTACTTCTCGAAAAGTACAATATACATCACGAAATAATTTGTAGATAGATTCACTCAAGGTTTCCTGAAGTGCAGAGGAAGAGGTTACACTTTATTTTCACCATCTGTAGGCCGAACAGTTACTCACCACATTGTCCAGTATCAAAAGACTCTGTATATTCCAACATCCGAATTGAGTTGACAGAGGAAAACCGGAGAATAAAGCACCAGATTTCGGCGAAATGGTTTTTGCGGGTTCTACCCATGACATCTGCAAATTAGACTCGTACCAGGAGATTTTAGCCCCGAACTTGGAATTGTGTAAATCTTTAGTAGCCACTGCATAGTTGATGGGACCTTGCAGGGAACGTAATAACAATGTGGTTTCTTCGAAAAATCCGGGGGGGAACATTTTGAGGACTGTAATTCCAATATCCGTGGCAAAAGTTTCGTTGGCAACTGTGATATTGTCTCTGTCCGGTGCAGGAGCGAATTTCTCACCATTGAGACGCCATATCTCTAATCCGTCCCAGATTAAGAGAGCATAACCCTCTACATCCGCGATGTATGCCTGTAAACCGATGGTATCATTCATGTATCAAGTCAAATTTCGTTATCTTTCCAAAAACATTTTGAACGCCATGAATTTGATAGGGTCAACGTTAATGACACAGCTCAAGGATATTTATTAAAATAATTCAGATCAACAGATGACTAACCCAGAACATTTCGAACGATCCTTCATGCAGAATTTCCACATCGTGTAATTCAAGTCGTCCTTTGCTCGGGTCATCTGGATTGTGTGATAAGTCACTTGGAATTTCAAATTCTATAATTAGTTCGTCAGTTTCCAAGTAGAAAACGAGAATCTTAGCCGAGCACACTTGCTCGTTGCCTATTTTTCCAGAGTCGACGAACCACAGTCTACTGTAGTCATCCAGCTGAAAAAAAAAATCAGAAGATTGTGCGTAACAAGATCGAATATTTGTCATTCCATTTCACGACTTACGAAAACTCTGCTGACGCTTGTTATGCCTGTGCAGTCTGTTTTGGTGTGCCAAGACCAATCGGGATAAGGTGCTAACAAAGGACCTCCGTCACCGGTCTTATTGGAAATCGTTGATATACTTGCGGGGTTGTTAGAATATCTCGGAGTCGTTACCACTATTCTACCATCTACGAAATTATAGACAGATGATAATTCATTAGACAAACATACATACAGATGCCTCCGTGTAGTCTCACAAGCAACAATACAAAATGTAAATAATATCGAGGGAAAGTATAACGAACAACAGATAATAATTACAATACCTGGTAGTGGTTGAACGTCGTGTGTGATTATTTTTGTATAATCGTAGCAGCCCGCCTCAAAAGCCTCTGCTTTTTGGGAATCAGTTTTCCAGACGTAGTCAATGTATTTCCATTCGTACACGACTTCGAAATTGGCCAGGCAGAAGCTGGCGTACGCCAAAATAATCGGCAATATCCATGTCACTTGAAATATACGTGTCATCTTAGAAATTCTCGGATTCTACTTCACCATACGTTGCAGATGACGTGATTTTTTCATTCATACAACACGTGAATATTTTCTGCAAAATAAGGATGTATTTCAACGCCTCTTTGAAATAAACAAAACGATTATGCTCAGATCGACATTTCTTTTATGAGATAATTCGTATAGGATAGACGAAAAATGAATGCTTAAGCTGATCTCCGGAAAATGGGTATAAGTTGAATCTTCCACACTTTTTAATCTAGCCCATAAATCGCTACTTACCTCCAGTAGAAGCGAATGGCCGGGTTAAGTGCCGTATATACTAAGGATTCTGGGCCAAGACTGAATTTTGTCCGTTTTGGATCCGTTATTTATACAAGGTGAGCATTACCCACCCTCAAAAATGGGTATGGCCTAATTATTGCGATTCCGCTAATCATACAAGTAGCTACATGGACTAGGCTTCCGCAGCCTTGCTTTTTATGTGCGTAACTTTTTAGCGACGTAATTTTCCGTGTTCCTGACTCTTTGCTATGTTGATTTTATTTTACTTATCTTTATTATTATTTTTATATTTTATTGTTATTTTTATTTTCATTTTTATCTTCATCTGCAGCTTTATCTTTATTTTTATTTGTATTCTTATTCCATCTTTTACTTTTTTCTATGCATTTTTAGTTGCTGTTTGTTGTTCTTATCACTACATGCACATACTTCACTGCACGCATTAGCCATTTGGTTTTTTCCTGCCCCGTTCTATGTCCGCCGGCTGGGCACTGTTCTTCATAAATAAATAAATGAATAAATCCTAGCAATAATCGAAATTTCTCAGCTCTAATGTACTTGGGATTTCTGTTTATCCTTGGAATTCCGTTTATTCTTGTATTTTTTTTACCTATTTGCGGTCTCCAAATAGCCGAAATCCATTATATAATTTTCGGATAGACCGATATTCTATGATAAATAATATGCATTTATTAAGATTCCATGAGGCAAACCCAATATCAAATATCAAAAATATCGAGGTAAATGGTACGAGTTAAATGTGTTAAGAAGATCCCGATCGAGCTGTTCGGAGACGGAGCGTCAAAATTTGTCATCCGCAGCCGCATTTCAAGTTCGGATAGTACAAAGTTCGATATGCGCTATGAGCGAAATACTTCAGTGCAGCACCTGATATAGCGGTTGAACGGCGATTGGAATAATTTTCGTATAATTTTACGATTGCATAGCAACTGCATACGCTATTTGATCAGCGCATTTCGACGTATGGCCAAAGTTTTTGCACATAGTTCACGAATAATTCATAAACAACTTCGTTAAATCATACCGATGGAAGATTTTCTCATGTGTGTCTCAAATATTGGTTCAATACTATTTTCATAATTCGAGTCGAAAAACATATCAGCAAGTTCGATGCTCTTTCGAAGTTTTTATAATCAAAACTTAATCGGTAGCCGGGCGACAATAAGAAACTTTATTCAAAATTTATTCAATCAATAAAAATTGAACGAAATATACCTACTAGGTAGGAAACCACACATCGGCCCTCTATGCTCATAGTATTTACTCCTTGGATCAGAGACAAAGATGATAGCAAGAGTTTCGAATTGTTTGGAGACAGGTTTCAGCACATTCGATGATTGACACCTGCATTTATATTTTTCAATCACTTTTAGTCTTAAGAACGTCGATAAACTGTAAAAAGTCGTTTTCCTCAAAAAAGAAAACAAAAAATTTCGCCCGATTTTCAGCCGAAGTGGCCATGTTGCCCCGCTCTTCCCTACATACCGATTCTTCTAATTATTTTCACGTGCTCTCGAGTCATTATACTTATATTTCTCAAGGAACTTAATGTAGTAGTCAAAAACGCTGTCCAATTATTATTTTCAAAAAGTTTGCCCATTTTGGGATTTTTTGTTTCCAATTTCTAAACAAGGCTCAAAGTACCCCCAATATACCAGGAGGTCATATGTTTAAGCCCCATATGAAAATATAGTTCCCGACTACGTGAGCTACATTGAAATACCGTGTGTTTGCTTGTAGGCCGCGCAGTAACCCCGGTAGCGCACCGCAGGCGCAAGTATAGGCATCCACGGCGTGGGTAACCAAGAGGGTGATCCACTATTGAAATGTTTTCAATTTTTGCGAGGGACACCTGTCGAAGTTGTGACGAATTGAGAGAAAAAAATTATCGTAAAGTTTCCTTGTAATCAGAAATTATTCAAAAATTGCTACCGGAGGCTGAACAAAATTATTTTAAAAATGAATGAAAATGAATGACGTTGGTATATTTTTTCAAAACTATTCATCGGAACACAAATTTTTTCGTACTATTTATTTCAATATTACTTTGTCTTAATTTTTCAGCATGTGCAATCTTGCTTATGCTGAAATTAGGCATATCAGAGTGCTACACATACCTACTGATGAATTAAGACGAAGTTACTATTCAATGTGTTTTTAACCTATTCTAAATATACTCCCGTTTGATTAATTGGAAAGCATTAATATTATCACAGATGGTGAAATACCGCATTTGAATGTGCATCCGAATCTGGCGCGCCAATATGGCGGTTTTTTTCCACTGGTCATCCCCGCAGCAGTGCCGATCCCCTCGCGAATAATGATACTTTACACTCCGTCCATAGTATTCTTAGGTCCATGGTCCATCCACACCTGGAACCAGATCGAATAAGGCGATATCCCATCCTGGAAGCTATGTAACTATCGCATGTTTCGAAAGAGACGTTTTTTTTGTGATACTACAGCTGGTGGAATTAAGGAGAGACATTGAACTGTGTTGGCACAACACTTGAGAGAAATCGAAATCGCGATAATCTAGATTGAGAAATTGAAAAACGGATTATCGAGGAGGGTTTCATTGTTTCGGATGACGAATCGAGAAGAACGGACGCATTTGCGTCGCAACAGGAAATTATTGACGAAAAGAGCGCTGGAGAAAATTCAAAATAATAGAGAATAGAGAAATTTTGCAATGGTCGATTGTAAATTTCGAGAAACTGGGATCGGAAGATGTCGAGATTAATCGTTTTTCGTTCATTTTTTATTCATTTTGGTTGACTGGAAGTACGCGAGACTGTAGAATTGGCGAAAGACGGGAGGAGGGCACATCGCAAACTGGTCGCCTTCGGTGGTTCGATATAGTCCAATTTGCGCAAGGCTCTTAAGGCCTGGCTGATAAGGCGAAGATATACCTACCTTATTCCACCGCACATATCCACATAGATTTGAGTCACCGACCGTACAGCTAAGGTGAAAAAAGTCATCCGTGAAGGGGCTTCGGGCTGAATTTTAGCCTTATTACCGCCTTCCTGTTTCTGGGCGTCGTTGAGGCCGCGGCAATTAGACACATATATTCACTATCTAAAAACTGACTAGTCATCATGCACATAGGTGATTTCATTATCTGCTATATTGTATACCCAAGGCTATGGAATGATATCGTTATTTTTTTCCAGTTCTTTTGTTTTACAGGAAAAAAGGCAACCTTACGGAAAATGAAAAATTCACGTTCTATATCGCATACGGGTTTCAATGAAATTTCTATTCGATCGGCGAGGATTTAGTTTTAAAATGTCGAACCTCAGATTTCGGTAAATTCTATCCCGAATCTTTGATTCATACAATTCATAGCAATATATGCATTTTCATTTCACATTTCGCGCAAATCTCCTGCGAAATCGCTTTTCGTTTGAGCTTCGATCCATTCCAATGAACTCTACTAGTATCTGGAAGGTGCGCTGCCGCTGCTAGCTCGTATCGAGAGAGATAGCTGCGAACGATGCATTTGGGTATTCTTGTCTCTGTCTGTACAATATAGTCAAAAAGTATCAGAGTGGACTACGGAACGCTCAGTAGAATAATGGAGTTCAGTGCAGTAAATAAACATTTTGAATCTTCCACATAATACCCTCAGAAATCAAGGAGCAAGTGTTTGGTACATTCACACCCATAAATACGTATTAATAATCAAAAAATAATGGAGTTGCGGGCTATAACTTCACACAGGTATACCGTTCCACGTGCGGTATTTGATAGCGCGGAACAAGCCCGATATACTTATCTACTTTCCTAGCTCGAAAAAGGTTATCATGTTCGCGCTGAAGGTGGTTGGAAGGGGTCGAATTTTTTGTATATAAACCCACAACGCCGCAGAAATTAATACAGTCATACATAATGAACAAGTCTGCACCATTGATCTTCGGCCTGTTAATGTTGATGGTCTTTTTGGCCCTCAACGTCGACGTCATAATGGCCGGAAAGCTAAATGTCCGTATAACTATATTTTTCATTTGAAGATATTATCGAATCAGAAATAGTTTCATTTTCCCTTAATGTTAATTGCTTGCTGATTATCGCGACAAGATATATACCAATTCGTTGCGACAGACATTTAAATCTACGATCAATAAGATCCATGTCCGATCTGATACATCGAAAGAAATCCCTGAGAATCCAATTCTATAATTTTTTGTCAGAAAATTTGCGAAATATAATTGTCGATAATTTGCTTTTTTTCGTTTAGACTGCTTGAATTTTATATCACCGTACACTAAAACGCACAAAAACTGTATCTGTGTTCCAGCTTCGAATTCCGTCTATGATGAAGCAGAGGAGAGCAAAAATGATGGCGGTAACTATTGGTTTGGTTTGACCGTTTATTATATATAAATCGATTTATTCAAAATGAAAAAAAATCAATCAGTTGTTTGAAAATTTGTATGGGAAGATTATTCCATGATAGAGTTATTCTGTGACTCGTTACTAGCCGAGTATAATTTTATGTTCAGTATATTTTTCCGCAAATTTTACAATGCCGATAATTTTTGCCTCACAGAATTTCAAAGATATTCAACAAACTTCGTGAGTTTTTTTTCTGTCATTTTGTTCTGTGTTTCGTATAATAGGGAAGAAATCTTTTTTCACAATTTTTTAGGCATGTGATGAATTTTCAATGAACAATTATTTTACAGACCTCAACCGTAGCACCCGATCAACCCTAACCGGAAAAAGGTAAATAATCCACCCTCTACTTTTCTATCGCAACGAATTAGGAATATGATAATTCGTAAACAAATTTATCATCACAATGCAATAATCGATTTTACACATTTTTATCCTCCAGACTGCGATGCTGCAATTTATATCAACGATGCGGTATCTTAGATCGTATATTAAGTGAAAGTAAAAGTTTCGTGTTTGAAAATAAATAATTTGTTTCGAAAAAATCATAGATGATAAGATACCCGAATGAAATCTTCTTTTCAATTCATTAGTTTCGAAGATGTCAATACACATGGTGCAATGTCTTTATGAGTGAAGTATTTCGAGTGAATCCACGAAAATCCATCATTTCACCTCTTGAAATATCGAAGATTTATCTTATCAAACCATTTTGAAACTGCTCGAATATTATCGGCATACTGAAATACACCAAAATTATTTTTACAGAAGATGGTGATGATCTTCCACCTGCGGATCGACGATCCCCACGCCCATTGTAAACGGATATCATCGAATTATCATTCAATTTCTTTGGACTTATCAAAGTATTCCAACTGTTGAGTCGCATTTTATCTTTTTTTCCCGAGCTGTAAACATCACCTTGTGTTTAAATAAATCACCTATCCGTACGAAAGTGGACTCAATAATCCATATGGGCAAGTCCACCAATTATCAACCAGATAAGATTTTCGCAGACGCTTTCTGTGGACGCCGATCTCTCGAAACAATTCACTGACCGACTTGCAATTTGGAAGGGAGATTCTCTTGATCGATGTTTCGCCCCTTATTTATTTTGGATAGAATTTGATAACGTAATTAAAAAATTGACACAAATCAATAAACGATTTGCAAGTTGATGACATCACGGGTTCTCGATTCAACAAATCTCAAGAAATTTCGATATATTATTACTCGGATTGTGATTATGATATTATTATTGATGTTTGTATTATTATTGTTATTGCTACACTTATTGTTATTGTCATCCTCATCACCGAAGAATAAGAAGATAACGATTCTGCATCAACTTTGAGGAACTTTGAAAGTACTCGGTGGATTTTGTCCAAACTCATTTACGAAGCATATTTAGACTTGAATCGTTAGCCCCGTCAATTTCAACTGAAAATAGAGTATGGTTCCGTAAATATGACGTAATGCTTGCAAGTACAAACGTTCACTCGCGTATAAATGATTCTCAGCTGGCGTTCGTCGTTCGGGGTACCTGGCAGTGATTCGCTGCAATGAATCTTGTTATAGCATTATATTGTTATCGCGTTCTTACAAAAAGAAGTGAAGGCCGCTCGAAAAATATCTAAAATGTATAAAAATCCGCCAAGTACGCAGATTAAAACACAACAAAAATTCACGAAACACTTTTCGCCAGTCTCTGTCGTGAAGTCGGACGTCGCTGTTTCGTGTAGTGATATCGAAACATCATTCCAAGAGCTACGTACTTGGCGAGCACATTTAATTTCTTCACTTTGCTATGATTAGAACCCGTCTGCACTTTGCGTCCTTCTGTTCTAGCATCGAATGGATGATATTGAAAACAAACATACACATATTCTTGTATGTTACAATTGATCTCTTATTTTTATCCTCGGATTTTGGTCGTCGAATTCAGAATCAGTTTCCGCTGTAGATTGACTTGTTATTGAAGGTGGGTTACAGCTTACGCAGATAAACTACGCAATATTTTCTGTCGCAAATTACGGATACTGGAAATGTACGGATCAGATGTTACCATGGGCCGATTCCAAACATCTTCCATTGTTTTGGATCTCTAACACTTTCGTGATAAGTTTCCTCGGATACTTTTGATGTCCTTGTTCCGAGCTTCTTGAACATCTTCGGATAGTTGACCGATTGGTAATAATGCATGAGCTATTATGCATGTGTGATCTGCGGATTGAAGCCTCTTGCGACACTGTGTGGACAGTGGTGATTATTTTTTTGAAATGTGAAATTGAGTGAAATTCTAATATCTTTTAAAACCAGGTCGTTATCTACGGGCCAAAGATTATTCTGCCTTCAATTCAGAACGTAGGCGTGAATCGTGTGAAAGAAGATTTAGTCAATAAGCGGGAATGCATCGAAGTCCCAATCAGGAGAGGGTTAACGATAAGTGACCAAATACGTCAACATGAGAAAAAATCACTCATTTTTCAATAATTCCATCAACCACATTGCGTCAGTATTTTTTTTTTTTTTTGCAGTTTTAATTGATTCCTAGTATACGTATCTGTACGTCTAATTAGTTTTCCGTATACGAATCTTTTTTCCTTCAATTTCTATTCTTCGAATAACTTTGAAACTACTCGACCGATCGATTCCAAAATCTAATCAGATCTAAGTCTTGATGAACCCTTTCGATCGCCGCAACAATCATTCAAATCGGTTAACTCGTTCCAAAGGTATCGTACGACAAAAAGAAAAATTTTTGTCGTGTAATATCTTTTGAACCAATCGTTCGATTTTGATTAATCTTGCGGCGATAGAAATGGCTATCCAAGACCTAAGTCTGATTAAGTTTTGAGACTAATCGCACAAACAGTTTAGGAGTTATGCGCTAAAAACATGAAAAAAAATTGTTTTTTAATTTTTATTTCTCAAATAACTTTGGAAATACTCAACTGATCGACTCCAAAATCTAATCAGATCCAAGTCTGGATAAACCCCTTCGATCGCCGCAAGAACCATTCCAATCGGTCGATTCGTTCTAAAGATATCGTACGACGAGAATTTGTTTACACACACACACTCACACACGGACGTCCATCCAAAAATAGTCAGAGTAGCTTCGTAGGACCCCAAAATGTCGAGATCTGATGAAAACTCGATTTTCGAAAATCGCACCGAAACCAATAACTTCCCTTTTTTTTTTTTTAATTTTCAATTTTCATTGCGGGAAGTTAATAAGATGTATTTAGTAATTTCAATGCAGTGAAATGAAACAGTAGAAACGAGTTAATTTACAGATCAAATAGATATTCGACTTGATATCAAACAAAATCTGATGATGCCTATCGAAATATGAAAAAAAGTTCCAATTCAAATTTCTTTGATTTCATTTATATTGCAGTAGCAGTCCCGCTGCGGGTTCACCCGCAAATAAAATTGTTTTCTCTCATTACGCTCGCTCGTTATTAGTGATAAACTTTGACTTTCACCAATTTGTATTTTCGAATAATTCTGTCGTAGTAGAACGGATAAAATTAAAGGATCGTTAAAATATGATTCCAAATTTTCAATTACATTTTTTTCAAGTTTGGGATGGGTTTAAAAATTTTGAAAAATTCTTAAAAATTAGTTCAATACTCCGTCTTCATTCCTCTTAAAAAGAAACCATAAGATGGTAATGGGTTCTACATTGAATTCGCGTTCTTATTTCAACATATGTTATGAAGAAATCCCCTGATTTTTATTCAATTATCTGGAATCCAGGAAACTTTTTTTTTAGAACAAAATATCATTTATCTTGATCAATATTGCTTAGAGGAATTCTTTTTCAACACGGCTCTTCTTCAAGTAGGCTAGACAAGGTCTTTGGACCTAATCAGTTTGTTCGAAATTAAAACCAAAAAACATCCTATATAGTTGATATTTAAGATGAAATACTAGACAGTTGATGTTATAATCATATTGAGGTTAAGGAGATTAAAATTTGGACAATTAGAATATTCAACTTAATTTTGTTATATCATATGAAAATACAGTTTGATCATCCAAAGTCCATCATGGTATGAGTAAAATCGGTTGCTGCAGAGATTGAATTCAATTAGACTTATTATTATGTCATGAGAACAATATCCCATAAGAATAAAACCATGCAAATGGGAAAAATACAATACAATTGGTTATACGTGTGAATGTGATCAGAAATGGTCCTTAAAAATAATCAAAGCAAAGCAATGAGCAAAGCCAAGTATGGCTAACCAGGAGTGTAACATTGCCCAACTTGGACAAGATCATATTGTACAGAATTTCGAAATCTAAAATACGTGGATAAATTCAGGAGTAGACAATCACCATTTCGTTGTGTTGATTAATTATCAAAATGCAGAGATCCAGATCAGAAGAGCTTTGCTTGATTCCATCTAATATATTTTCATATGGAACTAAGCCAAGTCGCAAATAGGCAAAAATACATAATATTTGTGAAATCCAAATAATATACAATCTAACGATTCCATGGTAAAGCTAGTGTATAATTTCTTGGTTCTATACACGTCGCCGATGACTTGGTGCACATTATTGTACACGCTGCTACACTAACGCAGAATCCATTCTCGGTTTCGATATCCGAAAGCACCAACTTCGTGACTTTATCAACCTTCATCATCGGCTGCCAGTTGTAATATACAGCGTAGTAACGGAGTATTCCGTTCATTGCAGCTGGGGGTTGCCATTCAATCGCTGCCGTCGTCTCCGTCATGCTTGTGACAACGACAGCCTGGGGTGGTGATGGCGCGGACTCAAGAGTCGTAAAGAAGACCGGATCGGTGCAGAGACCATCCCCTGTTAGCTCTGACACAACAGCAACGGTTATCATGTAGGTAGTGAAAGGATTCAGACCACGTATGACGGTTTGTGTTGTGTGAGGTACAGCTTGTACAGTAGTCTTCATTCTTGCACCCTTGCATTCCAAGTTGAACGGTGATTGGACCGGACAATAGTATAAATTGATACCTTTGATGATGTTTATACGGTCTGAACAATCCAAATCCCATTCAACAACAACCATGTCTATCTCTATACGATCAACCCGTACTGACTTAACTTTAGCGTAAACGCTATTGAAGGTAGTCATACCGGAGAACCACACCATCCCAGTGCTGACTTGTGCAGTATTTGAAGATATCGCGAATTGGTAGACCAGATTCGGGTCGGGTACTGTCACCTTGTATGAGTTTGCATCTCCTGGAACGTGTACCCAGTCTAGGTACCCCTGTAAAGAAGAACAAATGTACAATGTTCGTCATGTCTGTCCAAGGTGGTAGTCACGATCCAACGTTTCAAAAATCCATTTGAAACCTGTGTCATCTGGATAAATGCACAAGAGATAATGGCTTGCAATAGCGAAATGAAATCAACTAGACCGATGTGATATGACGTGCGATATACTTACGGAACATTGATACGGTCTGTCCCGATCGTTTGCGCACCAAAATATCGTGTAGTCTATAATGTCCGAGTTACTCGGTGGGTTCCATGATAGTTCATAGACACCATTGTCGTGTGCAATTTTTGTGTAAGGAACTGGCTTCGGAGGCACTGCAAGAAAATTCATGTCACAAAACGGGTTCTCGATGTCAAGATGAGTTTGATGACGTTATTGCACATGCCATGTAATGACTCACTTTCTAAGTGGCTCGGAACGCGAACTGTAGCTGTGGGATTGTCTGTTCCTTTACAGTTAGTCCCAGAGATCTCAAATTTGAAACTGTTGAAACTGAGTCCCGTAAACTTTGCGTAAGTTTTGGTTACTTCTTGCGGATGTAAATGCAATCTATGCCCGTTTTCGTCAACCCGAACTATTTCATATGGAAAATCGTCTGCATTTAACAAATACGGAGGACTCGTTTGCCAATATACATAGACGTCCCTGCTGTAACTGTTTACGACAACTTCAAAACTTCCAATGTCGATTTTTGGTGGCAAACACGGCACTAGACGTTACAAAATCAGAATAGTAACGGTTACTGTATACAGATGATCAAATACTTATAAAAGTATGCATGTTAAATTAATTTTTATATTAGTTTCAATATGTGCAATGCTACTGGAGTGCTCAATATCAAATAGAATGATGAAAATCAAGTTCGTTAAATTATCTTTGTAATCAGGTCGATGAAAAATTTCATAACTTCATTCGATCGGCCCATAATCTCAAAGGTTTTAAAAAAATAAGCAAAATATTTAATGTAGGACGAAGATGAGCTGGTACACAAATGCAACTGTACCAACCCCTAGAAATATACATAAACTTTTTCTTTCATGATCGTGGAGAGCAAGATAACTCACATGTCACGGACGTTTTGAATACGACATCGCTGAATCTTCCCCACATGCTTTCATCGGTAGCCAGCGCACTTTTGATATAAACTCTGACGTAGTAAATTGTATTTGCGCTTTCCAGATTATTTAAATTGAAAAAAATTTCGGTATCATGAGTATGGTTCGTTATATCTATCGTCTGAAACTAATTGAAACAATTATGATAAATATGGTTCTTCTTCCGTTAAATATTTCTCTGAGAAACTGAAAATGATGTGAATATAATCTAAAGTCTGTTCATTCCTTACATGCCAGTTACTTCGATGAGCCCATGGGTTTTGATAAGCAACTCTGTAATGCAGACCTGGTGGAAATTCTCGGAAATGATACGGTACGCTCCAATACAACAGGGCACTTGAAGGTGTTGTACTGATGACTGATAGGTTCACCGGATACGATGGGATGACTATAAAATGACAAATTTCTCATAATAACGATACTTTGATATACATACCCACCGCATCCCGTCACCTTGGTCACTCACCGTTTGCCCAATGGTGAAAATTGTAAGTAAAACATTCGGCGCCCAACACGTTTTCAGCGTCCAATGCTATGGTGTAATTCTCAGCAACTAGTCTGGAGTAGAGATTTTTAGGCATATCCCATATCGGTAATATACAACTGTTTTCCGGTAGCTTGTCTTCCACCTGGGGTGCTGAACAAGTCAAAGATGAATTGTCCCCGACTATTCCTGGAAGCTCAAACCGTAATGAGAACTGCGTTTCAACATCGTTCGGAACAGGCTCCCAAGTACAGGCAATGCTTTCCAAGTTGTACGACAGACACTTGACACTACGAGGCTTCCTCGGTTTGACTACACCGAAAACGAAAGACAGATAATAAACATATCAATGGTCTAAAGTTCGAGTCTGAACATTGTATGATATTAGACACATGTCGGATCATTGAAAAAAAAAGACAGCCTATGGGCCAATCCTTGCGAAAGCTTCGAGGTGACAGTAAGCAAGGCAAGTACATTTCTTACTGTCAAATTTACACATCAATTTTTCGATCTTAAAGTACCATAAAGTGATGGACATTCAAAGATCTGACAAATCAGAGCAGACAAGAGAAGAAACAAGGAGCGATGAGAAGAAGGGTTAGTATGGATCAAACAATTGGGTGGTTCACATACTTTGATGGGATGTATCGATTCTGGTTAATGCTGATGACATTGTAGCTTGTTTATACTATTTCAGAACATCATATATACTTACACCCGACGAAAACTTGGACATTTCGGTCTATGTACTGTTCTCCATCGGTACTGTTTAATTTTCGTCGACAACCAAATGTAAACTTCGAAGGAGGTGGTGTCGTCAAAGACAATGTGAGAGTATTGTCATTTGTGACAGTTAAATTTTCTCGTTGCACTGATTTGTTATCTATAAGAATATCCAGATCCGACACTCCACAGCTGCGATACAGTGGATTTATCGAACTCCAATCCAGGCCACTGCAGTGTACTTGAATCGATAGACCATGCTCCACAACTATGTCTTGTCCAAAGACGCAAGCGGCTGTATGATAATCAGTAATAAAGGAGTAATTAATGACCCGATTTCAATGTTCATCCTACCTCCATCGATCGCTATGGCGAATAATTGACTAGATCGTGAATTTTGGAAGAAAAAAATTTACTCACGCGCTTTGTAGTCTTTTCTGTGAACGCATATGTTGGGATGAGCTTGAGAGGTAGCGAAGAGCATCACCAAGGTGATCAGAAAAAATGTCCTGGAATCGTTATAGCCATTCCGTCCATGGTTTCTCTCAAATTGCTTTTTTGGTACACTTTTCGTTTCATCGCAATCGTGGCGTTCGTTTTTAGATTCTGAGTTACTAATCGACGAAAGCCCGATGGGCCCACCGTCTTTAGCGTGACTCATCTGGAATTTGGATTTATTTACATGCATAGGCTGTAGTTGCCTCTGCCCGTGCATTAGGGCGGTTCAAAAATATAATGATTTTTAATTTTTTTATCTCTCACTTCTCAAAATGTTAATATTTGATTTAAAAAAGTGTCCGAAAATTGCATGAATAATTATCAGACTATCCCTTTATATATTCTTGCACTTAATTCTAATACAATAATTCTGTTGATTTTCAATCGTCGATAACTTTATCAAACATTAATACATGAGCACGACATTGATCTGCAATTGCTACTCATATATTTCACCCCAAATCCGTTCACTGTGAAATTCGATGAGATTTGTGTAATTTTGATAATATTTTTTAACTTCAAGTCTGTATAACTCCGGAAGTTACGGATGAAAGTCGGTCTTTGGCGGCTAATTTATTTATACTGGGTGATTCATTTTAATCACCCCAGGCCGATTTTTCCGAAACTAAGCAAGATACGTCCAAAAGTTTGGTATAAAATATTCAGGGTTCAGAGGGGGACAAAACTTGGTGGTATCAGTATTTCCGTGAATTGAGCCGCCGAGATCAGGTGAAGGTTAATTTTGTTTTTTTGAATGAAAACCCACATCTTTCATCACATAATTTTGTTTTACTTGAAAAATCAAACATCTTTCGTATGAAACATTTTTTTGTGAGACATCAAGTTTTTATGATATTTAACTGAACGACTAGAGATTTTTGAACTTTTGAGAACATTTCATCTCTAAACCATCAAGTTTGGAGAAAAATCGCAAGGGACAAAAAGTGCGTAATTTCATGCACAAATTCTTGGACAATGATTGAAGAATTTTTTCCAATAACTTTTTATTGTAGCTTCTTTAATTGCTTAAAAAATAGCAGAAATTGTTAAAAAAAATCTGCAATTATTCTCCAAGAATCTTTACATGAAATTACGCACTTTTTTTCAATGAAATTACGCGTTTTTTGTTAATGAAATCTCTCTCCAAACTTGATAGGTTAGAGATGAAATGTTCTTAAAAATTCAAAAATCTCTAGTTGTTCAGTTGAATATCATAAAAACTTGATGTCTCACAAAAAAATGTTTCATACAAAAGTCATTTGATTTTTCAAATAGAACAAAATTACGTAATGAAAAATATGAGTTTCCATTTAAAAAAACAAAATTGACCTTCACCTGACCTCGGCGGTTACATTTACGGAAATACTAATACCACCAAGTTTCGTCCCCTTCTGAACCCTGAATATTTTATACCAATATTTTTTTCGTATCTTGTTTAGTTTCGGAAAAATCGGCCTGGACCGATTAAAATGAATCACCCGGTATATTTAATTTCGTTGAAACTTAAACTACGAGGAAAAAATTATCTATCTTATGAGAAAAATACTTGTTGAACTTTTCAACGACAGTCTCACCGATTTTCTACAATTTTTTTTCTATTCAAAAGGAAAAGAATCAGGAAATTTCACAAATTTTTATCGTGTCCTACAGCATGAAAAAATACATTGATATAATAACTATAGTCACTTGGTCTTCAGTTTCACTTTCTAAATTCATTAGTCATAACAAATTGAGAAAAATATTAAAATTGGCCAAAAATCGATTTTTAAATAAGGATCACGATCTCTAAATATTATTGCCTCTCTACGACCTGCAAGGGGTGCTACTTTTTTTTTTATCAAATGCTAACTTTTTGGGGGGTAAGAGTGGAAAATTATTTTATTTTTGTGAACCACTCTTCTACACATGCTGCATATATCCAAAAATTTGACAAATGACAGGCTATAATTTATGATTAATTAAATCAAGAAAATTATACGCTTCAAAAATTTGTTTTCATTTTAATAATCATTGAAATAATTTTACATTACTTATATAATTGACATGGATATGTTACACCGAAGATTTTAACGACAAGGTAAGGATAAGGCTAGGCTCTTACCGTTGACGGATTCTTCTTCAGGCCACGCTTCTTGTTCTACTATTTTACAGAAGTAGTCTTACAAACAAAAATAACCAGAACGAAGAACAATAGCTGTGGCTCCGTTTCTGTTTCCCTCGATCGCTGGCTATTAATTGCCCGCGGACTATGTCAGCTTTATAGCCAGATCTATTGTGGTATTTTGTGAGATTAAGTGGTGCTATCTTCTTCCCTGACCCTGGTATCTTTCACTTGGGTAGATCGAGTACCTGGAATAGCCCTAGCGGAGGAGCTCAGACAGGGTTCAGAGTCCAGTATGACCTTTTTGTTATCACGAAGCAAATGTCCTTCTCAATCTCACGGTCGGCTAATTGCCAGAGTTTGTTTGTCACTGCGTTCTTATCGTTATACTAATTGTAATAACCAAATGACATTGTTATTGTAATTATGTTAGGTACCACAGATTTGGTTTGTAATTTTGGATATTCTAAAGAAGACGATGTTAATTTACATCGCAATTGCGAATTTGCGTTTCTCCATTAAGCCTGTTCTCCACTTCTTTCTGTAATCGACTAATTTCTAAATTCTGAAAGTTTTGCGTCTCACATGTCACAAAGGGTTAATTTCGCCACAGTAATGTAGAAACCGCAAGGAGTTTATGCCATCAGTCTGTTTTTCAAACAACTATCTTCAAATTTTAGCAATTTGTTATTTCTACAAATCATAGTTCAGAACTTTTCTTTATGTCATAGTGTATGGTAATTTCTTCAAGGTAAACGATAGTTACTTGCTGAAAAACAGATTCTTGGACATCACTTTAGGATTTGTATGGTGATGTACGTTATTCACGTCTCACTAATCGCAAATATCTTCATACTTTGGATTCTGTTGTTTCTGAAGAAACTGGATGATCTAGAACGAAAAACGTGGAGACTTTGTCTCAGGAATCTCATCTAATGAGTTCTCATTGATCCATATTTTTGACACGATCGATTAAAATTCAGGACAAGCTTGAAGCCAGTTTCTCTAAATCTTGATAGCATTCATTAGAATTTAGTCAATTAGTACAAAGCGTATGTTTCAATACAGTGATAATGTGTTCAGCTGATTTGGTTTATCACTATCAAGTAAGTTTCGTTTTTTAAAATTAAGTCGTTTCAATACTCGTTAGTAAAAACGAGTTCTCGGAAGTGTTTAAATTCGTTTTATGCTCCTAATCTATTCTCGCATTTTAAAGGCAGACACTTTATAATTATCGAAGCAGGTACAGACATAAACATCAATTTTACTGACAAACATTTTACACTTATTTTATCTATTCTTCATAATTAAATGACGATCACGTGTTTAAATTCACGAAAATGAGATCAGTGCGTTTTGTAGTTGGATGAGAGGAATTATATACTTAAATCCACGAAATAGCTAAATTCACACAAGATAAACGTTTCAAAGATTGCTTTCGTCTGCAGACAGATGGTAATACTTCTTTGAAATTAATTTCCAAAAGTTTGCAATAAAATTTCATGAAATGAATCTCGTTTCGATTATTTCAAAATTACTGTAGGTTTACTTAACGTAGAAATCTGATCAATATTTTCCGTAGTACCCACAGAATTCCACAGGAATATTTCTATGGCATACGATAATTCTTTTGGTTATGCCTGGATGACTAAACCAGTACAAGTCATCTAATCATCGATTTCTTACTGTCATACAATTCATTTCATACAAAATCTCAAATGCATATGCACACTCATACCTTCGCCGATCAAAACAATTGATACGGGCTCTTCCATGTGTGTCGAAATTTACTTATTGGGATTTAGGTAATTCAACAAGCCTGTTATTAAGCCTTTATTCAAAAAGATTTATTCAATATTTACTGATTACTATTACTTACCTACATGTAATTGTTCATTAGTACGTCAATCAAATTACAGCATAACATCAAATAATTATTCACGTCTATACAATATATACGTTAGGGTGTGTCATTTTAGAGCAACATTTGTTCGCAGTAAGGTGACATAAAAAGATTTAAGTTCTGAATATTAATATTATTATTTCACCTTACTGGGAAAAATTCTTTTTCTGAAATCTTCTGTCATTCGACGTCATTTGTTGATTAAGGCTGAAGATGCATAAAATAGTCAATCTCTGCTCCACATAAGCTTCTCGCGGGCAATTGAACTTCTGTTTTGATTAATAAGTAAAGTGTGACTACATAAATTACAAGAATCATTACAAATATACGAAATAGTTCCTTTCTCATGTTTTCGGTATTTCATAAATCCGCCGCTCAAAATCGAACGGTCGAAGTGCGCGCAGTCGAGCATGCGCATTACACACATCTTCCTTTGCGCTGCTACGATATCAACACGAGGACATCGTGGGGTAATTATTCAAAGGTTATTATCAATATTTCTCTCTAATAACACAAACTAGATAATTATACTGTCAATTAATCAATCTCGTATAAATTATGTTATATATAATGCATTTCATCAACCCCCATATCACA
Source organism: Macrophya annulata (assembly GCA_963924015.1). Taxonomy (NCBI): domain Eukaryota; kingdom Metazoa; phylum Arthropoda; class Insecta; order Hymenoptera; family Tenthredinidae; genus Macrophya; species Macrophya annulata. Next base: position 10,714,637 of record OZ001257.1, on the reverse strand, counting down.
GAAACACTAAACTTATACATACACATATCTAACGTCGCAATACAATCTGTTTTTTATAGGTTAAGTCTCTCAAGTGTATTTCTAACTTGAAACTAATTAACAATTAAAATTCCCCAGTTTATAGCCGCGAATCTACTTAGAATCTTCAAAAAATGGCTAAATCGCTGCGCAGTAAATGGAGGAGGAAGTGTAGAGCTGTTAAACGAGAACGTTATGGAGAAAAGGAACTAGCGAGGCTTAAGAAGACTCTCGGTATAGACGAGAACGCACCTGTAGACACAGAAATGAAAGAGATATCAGACATTGCGACAGGTGAGTGAAAAAAACCGTTTTAAAGAAATATTTCTTTCATTTAATATTTTCAAATATAATTCAGTATCTATTTATCAGATTTTATGGACTCCGCATTGTTTAGATTGATTATGCCGAAGAAAAAACTGGGCTTTTATAAAATCCGTGTTAAAGAACGAAGACCATAAAGTCTGAAATAGACTGCCTGAACTTTAAACTAATGTCTTATTATTTTTGTTTTTTTTTCTGATAGTAACAAACGCGAAAGCTATCAAAGAAAAAGCGGATAAGAAAGAAGGCGATGTAACTACTCAAGACAAAATGGAGATTGAAGGTGCTAGGGTATTTAATAAAAGAACTATGCGTGATCAACATGGAAATTATCCAGTTTGGATGAGCCATCGTAAAATTACTAAACATAAACACGCAAGAACCAAGGGAAAGAATGTAGCTACAAAACAGACGAAGAAGAAGGCCAAGAAGCCCAGAAACAAGGGGAAAAAGTAGTTTTTAATATCGGTTTACTTATTGTAATAAAAGAAGACGAAAAAGGATATTTGATGAGTAAATTACAGGATTAAATTATGATCTTTTTTACTTCAACTGGATATTATGAACAATAAATCAGTTTACGTTTATTCAATCAATGTTTAAATATTTCTCAATTCATGTATTAGCAGAGAAATTTTAATCTACATCTTTTCAAAGTTATAGAAAACTTTGGAATATTAATACATATGAAAGAAATAGGGACCAGCTTGGTCTTGTTGCTCCGAAAACTTTACTGAATAAGAATACTTGATATATCTTTCAATATTTTTATTACAAATTAGTTATACAATTGATAAGTAATAAACATGGTGTTCATACTTCTAGGATTTTACATTATTACATGAAGATACATAAAAATATTCGTTAAAATCGTCTCAACTTTACGTTGATATTATCTTATTCTCATAGCACACAATTAGACCACGCTTTAGGCTGTCGCAAGGGGCTATTCACATACGAAGTTGAATATTTACGTCTTATTTTAAAGCGGTGATGAAATCAAAAAGAATAGACTTCAGTTCTGGGTTAAAAATCACTAAAAGTCGTATAAATCCAGTATCAGTCATTAACACAGTTACACACACGTGTTAAACCTCAGTGAATAGCGTCTTGAGAAAACTGTGTTGCTATTTTGTTGGATACATACGTTAAATCAAGTTATTCACAAAAACTGGGTACAAATACAAAATACAATATAGTGATTATGAGTTATGAGTCTTCTTCGTCAATCATGTAGGAGCGGTGCTTACAAATTCAACAAACTCCTCTTCCATTACCTGAAAGCAAAATATGTTCAATAGCAGACAAATCGAAAGTTGATGTTTTTATTTTTGTTTTTATCGCTGTATTTGGCAATTTTGAACAAATTTATAATTACTGTTAAATGATCCACTGCAGTATATCCTGAGCCTGGACTCAAGGTCTGTCATACGATTTACTATGTGCTGCATTTTTCTCGATTCTTCTTCAAAATGAGTTAACTTATTTCGAAGATCGTGTACTTCTTGTTGCATAACACGCTGAAACAAATAGAATATCATTTATACTACGTATTAGGGTCTATCGATTCAGGGTAATAATAATTTTTCTTCACTTCCACCTGAATATCCAAAATTGGCCTTATTTATCCTAAAGAATTTTCAGGTGGAAGTGGAAGATAAAAAATATACATCATTTGTTTGAAAGACGTGATGGAATAAAAATCAATTCTTTCAAATAAAATCACCCACTACGTTTCATCCGCAATAAATAAGAAAAGAGAAAAAATTCACATTCCAAGTCTCACAATTTTATAACATCCTCAAGATTCTCGTTGTATACGTATATAATTATGTTTTATGTATCGAATTGGACTTTAACGATAATTGCGGTATAGGGTGTTAAAGGATATGATTTGAAAAGCACTTACGTGCAAAATTGCGTGTAATTAGCAAGTTTTATGGACTTTTAATGATAAGTTTGAGTCCCCGAGGATCATAAATCTATGGACGTACAGAAGTAATTTTTTACACTACGATATTAATGACGCTTTATAATTTATTAGTAAATATTTTACGGATTTGTATTCCGTTTTATAAACTATCGTGTGTAAAATATGTCGATTTTAAGTTTTCTTAATTTCCATAGAAAAATTTATGTCAATTTAACACACTTGATTAATGTCAGTTTTATCACGTTAAACATAATCCTAAAGATTTTGAATTCCAAGTCCTAATTTAAATTAACGGATTTATGTCAAATTTCATATTTTACACAATTCATTGAATCGAGATAAATGGAAAATGCACAGATTTCATTACTTGCTAAAAATTTTCGGAATAACTTTAAGAAAATTCTGTAAAAAATCCCGTAGGCTCTGATCATTCCTGATTTTTTATTTTTTTATTTTTCTTAATCTCAAAATTCATTGATTTTTCGAAAAATTTTCAGCTTTCACTATAATGATTTGAAAACAAAACATAAAAAACAAGAAAATGTTATAGATTTTTTCAAAGTTCATCCAAAACTGTTCAATTTTTTATTTTTTTTTTCAATCATTAATATACTTATAACGTGTTTCAATTTCGAGAATCTTTTCAAAACATTTTCAGAAATAATATAGGTATACGAATTTATGGGACTTTTTGCAAACTAATTCAGAATTTTGCAATTCTTTCGAGTTATTTAGAAATATTTAAGAAAATAATCGAAAGCATATTTTCACTCCTATTTTAATAATCCTAATAAATAAAAAAGGTTAAAATTACTAAACATCAACATTTACACAAATCAGTTTCAAAAGTGTATACACGTATAGTGCCAGAAATAAAGTAAAAGCGAACGCTGGACCCTGCGAGTTGGGTAATCTACAGTTGTTTATAATTAGAACCAGAACTCCATTTAGTGATATAAACAAAAAGTAGTCTAGGCGCCTAGTTTGAGTTTGAGAGCTTTTTCGCTGTGGCAGAACCCCAAAACGGTCTTTGATCTTCACTACGAAGCAATAATGAGATCAAACCGTAATTTCCAACTAATATTAGAGTAATAAAACATACTCGACATAATTCTTATCCAATTCGAATAAAAATCCGGAGCTTAATTAACGGTTAAAAATTTTAATTGCATTTAACATTTGACCTATTAAAAATTCTTGAATAATTTTTATTCCTAATTGATCTCACGATCCTTTTTTCAATTAGAAAAAAATAAAAAAAAATAAAAAAAAAATCGTGGAGAATTTTTGCAGGAAGTAAGTTTATAGTTAAGTGGAAACGGCACTTAACACGAGGTATTACCTACTCACTAGGTACTCACCACGCTTTCAACGGCTCTCTTCACTTCCCCGATGTTTTCCACGGCTAGATTTATTTTGGCACTCATCTCCGTCGCCCCGGCGTCTCGCCTTTTGCTTCGGGCAACTAGCTGGATGCAAGAATGTGAAAATTTATCGTTATATTTTAATTAAAAATTTTTCAAACCAAATGTGACGAGAAAATTGCGAAACTTCCTTCAATAAATCATTCGCCAATTTATTTGAACCAGAAACTGAAAATCATCCCCCTGGTTAAATCGAGGGATGTTTTATTTAGAGGACCGGAAAGGTTTGGAAGGCCGGATATTTTTGCTGACGTTTAATTGTTTGCTTTACGAGGCTGAAGATGAGGATACACAGTTTTCCTTTTTTAAGGATATTTATTATAACATTATGAAATCAAAAATAAAAATGGAAAAATTTAATATCTAGAAAATTGCTTTGAAAGTTTCGGTACAATATTTCCACTACAACATTAAAAAATTTCGCAAACTTAAGAAGTAAGTCTGTAAAAGATTTTCAGCTCCAGTAATTTAAAAAATTTCAAATATTTCTAGTCCTTTTAATAAATATGTAATTAAAAAGGGTATATGTATCACCTTTTCCAGTTTGCCGAGTCGTTTCAGGATGAATTCGTAATCTTTATCGAAGTCCCGATCGCCAACTTCATTGTCAATATCTGTAAACCGATTAAAAAATTTTTATAAAATAATAACGAACAAAATTTGGCGCGTTGAAAATACGTAGTATAAGCGCATAGTATCGTATATAGCGGGCGCGCAAGCGCGGGAAGTAGGTATTTTTGTTTTCATATACTGAATGTTTGCAGCATCTCTATATACGAAGGAGATCTAAATTTGTCGCGTGGGAGTCATATAGTTTTAAGATGCCGGTTAGTTTTCTCTTAAATATCGGTGAGAGCCGAGTGGTCAAAGTTTTGAACAAACCTTGTGGAACTGTCGTCGTTCTACTTGTAGTCGGTTTATAGTCCGCCTCGAGATCACGAGCTTCAAAAGCTGTGCCGTCACTATCTGTGGAAAAAGTTCAACCCAATGAATAATTTTATTTTTTTTATATCTTTATAATAATTAACTAAAATATAAAAATAAATTCATATACCTACATCGATTGTTTATAAAGTGTTTCAAATGTGAATATAAACAACGATAATTCGAATTTCATTCCGAAACTAAGAAATCAGTATAGACGTTCCAAAAAAACGAAAACTTTATCAGGATCGTGAAGAGCTTTTTTTTGTCTTTTTTATCTTTTATATAAAATTTTTATCCCGAGGTACAATTTATAATAAGAAGTTTAAATATAAATCGTTGTGAGAGTGTTGTATATGAATATCGGTGCATCGCGTCTTTCAAAATATGAAAAAAAAAAAATTTCTACAGCCACGTCGTCACCTGTCATTGAAAATAAGCTTTCCGTAATTTCAATAATTCTAAAGTTATTTAGGAGTCTATAAATAAGTGATAATAATCTTTTATAAAAACGACGTAAACTTTGTTTTTTTCTTCTCAATTTTGTTAAAAAAAAAAGACAATCAAAAAAGAGAAAAAAAAATCAAATACTAAATTTTACAGTGCGAAACCGCTTTTCAATTTCATTTCCTTCAAATATCTGATCCTCGTTCGAGAAAGTAGGACAAAATATTCGGTAAGTTTATATAATAAAGATTTGAAAAAAAAAAAAAAAATTAAAAATTTTTTCAACTGTCCGAAACTTACCATTTTTTCGACAGGACTGTCTATCTGATTGTAGCTGATAACCAGCTCGACACAAGCACTTGTAACTTCCGAAAGTGTTCTGGCAAATTTGATCGCAAGGTTTTTCTGTTGAACATTCATCAACGTCTGAAAAAAAATGATTAATAAAAAATGAAAATTAAAAAGTTATAGAATTAGAGTACAAAGAAAAAAAAAACAAAAATAATTACTCTCTGCTTTTAAAGAAATTGGCATAGATTTATCACATTCTTATGCATTATATACGTAAAATTGAGGTGTTAGTTGTTTGAAGCACGTGTAATAAGCTTAAGCAAGATAATTATTATAAATAATGCAAGCTGCGACGGTTTAAGTCACGCGAGGACGTCGCGAGGCCAACCAACCAGTACTATTACGTTATTAGGACTCATTCTTTTAATTAATCAAATGCAATTAGCATGATGACAAGAAAATATTGATATTTATCTTCTAGCTAATTCTCCTCCGGGTTAGCCTCCACAATAAATTATTAATCCATATCGGATCCTGTTTGCCCAATGACTAATTATTTGTTCTTCTATAAATTAGTCCTCATTTCTTTTTTTTTTTTTCGAAATAAGCAAAAAATTCAATTATTATTTATAACAACGTGAAGATTTTTTATCTGTACTGTTTTCAATCTTTGGATAACATTTTTTTTTTTTTTTAAGTATATAATCCGTGCAGCAATTTTTTTTCTATCCCGTAAGAATTATTCCAACATGATGTCACAGTTTAAATAATTAAACACCCATCTTTAATACAAGTTCTCTAATTCCTCATGAAACATATATCTTATTTTCCTGATACGATTTCTCGAACAAATTAAGACACCATAATTTACAGCGATTCCTAAAACCCGTCGATATCTCTATTGGAGTATATAATTAGACCGTTAATGTATCATAAAGAATTCAGCAATAAATCTACAGGAATTTTCCAATACCATTAAATAAACTAATCTGAATAAACAGGATCTTAAATAAATGTGGGTGTATAGAATGACTTGGAGACTGCTGCTGCAGTGTAGAAGATTCGGTCTCGCTCCTGTATCATCTAGCTATCGATTTAATTACCCCTAACAACTCTTCGAGCTTGTTATTTAGAGAAAACACGACGATAAAGTTTATTAATTGCTATCCAAGTCGTCTGCTATCGCGTGTAAGGATTTATCCAGTATTAGTACGATGTATACGATGACTGTTTAAAGTCTGTAGCATTTCCGGCTATGAAACAATCAGAATTTAATCTCATAAGATCTTAAATATATTTACTAGCCGTAAATATTTGGAGAATAAAATTATGAACTAAATATTTCTGATATATGTATTTTATTTTTAAAAATTTATAGAATAATTCTAAAATCTTGGAAACACTGCAAAATATCTTAAGTAAAAAAAATCATCCCAAAAGCTCCGATTATCTTTGAAACTATATAACATTTTGAAAAGATTTTAGAAATTTAAACACTTAATTCCGAGTATTATTATAGATTTTTGAGAAACAAAGAAAAAAACATTAAAAAATTTTTTAAGTTTTTCATTAAAATTTTCGAGAGAAACTAAAAAAAAAAAAAAAAACAACACAAAAGTCAATTTTGTAGATTTTTCGATAAATTTATTTCACATGAATCGTAGATCAAGAATATTTCAATGTTACAAAATTTCTTGAGAGGTAAAAATAGTTTTCGCTATTTTATAGAAGAAAAAAAATTTTTAAATCTTCTAGAATTGACAAAAAAATTTTCAAATATTTAATATATTTAAATTTTCGAAATTTTACAGAATTTTTTTTTTTGTTTTTTGAAATTTTGAAGAAAATTATTATTTTCTTCGGGGTTTTGCTTTTGAACGAACGATATTGTAGTTTGTTACAAGGTTCTAGCTTACCAAATTGACATTGTTGTCCTGTGAATTGTTTCAGACACGTACATTTCCCTGGAGTTATACAAGTTCCACCGTTCAGGCAAGTCGTAGGGCAGGCAGCTGTGAAATAATAAAAAAAAAAAATTACAGAAGGCGTGTAAGAGGGTTATATATATCGTTATACATAACACAATGAGATCGCAATTTTGAAAAATGTATACCGTTTAACAAACAAATTACTCAGTCAGGATTTGAGGTACTTATGAATATTTGCACAATCTCTCTCTCTCTCTCTCTCTCTCTCATCTCTCTCTTTTTTTTTATATTGTTGACCTGAAGGATGACTGAGAAAATTCGCATTCATGTTACATACATACATATTCCTACCAATATCAGTTTTGGTTGTAAAATAAGGTACATAGATACATACCTATATCTACTTAACTCGCGTGACTAACAAATTTCGGAGAATATACGATCTCGCTAATTGTCTCTATCTGTATTCTCGCCTTGTATACCTTTTCTTGTCCGTTCAGGAATTATAGGAACGCGCGGGAATTTACCTGTGCAATTTTTTTTTTTTTTTTGTCAAGTATATACATACGCGTGTATGTATTGTACATACATAAACATATGTGCATACATACTGTCTCTACCATTTAATGCGCAATTCAAAGAGGTCTATATTTAGAACGTATACGAGTACGTATGTACATTCAATAAATACATACATACATGCGTACTGTACATACATACATACATACATACATACATACAGTATCACAATATTCCCTGAAAGTAACACGTCTGCATTACAGTAACATGTATATATACGTATCCCACACGCTGACGCGATATCACGCGTGTTAGAAATGCGTGTTAAGCGCGAAAGGCCATGCCCATACGTTGTTGTCGAAGTTCATGTCTAGGGTATGGCATGTATGCATGTGTGGACAATGTACATACATACATACATATATATACAAAAAGAAGTTGGATTCTGGTCGTTGCATAAAGGATTGTTCCGTGTTCGAAGGGATTATGCTAATGCAACCGCTACAGTACTGCAATGTGCAACGACGCTATCGCTTGCAAGCTTTCTGGGTCGTATATATATATATATATATATATGTATATGGTATGTATGTACCACATACATCTACATCTACGTATAGCGGGTGCGATCCGGTTTATAAAACAGAAAAGAATTTTATGTATTTTAACGCGGATTTATTCAACCGGCAATCTAAAGCTCATAAAAAGTTGAGAGGATTAGGCCATATGGATTTTAAGATGATTCCTTTTTAATCTCGTGTTGCGTAAAACGCGCGTGCCACAAGCCATCGAGAGACGCGTGCAGTATAGCATTCATAAATAATCTGGTATTATTTAAAATGATGAAATTAGATCCGTTCATCTCTTTCAAAACTTTTTTTTCGTTTTTTGTTTTTTTTTTAGAAGCCGGGATTTAAGATCAAAGAAACCACACCACGAATTATAGATTATATTATAGGCGGTATGTATCGTGAGATTATCAGCTTAGATACTCACGTTTGTTGCAGCCGAAACTTAGACGAGTTACTTGCGTCCATCCAGGACAGCAGGAATAACCGGTAGGGAATTCTGAGTAGACGTATCTGAAGAATAAATTTGGTTTTTAAAATTTGTTGGATTTATTAATGAGGGTCCCTACAGTCATGGAAATGCAAAAAAAGTGGTATTTGTCACGTTTTTTTCTATTCTCATATTCCGAACTTCAACGTTGCTAAAAATTCGAAATCGTATCTAATGGATTCGTAATTTTTTACTGTTCCGAACTTTTGACATTCGGAACTTTAACCCAGCTTCAAAAAATCTAAAATATTGAAAAATAAATACCTTCATTTTTTGCAATTTCAAAAATTCAATCGCCAAAGAAGCTAAATTTCTTATAATCTCTTTTTAATACCTTATTTGCCTGCCCCGATGATGATGAGATACCGACGATGGACCCTGCAGCCTCGAACAAACTCTTCTTCTGAAATTCAAAGTTGTATTAATTTATAGTGAGAAAATTCTCATCCTAATAGCGATAAATGATCGGAATGCTTCTGGTAAAAAATAAAAAAGACATAAAAAAAATTAAATCTAAATTTATGGACAATCAAAAATGTTAAAAGAAATTTTTCTGACATATTTCTATTCCATATTATGTTCAAAAATACGAAAATTGATGTTGAAACTGGATGTTATACCTATGACGTATAAATATATTGAAAAAAAAAAAAAAACAAATCGAATTTCACAAATTACTATAAGACAAGTAAATTTATCGCCGTTGTAGTTTCGTAAGCTAAAATTTATATGTATAGGTATAATCTACACCAACTCACGCAGCTGTAGTATAATTAATTACATGCAGTGTAGCCACCAGTTCGCAATCTGATATATCGTCAAGCTATCGCGCCTAGCCCGGTGCACTATTATTTTATTTCCGATATCATAAAGAAACTAAAAACATATAACAGACTTTGGAAATCAAAAGAAAATAGAAAAATATACTTTTTGTCCTACATGTACCGAAAGTATGCTATTACGTGAATATAAAACGTGTGGAAAGTAGCAGTTTTCCGCCCTCGGGCGGTAAAGTAAACTCTCAGGCGGTAAAGTAAGCTTTAGGACGGTAAAGTAATAATACTGTACCGCACTTGAGACTTTACCACCCTAGAGCGCACTTTACTACCCTAGAGCGGAAAAGTGCTACCTCCACTTGTTTTTACATGCACTTTAAAGCAAACTTCTGGTGCAGGTATTGGACAAAAAATATCGTGTGCATCATGGGTGGAAAGACGATTCTGACTCACGTGATTACCACAATTTTCACACTCGTCAGTAATCGTCTACTTTCCGCCCTTGATACACAATATACTATTTTGTCCTTATAGCTGTACCGAAAATATGCTATTACGTGCAGCATCTATACCGGGCGGAAAATAGAACTTTTGGACTCTAGTACGGTAAAGTGAGTTCTATAAGATCGGAAAGTAGCACGTTTTACCGCACTAGAGTGGAAAATAAAACTAATTTCCGTTCGTTTTCACATGCATTCCAAAGTAAACTTTCGATGCAGGTATTGGATAAAAAATATCGTTAAAAAATAACGTGTGATTGTTACACTTTCAACAACTTTCACACTCGTCAGTAATCGCCTAGTTTCCATCCTTGATATACAATATACTAATTCAAACTATGGTCTATGTACCGAAGGCTGAAGACTTAGAACTTGTAATCATCTGCCTATGATTAATCCAAACATTCCAACGATTCACCCATCAAAGACATCGTGCAGATCGGTTCATTGGAATATTTGCAATTTTGTATACTTTACATCAAGATTTCACTTTAATCGGAGGTCCATACAATATAATATATACGCACATGCGAGATTCATTATGATTTTATGACGTGGATTAAACAGTGATTGATCGATCACTCGCCACAGGATGCCTACAGCGAGTTATACCCTATATCCATACACACTGAATAAATATCAATATTTAGCCTTTTAACCACGTCACCGTATATATATATATATATATATATATATAATACCAATATAAATTACCGATAACGATCTATTCGTCATTATACTTTAATTGCAGTGAAAATTGATATGGGTTTCAAATTCAATTTCAAATTACTCATAATTCTTACTCATCGTTATTACAGTGTTCATAGAATATTTAAAATAAGTTATAAGAATGAAACAAAACACGGTGAGTAAGTACGTTATACATATGAGGCGTTCCAGGTCATTTCAATCGGCCAAGTTAACGGTCACAAAAAAATTAGACTGACCAATAGTTTTGAATCTGTTTGAAAACGTAAGTTTTTTTAGTAATCGTTCACTGTTAGCCACAATCGATTTTGATGAAATTCAAACAGTAAATTTTTTCTAAGTAGACGTCAAACAAATGAATTAGGAGAAAAGATGAATGAAAAATTTTTTCCATACGGAGGTTTCATAAAAAATCGACAGTAGCTGGCTCTGGCTTTTTATAACTAAAAAAGCCATTACCTTTTTTTTGTTATCTAAAGATTTGCAAATCTTTTTCTTTTTTTTTTTTTCTTGTATTTTGGGAAGTCCTACAACATACTAGAAAGAGACAAAAATCCGTAATTGTGAGGGTTACGGTCAGGACGAAATGGCATGAATATATCTGTGATCGGGGGAAAAGAAAACGAAAAAATTGGGACAGAAGCGAGGACACATATTGTCTTTTCGTTCGCCTGGTTCTCAGACGAGTTATGCTAATGATAGCTACGATACGATTTGTCGCGCTATTCGCGTGGAAAAATGACAGACCGTGCTATTATCTCGGAGAATATATATATATATATATACATATAGAGGTATATAAATGTATGTATGTAGATTTTTATCTCATCTCGAGTTAATACTGAAAATAAATATTTCTACGTTTTTTTTTTGTTTTTTTTTTTTTGAATATATACGATCTCTGAACGAAATTGTTTTCGCCAACTTGTCTCGTACACAGCTTGTATACTTCAAACCACAAAGACATTATCACCAATTGACTCGTTAGTAGATACTACATACATACGTTTGCCAAACTCGTTATTCATTCCACCTACGTATCCTAATATTTGTCTTTCCACGTTACAATTATTATTATTATTTTTTCTTCTTCTTCTTTATTTTCGCCCCGTTCCTCTCTTCATTTTCATCCCTATAAAATACGATCATCTCTAAAAAGATCTGCGCAACTGCATGGTGAGCTATGGCCAAAGATTATCGGTAGGATTGGGGAACCGTGTGTAGTGGCCATTGATCAACCGCAGGCACACTTGAACTTTTTTTCCTTCCTTTCCTCTCTTTTTTTTTTATCTTGAGAGTTGATATACAACCCTGATCAGTAAAAAGAAATAAAAATAAAATGTAGAAAAAAGATAGAAACAAAAAATTGTCGTTTCTTTTCCTGAAGGAGCAGTTGGAATAAAAAAAAAATTTCGAACCGTATATAAAAAGTTCTGTAATTTTTTTTTCTTCTTTGTGACACAATTCTTCTATCCTTTTGTCAAAATTGTCAAAATTAACATTCCATCACATATATACACGTCATTATTCTTCTAGGTTTATTTCTTTTTATTTTGGTAACATCTAAGTTATGTCCCCCTCATTTGTGGCTCGCCGAATATAATCCAATACTGAGTCTAAAGGTTTCCCTACATCTGACCTGTGAGCTGCAAAGGCAAAAGCAAAAGCAAAGGCAAAGGCAAAGGCAAAAGCAGAGGCAAAAGCAACGAAACGGAACCCGGGCAAGATCTAACGGCCCAACCCAACTCAAGTTGAGTACTGTAGAACGATCAGTGTAATTTATTATCCCCATCGTGCACTGCGGGGCTTGGACGTTAGTTCGAGTTATTTTTAATTCCTGCACCTTTTAATTGCATACTTCAAGGTGGGTGACTACTTTCTTTGTCAAATTTTTCTTCAACCTTATACCTACTCTATTTTTAGGACATTTTCATTATCCTGATGTTTGTTATAAAAGAGCTGAGTCAAATTGACGATGAGAGACCATATCGAGGGAGATGGACGAAAGAAAGATGAGATAAAGTTTCAAAAATAGAGCTAAAAAGAGAGTGTGTGTGTCATTATAAGAACAAAGAGCGAATTCTTCTGTCTTAATATCTCTTATTCTTATTCTTTAATTATCTCAATGTTTATTTTCCATCGTAAATATCGGGTAGAATCAGTTTTAGCATTGCGACAGTTAACGTCATGTAAAATTTTCCAAACATGACAGCGACATGAGGAAAAAAAATGACCACTGAACGACAAGGACGATGGATGAAGTGGTCTCTTTATTAGACATATAACTTTCAGTTTATACATTCAGCTCTTTTGTTCAGGCAATTAGTAACCGGTCGTAAAAATTATTTCACAGGGATCGAGTTGCAGATATTTTAGTAGTTAAGCTGCAAAGTTCTGAACTATCAATAAAAAGCACAAAAAGTGGAAAAAAAAAATTCGTCACAAGTATAATCTTGATTGAAACAAGATCGTGAAACGATGATGTGTTCCAATAAAAACAAAAAAAAATAAAAAAATGAAAGCGAAAGCTCTTCCAAATCAATGGCTTTTGGAGTACTCCGAAATTCCTAATCCAAGCTGTACTGATCCCTTTAAACAAATGAGAAATTTTTATAGATAGTGAAAAAATGAATGAAGGTATATCTATAATTGGCAAATGTTTTTCCACCTGAGGTGCTTTTCGGAGACAAGAAATATTCTCATATCAGTTAGAAAGAAACCGATTGAAGAGTTTCCCTTATCCAATCGATCAGATGTATTAAGTGATCGAGGGATTAAAATAATTGTGAAAGAACAAAGTTTTTGCTAAAACTATACTGCGTGGAGAAAAGCATATATTGACTCACTATACGTGTGTCATTCCAGTCTCAACAAATTTTCTTTACGCTCCTGCTGACCTGATTTACACCCGCATGCGAACGTCCGCGAGGACGTTTTCGCTTGGGAATTCCGGTTCTGGTTCTGGTTCTCGGTTCTGGCTCTGCTTTTCGTATAGGTAGAGTTTGTTTCACGGCCTATCGACCATCGTGCGTATAAAACCAGGCAACTGAAGCTTATACTGCCAGCCATCGGCCAGGTAGAAGACAGGAAAATTGCTCGTTGTGAAAACGAGATTCAGTACATCGTTGACAGTCCGTATATTGTAGCAAGATATACAGAGTGATTCAGGTTGAGTGCGTCAAATTTTGCGGGTAGATTCCTCGAGAGATTCTAAGACTAAATTTCCATTACCAAAAATTCGAGGGTCTAATAGTTTCCGAGCTATGAAATATCTTAGTTGACCAATCACAGAGCCTAGAAAACTGACAAAGTCAGGGGCGAGTCAAATGAATAAAATCAGCAGTACCCGTGAGTTTTAGCCTGTATAATTTTATTTTCGTTCATCGTAAGTGACGCCGACAAACCCGTAGAAAAATAAAAATAAAATTTTAAAGGCTGCACTGTTAATTTTTTTCTCTTGACTCGGCCCTGACTCGGTCAGCTTCAGGCTCTGTGATTGGTCAACTAAGATATTCCATAACTCGGAAACTATTAGGCCCTCGAATTTTTGGTAAAGGGAATTTAGTTTTGGAATATCTCAAAGAATCTACCCACAAAATTTTGTGCACTAAGCCTGAATCACCCTGTATACAACTGCCAAATGTAACTACATACACAAACGTATACGTTGTAGAAATTCTCGTTATGATAACCGGAAGCAAGTAATTTGTTAGCATACTGAGTTATATTTGACTTAGTACCGTTCGTGGGCTCATGGAATAGAATTATTTTTAGAAACTTATCAGAAACTATAATAACAAGTTCTTCATTCAGGAGGCAATATGTTAGTCTGAAAAATAATTCTTAGTCGATTTTTGGCTGCGTTTTATTTTTCTTCAAGCCTCATCTTTCGCGATTATTTTAAGACATAGTGAGCTTAAAAAAATTGCCTAGATGAGGAGTAGGGAAAGGTGGGGCAAAGCCGGCCGTAGGGCAAAACCGACCATCCAAACAAAAAAAAAAAAAAAAATGAAAAAATAGCATTTTCGTATCGACGCTGATCACACAAGACGGTATGCAAAGTGATTCCGCTAAAAAAGATAAAAAATTTTGGAGGGTGGGGCAAAACCGGCCACCTAAAAAAAAAAAAAAATGGCTAAATCGTATTTTCCCATTGAGGCGAGTAAGAAAATACTGTACCTAACGTATCTCTGCCGAAAACGATAAAATAAGACGATGGGGCAAAACCTGCCACTGAATAAGAAAATTATAAGAATTAAAATTTGTATTATTTGTAAATTTGTATTATTTGTAACATTTGTATTAATTGTAGTAGAGATACGTTAGATAAAAATTTTTCTTACTAGCCTCGACGTAAAAACATGATTTAGTCATTTGTTTTCGGTGGCCGGTTTTGCCCCACCCTTCCAAATTTTCATCGTTTTCAGCGGAATCACTTTGCATATCATCTTGTGTGATCAGCATCTACACAAAAATGCTATTTTCTCATTTTTGTGTGTGTTTTTTTTTATGTTGTCGGTTCTGCCCCACCATCCTCTACATCATGTGAAATAGCGCTTGTCTAGACTAAGTGATCACATGACCCAAACTCGAAAACAGGATGAGAAGACAGTGAGAGATAACAAAAAAATTCATTCTATGTTTAAAGTACCTACTCTTGTAGAAATTATAAACTATTTTATATTTTAATTTTTTAATATCAACATATATTATATTTTTAAAATCTGTCAGCTGAGTCGTTCGGCTCGATTACATTCGGTGATATTAATCAATCAGATATCCCAAATCTTGAATTTCTTACTGCAAAATAACGGGCTACGATATCCTGAAAACGACACGCAATTTTGCTTGTTATTGATCGTTTTGTTTCGCCAAATTGACAGCTGTCAACTAAACGTAGAAAGATCAGGATCTCGTGCCTCACGAACGTTGAATATCGCATGCCAAAAAGTAGTCAGTCTATTTTTTATCATCACGTAGATACGTACGTACGTATACCCACTGTGAGTAAATTGACTATTAAATATCTGCGATGTTTTCTTTGCTCTACAAATCTTCAACGGACGATATATATTTAAACGAAATTTAAATTTAAATTTTTTACTTCATCGTGTTTGCTAAATGTATTTAATATGCAAAATGACACGTTGATCGACGTTCCCATAACGAATTTAAAAGAGAAATAATTTGACAGTTTGAAGACGGTTAACAAAAATACAATGAAAATTCCATTACAAACTGACAGAGGTAAACGATGCGGACAAAATTGTTGATTGAGATACGATCTAAGGATTTTCTCCACGAGCTGTGAGGATCCCCAATGATGATTTATCGCTCTGTTCAATAGTCCATTTTATTTTCTCTGAGGCAAAAGTTCGTTAAAACATAAAAAAAATATTTCATCTATTTTTACTGATCAGAAAACGTGACCAAGTGACCTAACTGACAACTTACTGATTACCCTTGGTCTCATATTTGTAACTTTAGTGAAGGTTTTATGAAAGATGGATCCCTAACACGTCAAGTAATTCATTTTTCATACGGCTGACATGTGATATGTTATATAATAGCAGATAAATAATTCTACAGAATCTACAATTCAATTTCATCTGTGCAGGGATCTGGAGAATTGTTTAATATTAAAGCTGAATGAATCCAGGGATTTCGCGTTTGCTGAATACTTCAAGCTGCTGTTACGTCTGCTGCGAGTTTACTATCGACCTAAAAGTAACCTAATTATCATTTTCATTAATCGTTAACCAAAGCTTAAATCATCACAATAAAAAAATTATCACACGAAATCAAAACTCCAAATAATTTTTTTCGGTCAAGTGTACGTAGCGTAATAAAAAAAAAAAAATAAAAACGGCATCATTCTCGGCTTGCAAAAATCATAAATCAATCAGTTAATTGGAATCAAGTGTGACAAATGCTCCGTGGAATTAGATGTGACAGAGAGAAGATCGTTAAGCGGGCTTTAAATCTGCGCTTACGATTAGCTCCGGGACGATGCAGACTCTTTATTAACCCTCGTCGACTTTCACTTCACGATGAAAAATTTGTACTAAAAAATTTAATTATCGATCAGTATGAACTTTACATTTTTTCTTACGAAACAAATTTCTGAATTTTTTCTGTAAAAATGAAAATCTGAATTGATTTATCTCGACTAGAGATTTTAATTTAATTAAACTGCATTGTTTTATGGTGCATAATTATAATTTGAAAAAAAGTTACCGAACTCTTGTTTATAGAGTTTGTGAGTGGAAACAGACCGTATAGTGTCAAGAAGTAAGTGATGAAGGAGGTGTCTAGATCCAAACTCCTTGAAACTGCAGTGAAAAAGATCGAGATGAATTTATTGCACGTAACTTTTTGTTGTATGTTTTATAGTACATAAACTAAATGAATGAATATATGAAGTGTTGAAAAATCAGACTATAAACATCCTATAACGCCATACGTTGACGAACGACAGGCAAAAAACGTGTACAAGTGTGGTATATGCGATTACGCTAATTGGAACTGTCGTAATAATGACGAGAAGAGGCACTTGTGGTAGACAGATTATTTCCAGCCGTCATTATGTGTCACATTCTCTAATATGGTGTGTGTGTGTGTGTGTAAAGAGTTGATTGAACGCAGTCTCACGTATTAAATTATTCATTTACATCACGTAGTGATATACATATATGAATTTCTATAATATTTTCTCACGATCAGAATTGGCAAAGTTCTTTGAGTTTGTGATGGCCAATATATGCAGCCATTTTTATGGAGAAAATAATTAATTCACACCTCCATATACGTCAGACTCGTAAAAAAATAAATTTCAAAAAAAAAAAAAACACGCTACGGTGGATTGAAATTAATTTAATTAACTTATTTCAACATACTAAAGCATAATGACGATGGGTCCAGCATAGGCCCAGGCCTACGCCAACACTTCATAACCTTGGACCAAGGTTGAAAACCAGCCTTGGTCCAGCCTTGATTTGAATCTGAGATAATTACTTCGTGCCAGGCTTGGCATACAGCATTGGGCCAAGACTGGCAGTAAAGGTTGGCCCAGGCTTGGGCCAATATTGCACAGCCGAGGCTCGGTTACCCAAGACTGGCCCGAGCCTGGCAGCTCCTACATGGGCTTGTCATTATTTATTCTGCAATATTTTCCAGACTATTTGGCAAAGGTAAAGGCTGACCAGCTTCTTATAATACAATTTTTTTGTCCCTTTTCAGCTGTTTCTGAGACTCGATCTTTTTCTTTCTTATTCAACTTCCGGCGCAGTTAAAACCCACGAGTTTGGTAACAGAGCAAAAGACTAATAGCATCTCTTTTAAGCCATTTGTGGTAATTAAGAGGCTCTTAAAATTCCAGATTCGGTACAAAATGATGCGTTTTAACCTCGGCAGTATAACTTTTAAGGAATTGACGATGTCCCGAGACATCGTATATCAAAAGTCCCTACGTACTTCCAGGTTTATGACTTTGTTGCCTCGACGACGCGCAGTACCGGATAATGATATTATTCAAATTGGAAAATTTACACAGGTTATAGTTATTCATCGATCCTAAAAAGGGAAGAACGCTACTCGACAACACACGCGAGAAAATCAGTTATAGACAAGAAATAATTATCTGATACCTTTTGAAATGCGGGTTTCCCTTTACTCGAACCGTTATTACAGGGTGTACTCTGCAGTCACGCAACGTTATTAGTTTAATTCATGGTCATGAATTATATTCACATTACGTTGTAGTTATACTTTAAATAAAATAATAGAACGAGGTAAACAATTAATGTGATAATTAATGGATAAATTATCACCGAGCTTTTTCTAATTGTGATAAAATTTTCATAATACGTTTTTCCGCAGATTTAAACTGCAATTTCTTTGGATAATGAAGCCCACTTACAAGATCCAATGTTTGCTTTTAATTTCAACAGAAATAACACGAGTCGTTGCAAAAACTCTTCGTATATGTACGGAAGATGGAAGGGTCGAGATATCTATATCTATAAAGTGTTTTAAGATATTCATTTTTAATGTATTCTCAATGATAGCCCTACCCCGAGGCCAAATGTCCCAAACGAGATTTGCCCTGAAAATAAAAGAGTAGAAAAAGTGCGTTGGATGGGTTGGTAATAAAAGAGTAGGTATGCGAATTACAATGTTGAAATAAAAAATCTGCATAAAACTGGATTCAAAGAATCGAGTCCCAAACACCAGACATTACAATGGGCTATAATTTAACCCAACTAATAAATTAAAACTGTAGACATCATAAAAATGAACTGAAATTTTTCAAGAGGCTTGGTACATGTCCGAGGCATTCAATTTCACGACTTAGTCACTTGTGCGATTATGAGGATTTGGTAAGTTTTTTTATTTACAAATTTTTGTCTTTCATAGATCTTCGAATTTGAAAAAAATTATCAAAAGAATAAGTGAAGAAACGATCACAATAATATTTTAGATACTAGATCACATAATTTTCGAAAATACATGGGCACTAGATCCTATGAAAAATTTATCGTCCGTTTATCGTTCTTCTAAAAAAAATTATTTGCCACTGAACTAGGGATACCGTAAACGGTAAACGGTTGACCTAAATTGTTCTCATCTGGTGCCAAGAGGTATCCAGCATCCGAAGCTAAGTCTTGAGCATCGGATAAAGTCGTCTACAGCTTTCGTGTATTTTGTCGATAAATCCGAAGATATTATAGGCGAAAGGCACGAAAGGATGGAAAATTGCCAAAGCTATAAAGGATTGCAGAAAGCGTACAAATAATCCATCCAACTACATTTCCAATAAAGACATGACAGTGATCTTTTCCTCTGTTCATTCCATCGTTCATATCGGTTCGATAAACAATAACGAAGAATAGGTTCGTTCACTGGGCTTTCGATTTCCTTTCTCCTAGGTAAAAATTTTTCTACGACATGTTGTCCTCGCTTTCAATTCACCATATTTTTGTTTTTTTTTTTTTTGTTTTTTATTCTCTTTTATATCCACCGTGGGAAATGAGTCAGGTTTTCTTTCCTCGTTTAATTTTCTAAAATATTGCGCGAGACTGAAACCTGAACCGAAAGATCAAGGCGAGGAAATGTGTCTCCCTATGTATCTGAGTCTCGTTGCTGTGTATATAGTCTTATCTAATATTGGTCACGGATCAACGAATCACTTGGATCGTGCAGATGGATAAAATCGAGAAAATAATTGACGTTCCTTGAGTTAAGGAGGTAAAAAAATTCCTTTGCTGACCCCGCGAGAACTCAACCTCAACTTGGACTTCCTTATCGTCATAGTGACCGTTGTCTTTGGAACCGAGCTGATCGAGTCTTAAGGTGATCGCGGTGGGATTGGACACTGGCTACTCGAAGAGCACCGCCTTAAGTGCTGGGCTTGGTACGAAGATGATGTACCTGTTCTCGGAGTTAAGTTTTATCCACCAAGGCACCAAGGCTTCCCAACCTCTTCACCTTGGGCATTCACAGGATATAAAACTCCCGGCTAATGGATTTACATGCACCGTGAATCATGAACCGGCATGCCAACTCACTGCACTGAGGTTCGCGGTCAATGATCATATATAAAACCCGACGCCCGAGGACGAACATCCCGGTTAACGAGCCGCTCGGTTATCAAAGAGTTTTGGGAAATGTTTAACCAAAAGTTTGGTTAGAAATAAATTAACCTCGATTCTAATTCAGGAAAAACATGATTCGAGGATATTTGACTAATTTTTTCTTCCGGTTCCTCCGGGAACAAAATTTTGTTTTGACTTAATATTACGGTTTGTTGATATACGACAGACCTATATGAGTCAAGTCTTGATGAGAGGTTTAAACGAATGAGTTTTGAATTGGAGTTTTAATTTATATCTTCATACTTGAATAGTACTTGTATAAAATCAAAGGAGAGGGGTCTCTTTTGTTTTCGTTTTCTTTAAACCGTATATTGATTTAAATTTCAATATGAATATCGAACAAAGCGTGAATTGAGTGGGTTCTGAAAAAGAAAAAAGCCGATTGAAAACTCAACGTATTATACACATAGGGTAGTTAAAAATGAGTAAAAGTCCCTCGGAGGTCAATCAGTTACGATGAGTTGCAGATTGAGGTTTGAACAACGATTTTTTAACATCGATTGATTAAACTGTCATCTACTCCACTTGCTACCTTACATATAGCAGCTGAGGAATTGTTAATGAAAAGCGAAAGTAACGACGAAGATTTTTATTTTATTTTTTTTTTATTTTCAAAGAGTTTGAACATCATCATCAATCTTTGTATATATGTAGCTTTAGGAGATGATCTTCCGAGATGAGATTCCGTTGATTACTTTACTACACCGTGAAAGCGAGAACCGCATGCTTTCCAAGAATAGAACATCGCATTGCACCACGATCTGCATCGCGCCGAGCTCGGTGACCTTTTAAAATTTGCTAAGAAGACAATCTCCGTATTATTCATAGACCGTAAGATCATTTTCTCTTTTCTAAAGTATGGTAACTACTTTACCTTTAGACCTAAGCCCCTCAAGGCACTAACAACAACTATGAACTGAATAACCTGCAGAGCAAGGAAATGTTTTAAACGAAAGCGATCAGGTTGCAAACCGCAGACCCACGTCTCCCGTTGGTTAATACAGTCGCACCAAAATTCTCGAGCACAAGATGCAGCCGGAGGCCCAGAGGTCCAGCTGCGGTTGAACGTCCTCCGATGTTATGTTTATCGTGGGAGCCTGCGTCGCGAATGTTATGCCCTCCGGAGTCCCACCACCATGCATGGTACACACTCGTCTCTATTTATGACTAGAATTTTGTATTTTTTCACACGTTGATTACCGACTCAAGTTTTTAGGTGCGATTTTTCCTAATCGAAATTTTGAATCCAGAAATGACAAAAAGAATTTTTCGATCTCTAGCCCGAAGGCAAAGCCGTTTTATGCAGCTCCTAATAATCGGTACGAATTCCAAGACTAAAGGACAGGTTTGTGATATTTTTTTTTTGTTTTTGCATTTGTATAGTTCTGCGTTCATCTGGTTTATGGGTAACTCGACCGGTGTGAAGGTGGTGTAAGATGGCATAGGCGAGATGAAGAAGAAAATAAGGACGAAAAGAAACCAGCGAATGATCACGTTCTGTTATACTCGATCACTAAATGCACCTGAGATTCGTGCAGTAGTAACGAGACACGCTGACTACCTTACTCGAAGTTCAAACTGCGGTATGATCCTGCTGCAGTTCCAGTCGTATAAGTCGGGAGTTTTTATTGAGACTGACCGAAGGCCAGCAGGAAAAGATGCGTTAGTGACTTCTGTGGAATTTTATATAAAAAGAATCTCTGAACTACTACAGGATGTTAAAAATCACTATACAACAAATATTGCTGATATTTACTCAATTATTTTCATCCCTTACTCCGATAACCGTGAGGGTCGAATGATATCAGAAATTTTATTCGCAAAATACCATCTCGGATATCGAATACAGTATAAATATAAACCGTACGGTTGAGTTGATGGAATCAATTTCCTCTTTGAAATCCGATCCAATATACAAGTCGGTAACATCTCGAACCAATTAGTCAAAATTATCATATATTTAAAAGATAATCAAGTTTTATCTGGGCACTTTTAATTGTCTATTAACGAAATTATGATCGTTTTATGATATCTGATATTATCGACCAATATCGAGATAAGAAAATGGAATTTCCATTGAATCTTTAATCTCAAGGGAAAAAAATGAATAAGGTTTATTGTAAATAAAATCGATAAAGTTTGTAGGTTCTACAGTCTCAGTGATTCAGATAAAGTCACTTACACTGGAAGCCGACTAGTATCTGTCATGCCGTTCTTTGGTATACGGAATTACTAAGCCAACCTGCAGTTCACTACGACATGGAGTTGACAGGGGGTTTATTAAGTTGATAAAATGTTCCCTGTAACTTGTGTAACACAGGCTTGAGCATCGGCGAATAAAAAAAGTCGTAAAAATCTCCTTCTGATAATCTGAATAAATTTATAACCACAGCTGATTCCTAAATGGATATCTTCAGGCCCGTATTATACCCAACTTGCATCGGTGAGGGTCGTTAATATTCATAAGCAGAACTACCTTCAGGTGATTTAAAAAAATATCTTCTGAGAATCGTGTCATGGGGGGGGGAGGGATATTAACCAAGGTTTAAACATGTAAAAAATAAAATACAAATTTACCCGGAATGATGTTTGGCATAAGTACGAGTCGCGGGTTGAGGGGCTGTTGTAATCGGTTGTTTATAAACCGGTGTAAAAATTTCTCCTCTTTGTTCATTTCCTTGATTATGATGATGTTGGTGATGATGGTGATGGCTGAATCCAGCGTAAGCCACAGCTCTAGTTCCCATATATTCTGCAGCTGCAACTGCTGTTAGTTTCTCAGGTCTTTTATGCGCTACAGAATTATCGTGAAATCCACTTTCCCAATTACTTGATGTAAATTCTACCGCAGATTGTTCTCTACCAGATATTTTATCATCCTGAAATCGCCGATGCCGATAGTCAAAAAGGGGCCAATTTCGGTGTCGGATTTCCGGAATAGATAAACTCTGTAAATCTTGAGAAGTTGCAAATATTACAGTTGCTCCAAATAGTATCACGAGACACGTGTTGCCATTGATCGTCATTCTCATTTTAGTGATAATTGATGACCCCGAATTATTTTGCAGATGAAATTATCGGTGACTATTCACATTTTCATTATGATTAAAAAAATTTTTTTTTTTTTTTTATGATCACGTTTCTTCAAAGACGTGAATTAAAAAATTAATTCCTTGTTATCACTCATACACTTCACTGTGCAATATTTATCACGGATTTTATCATCAGCACAAATTATTTCCGTGCAAAATTGTTCAAAGGCAGAGGCAACACTGAACTACACTGGCTAACATAGGGACCAGCCACCACGTGGTTGCGTTGTCCGTTCACCCCTCTCCTTGGACCAACATCAACCCCTTCTCCAATTCCAACAGAATTCACTGCGTCTCGACGCCTACATATTGGCTAACTCATACTAGTCACAACAACGGAGTAGAGAGACAGTACTGAACAATGCAACGACTTAAACGTATGTATGTACAACTACTCACGTTTTCAATTCAGACGTTTGTAACGTTATAGGTATGACCCGCAGGATGAAAATGCAGAATATTTATGATATGAAAAAGCGTTAACTGATTCGAAAAAAGCTTCACAAATGTCTACTCGAACTATAGATAAAAATTTTCTAGCAAAGTTTAAAATAAAGTACTTGGAATTTGTGACGAAAGGAGCTTTTTAAAACTTCAGTATTTAAAATGCAATCAAAAAGCTTATCTTTGAAACGTCAATGTTGAACTTTTAAATAATTAAAACTTTTTTGGCTGATTTGTAGATAATAATTCTTTTTTTTTTTTTTTTGTTACTTAAGAGGAAGAAAAGGATTCAATGAATTAAGAGCCGAGCTTTATCGGCTAATTAGTTACGATTATGAGGTCAAATGTCTTCCCCAATATGTGTAAACCTCCGTCTAAGTATACAGCGTCAAATTTACGGAATTTCAGTGTGAATTGCCGTGATAAATTCGAAGAGAATTCAGCTTGACCCTTGAACCAAGATCCGTGCTCATCTACATTCAGACTCGAATTTCTTCGCAGCTATAGGGACTGAGTTCTGGGAATATTTGCCCGACAAAATCTACTGGGGTGTTAAGGGTCCTCCACGATCATTTTGGTATAGACAGTTCGTTTCATTCGAAAGACACGTTAAAATTGCGATTTTCTAATATTATTTTATTTATTCTTTTACCTATTTCACAGAAGTTTATTCACCCGAAAAATAAAAGGGTCAAGATTAAATGGCACAAGCCTGCAGTGTCATCGGTTATCTCGAAGTCCAGAAATAAAATACAAAGGACACGTCGTGAAAATGATTTTCGAATAAATTCGCTCTTCAAACTAATTTACAATAAGGTGGACAAAAAGACGTAAAATTTTTAAAAAATTTCAGCTGCTCATAAAGCAGCCTGTTTAACTGAACACTATCTACACTTTACCTCATATACCCACCATGGTAATAACAATCTGTCGTCACCGCCGAGTAAGTACACAACATGTATGTACCAATGTTGAGACTAAAAGTTGTACAGCTGATCTTTGAATAGATATCCTGGGTTAACGGCAGTGAAATTGTTTGAGAAAAAAAAAAAACTAGAAAAAGAAAAATCTTTACACTATGTATGTACGTACGTATAATGCGTAAGGTACTTATACTCAACGGTTATAAATTAGAATAGTGACTAAAACGTATCTTGAAATCGGTTTATAAATCACTATACGTACACTAGATACGAGTTTACAAATACCGTAGATATATACAAGAAATTATTGAGTCTTAGTATCACCATAGTAAGTATATCCTGTATTAGATACCCTGGAGCATTGTAACTGCTGTAGGAATCGTCTGCTTAAAGGATAAGTAAATAGAGGGTTACCATTGACGTTAAGAATGATCGTGAAAGATTTACCCCATTACGGAAAATAGAAAAAATAATATTAAAAAAAGTAAAAAAATAGGAAAGATAAAAAAAAAAAAAAATCAACATACATGGGGGCCACACTTTGTCTCGTATAGATAGTCGGGGCCGTGTTCAACAGTGCGGATGTCAGTGCTAACGTAGGTATCTACGTTCTTTGTCGGACCTTGCGGCGGGCTGGCTAGCTGGACTGCTGCAAATTGCAACAGCCACTGTCGCTGTACTTATGTATAGAATAACCATGTACATACATACATTTTCATACTACGTATTACGATATTCTCATAGTATAGTGTCTCTGCATTTCCGAGTCGACTGATTCTGCTTTGTCCTGTTGCAGTTGGTTGAAAGATAACCGGCTTGATTGTGCTAAGCAAATTGATAATTTATCACGATATAGAAATATTTATATACGTTAGGGTTATATCTATATACGGATTTCACAACTGTACTTCCAGACACTCGAAGACAGGAGTGTAATTTACCGTTATGAAAACAATCTGGTTATGCAGAGATAATTACGTTTAAAAAAAAAACAGATTTAACTACGATTTAAGACAATCAGAAATCTTTCAAATTTTAATCAAATCGACTGTAAGTCTTTCACACATTTCGATAGAATAATCCTGTAAGAATATTTCACCGTAAATTTTTTGGAGAAAATTTCCAAAATTTAAGACAGAAAAGTCGAAAATGTAGAGTGATGATAGGTCCTGTTGATCGGTTTAGGGATTATTCTGATCTTTACCTTTTTTAAGACTAATTTCAAAGGATGCAAGATTCACAAATATCGTTGGGGATTCAGAAAATCTTTTTCTCGTTCTTTTGGATCCTTAGCGAACCCGGATTTTGCACATGCAACGTCGTTATTACCAAACCTGGAATAATTTTTCCCCGTAAAGTACCCCTAAAAGGTAGAATTATGTACCTTCAATCTTAGCCTAATTGTCACGAAAAAATTTTCCGAATTCCGAAAACATGTTTACAAAAAAATATAAAAAAAGAAAAAAAATATTTTAAAAGCGGGTTTAATTTTTTGATACCAATTCGAGTGGATCTACCGGTAGCCTTAGCGCGTAGGTAGATTGCAGTGGTTTTACTGGGCTGGTTCGCAAAACGAAGATCTCACTCGGATATAATCTCCCGCATGGTAAGATATCTCGATTTCTCTCAGCTACATATCCCGCCTAGTGATCCTGGAGGATTCTAGAGGCGAGAGAGGAGACCATGGTGCTGGATGAATAAAAGGAAGAGTCTAGGCTGCCCATTGTCTGGACATCACGAATAAATACCTATTTTATTTTAGTGAATAATTCATTAGGACTCGAGTAGAATAGAACAACGAAGAGAATACCGACGCGGGAGATTATTAAGCGGTCAAACTTGTCTTAGCAACTGTGTAGGATGAGGGTATAAATTTTTGAATAGATTAACAAAAATTGAGAAGAATAATTCTCCCATATTCAAAATTGTAATAAAATTTTTCTTAATTAATTCAACCAAAATATCAAAACGATAAAATATCCTTACAGAAATATAATCATATGAGTTTCGTTTACTACTTTAGCAAGTAACGTTGTTCATCGTTCAACGAGGCCATAATACTCCCGACAATATTTCCTATTATGGACATGAAGTATGGAACCTTGACTGGTCGCTACGTCTTGTACGATAAATAAATCACAAAGATAAAATAAGTCTTTGAGGAATGGGACGGCAGTTGAATCACAAAAATAATTGTAGAAGAGATTCAAGTTAGCTCGTTTACTTAGATTGAAAATGATTTTATACAGAATAAGATATTAAAACCTTTGTCGATGTATATGTCGTGTAAACTATGGATGGTACAATTGTTCTCGTTATTCATTATCAAGTTCTATTTACACAGCTTTGCAGTACCTACATATGTCGACACTATGTCCACAGCTTCTTCTTACCTCATCGCTTCATCCGTCTTCGATATCGCGGTTTATTGCTTTGTCGTACCAGACGACTAAAGGATATCTGTATCCGATAATCATAGCATATTATTGACCTCAGTAATAAAATTCTATTGACTTAATAGAATCCATATATAATTTTGTAAATATGTTGAATCAAGACGGAAGTAAGATAGATCTTTGCAATTTTATTTGAAATATATTAAAAGGTATGCAAAGTCTTGCAATAGTGAAATTATTATTCTTAGAGTATTTGTCGGAATACAAAAGAGAGAGAAGAATTTTTCTTTATATGACTTTCATCCCTTGAATTAGGGAATATTAAATTTTGAATTTAAATTGATAGAATAATAGTCAGAATTAGGGGATAGGTGTAGACAATCTTTTATTACATTTTATTATGGTATACAGAATTCTCTGCTGTGGAGTACAGGGCGCGCAGAATCAGTCCGGTTATGCAAATTGCGAAAGGCCTGTCTTACCGACTGTAAATTTCCTCGTTTAAGACCACGACCTTTTACGAATGGTTTGCAGATGCCACTGCATGGTAAAAAAAAAAAATAAGAAAAGTGAAATAAAAAAAAAAATCTTCATAATTAACGCTGGAACGTCTCATAAAGACCTCGTCGAAAGTCTCATCGCTAAAAAAGACATTCATGGGTTGCAGAATAATCATTTTTAAGTAACCGATATGACTAAAAATCTCGCTGTAACGAAAATTTTGATAAATTTTTAAAAACTGATTTTTTTTTATCTTGTGGGAAAATTGAGACGCTCAAATTTGTCGATGAATGAATTGAGAGGCACTTCCATGGACAACATTTAGGCGTTTCGTTTTTATGGATCTGATGAACCATTTCCTGCGAAAGTCCCGCACCGTCGATAAACAGAGTTTAACTTAAGAAACTCCCCTTAAGGGGACCAATACAACTTGGATTGGGAAATTCGGAGTACTCCAAAAGTCATTGATTTGTCAACCAAAGTTTATTTCACATGAAAAAAAATTTTCTTTGAAAAATTTTGTCGTAAGGTTTCAGGCACATCGTTAGTCCAATTCAACCTCTCAAGATTTTGCTTTCTTTGGACAGTAATTCTAGATCTTATGAACGTAGAGATCGGTAAAAAAAAAATCATGTGAAAAGTTACGGTCGATTATCCAAAATTTCCAAAATTTAGGCCACTAATTTGAAAATAATTTAGCCAATACGATATTATAAAAAAAATCCCTTGTTCACATGATGAGGATTTCTTTTCTGAACAAAATAAGCCCTCAACAACCCTAATCGGACTAACGATGTGCCTAAAACCTTATGCCAAAATTTTTCAAAGTAGATTTTTTTTTTTTTGATGTAAAATAAACTTTGGTTGACAAATAAATTCATTTTGGAGTACTCCGAATTTCCCAACTCAAGCTGTACTGGTCTTCTTAAGCCACTCTCAGATAGGTGTCCGCGGGTCACAGTGATTTTGAATTCGATTCAAGCCAGCCACATCCTATTGACAATATGTGAACACGTCTATTCATAAGACGTCATTCTCCAGACTGAATTCTCGTAGAAGGCAATATCTTGTCAGCCGTTTAGGATCTTTCAAATTTTTCGAAAGATTCACATTCAAGTTTCCTTAGTTGCATACAGAATTCCATATCATAAAATATACCACATCCTCCCAAGTCATCCCAGCTTTTATATACTAACAGAAATCTCTCCCTTACACGTCGGTGTGTTTGGAGGCAGAAAAAAAAGATTTGAAAAAAAGCGATGTAATTGGATTGTAATTAGGGTAGATACTCGTCTCCGTGGTAAGTACTGGGCGATGCAGTTGGATGAATTTAAAAGGTGAGCCGCGCGTGTAATCACGAAGTCGTTACCTTAATTAACTGCCACTTTAAGTTAATAAATCATTCCAAAGAAAAGAGTTAAGAATCAAGAAGGCGAGGATAATGGAAGCGAGAAATACTGCAGGAACGAACGTTCCACTCGACTATTTCTCAGGCAAATATTTCGCTTCGAATAATTCTCGTTGAGTTTGTTTGGAAAATCCTATAAGAATAATAAATAGCGATCCGATGGGAATGGAGTAGGTATCTAGGTTCTGACCCACTAACACCGTCCTGTGACGTCATCAGGCTCCCGTTCCAGGTTTGATAAGGGTGAGTTTACCTCCGTCTGACCTATACCTTCTTTTTTTACTGCAGAATGAATTGCCGCCGTAAACTATCGCTGCCTGCGTACGGTTACGACTTGATTTCGTCGCTAATTGGCTTACCATTTATCTAAGTCACAACGTTCTTATTCAAAATTAATTTCCAAACTTTTTTATGACGTTGAGTAAGTTTAGGTACGATAGACTGAAATTCAACTTCAGTAATTAGAACTTCTTCCGGGTTTTAAGGGGACCCTTAAGGGGACGTCTGAAAAATTCGGAGTATTCCAAACTGCATTTATTTGTCAACTAAAGTTTATTCCACATCATTAAAAAATTTTTCTTTGAAAACCTTTGTCGTAAGGTTTTAGGCACATCGTTAGTCCGATTAGAATCGTTGGGGGCTCATTTTGTTCAGAAAAGAAATCCTCATCGCGTGAACGAGGGAATTTTTTTTATAGTATCGTATTGGTCAAGTTATTTGCAAAATTAGTGGTCTAAATTTTGGAAATTTTTAATGATCGACCGTAACTTTTCACATGATTTTTTTTATAGTGACCCCTACGTTCATAAGATGTAGAATTACTGTCCGAAGAAAACAAGACCTTGAGAAGTTGAATTGGACAAACGACGTGCCTGAAACCTTACGACAAAGTTTTTCAGTAAAAAAATTTTCTTTTCATGTAAAATAAACTCGAATTTCCTAATCCAATCTGTACTGGTTCTCTCAAGGGATGATCACGTCGTACGATCGTTCTTTATAGACGAGCCCAAAAACTCAGTAAGTAAAGGTTTTCCTCGCTTCTCGGAACCACGAAACCCTTTTTGAACCCTCGTTTAAACTGGGTTATGGACAAGATCAAAACTAATTCCGTAGCAGTATAATGTTATGCAGATCGGTAGGTTATCGGGACATTAATCGGAGTAGGGACAGACATTAGCGTGACATGTACCTTTTTGCTAGCGTGACGCCCGAATATTTATACTATATACTAAAAATGTTGATTTACCGTATCTGAGTTCATCTAATTTTAATAGTTTGTCAAAAGTTTAATCGAAAAATAAAAACCCATTTTTTATTTATTTATTTATTTTTTTTTTGCAACTTATTTTGAGTCTTAATTATCGAATAGGAAATAGTTTCGTTACAATTAGACAACTTCAGAGATGTTATAATATGATTTAAGGTATGAAACTGCATATGAAACTAAAATCGATTATTTATCCATTGTCTAAATTTTTCGGCTTCAAATGTTGTTTACACATTTTTTTTTCTTCTTATTTTATAACAATTTTTTTTTATTTTTTTTTTATAATATTTATTTTTTACAAAACGGGATTTCCGAATCCTTTTGACGAGGCAGGAACATCTTTGAGCGACATCATACACCCGCAGGGATATGCTAGCGCTTAGGTATTTCGCCTTGGATGACTATCCGCGAAAAGTGGTTAGTTTAAAAAAAAAAAAAAAAAACTAAAATCAAAAAAAAAAAAAAAATCCTCAAATATAAATTTTATATTATTCACTAGCTCATAGAAAAGTGAGCAATTCCACGGGGCATATTTCGCACGTGGTTTATAGCCTAAAGGCAGACGTCTTTTTTCCAATTTACTTATCTACTCAACTAGTCGGAATTACTACGAAAAAAAAAAAAAACTCATAGACGCGTTAACGAAAGGGTTAAAACGTGAGTAATGTTTAAAAATTGAAAACAAAAAAATTACTTAATAACTGCAGTTAGATTGTGAATAAAACGATCATTTTTCCTATTTCTGTATATCAATTTTCAACTAATTTATCCTCAGCTAGAGCTTCTATAAAATTTTATATCTATTTGTGCGAATATTATTCTCTCAAGACTCATTATAGATTCGATATTAATATATTTACCTTAAATTTTTTGGTGAATATTTCTTTTTAATACTCTCGTTTTCAGGTCCCCCGTTTATAAGTATCTGCTCACGGCCCTTCTATGTTTCGGCTAGTCGATCAACCCCTCAGTTACAGGCAGCGTGCCAGCGAGTGGATCTATAAGGTAAGTTGCCAGCCGAACCCAACACCACTTCCGGTTACGTCAATTATAATTTTTTTTTTTTTTTTTTCTTCTCTTCATTTCTTTACTTCTTTTTTTATACAAGGTGGTTGTACTGGATACATACTGCAAGAGCTTGCCAAATGGGTCACAAAAAATGAAAAAAAAAAAAAAAAAAAAAAAAAATATGTTAATTCCATATCCTATACCAAACGTGAATGTTAAGGACTTGAATAACGTTTATATACGAATAGGGTGGATGTAATACCGCATTAGAATTTTCTGCTCTGAACGAGCTCAATAACGGTGTCTTTTTTTTACTCACATTTATATCAGCTGAACATTTCTCATTTCCAGTTTTGCAGTGAAATCAATTCAACACAGATACGAAGCTTAGCTTATGAATTATCGGTCGTTATTGACACTCTCATACTATAGTCAGACATGATCGAATCGTACATAGAAATGTAACGTATAGATATACGAGTTTATAAGAATCTGCAATGAAGTATCATTATTAATATTTAAGGGGGCATATTAACCTGAAAAATTGTTATTACTATTTTTGTTGTTTAACAAAAACCCAATCCCAAAATCAAAATCAAAAGAATAAAATAAAGAGAATGAGTCGAAAAAAAGAGAGAAAATACAGTGAAGGATAAAAAAAGCGAAACCGTTCTTCCCGGAATCAATTTCTTCGACCTTATCCACTCGATTTCTCCGGAACTACTTGACCTAGGGTTTTGAAATTTGCAGAGCTTTTTCTTATCATTCTTGATAAGCAACCCACGAATGAGTTAATCTGACCCACCAATCGGTAGATAAAACATAATTACATCCAAAATTTCAATGAATTATAAAAAACTTAATTGTTTTTGGATAAATTTACTCAAAAGATACATAAAAAAAAAATCCTTACAAAAAAAATAATCAACGAATCGTTTGGTTAGCTCGAAATGCAGTTAGAAAAAATAACAAATGTAGGTATTCTGAGGGATGGTCAAGGACAGATTTATAAACTATTTTTAGTACGGAATGGTACACCTTCGTGTTTCTCGAATCACGTTTACCAGCTATAATACCTCTTGCAGAGTTTTGTGTTCGAGTTTTGATAGCGTGTAACTAATTTATCAGAACCCCCCTTTTCCCAGTTCCGACTCCACTGATAGTTTCTAAAATTGAAAACGTTTATTATAAGTAAACTAAAACTGATCCAAGGATTATATCAGCAGATGTTGTTCCTGTGGTCTCGTGATCCGGTACCAGATCCCCGAACTGGTCCTTGGCTTGCTTGGTTTGCAACGGCAGTTGTAATCTGGCGTTGTCGACGTCATATTGCAAAAAGTATCCTGTCAATATCACCATTTCGTATTTTGAAAAGACGAAGAACTGTGGCACCGGTCAGAATAAATAAAAAATCCGAATCACGATCTAGTCTTAATTTGGTATTGAATCCAAAGACAACAACCGGTATAAGGACCAGGGTGAAGAGATTGTGCACTGGTGATGGTCCCCATGTCCAATCGAATTCATCGACGACATCTCAACCGATAAACTACAGGGTAACGAGAAGTGGTAAAATTTATGGAAAATATCACCACAAAGTGTCTTTGCCTAAAAACCAGTAGCACCAAACTGTCCCAAATTTGTTTACACATTATTATTAGTATTATTATTATTATTATTATTATTATATTATCATTGTGTTGTGTTTTCATTGTATTTTACTTGTGCGAGTATACGTCGATCTATTTTTTAAGTACCGATAGTATCGGCGGTATAAGTTTACAAATTTTTATTACATCAATAAACGATCAAATTCAATGATGCACCTTCCGAGGGTCATCCAAAAAGGAAAAAAAAAATTAAAAAGAACAAGAAACTAACAACAATTGGGATGGGTATAAAAGAATTATACTGCTTTGAAGGATCAGAAGGATATAACTTTGTACGCTAAGTTTTACGACGTACTATAAAACTTATTTCACTTGAGGTTAGTCGTAAAAAATTTTTCCATCCCCTGTTAGAAAAAGAAAAAAAGAAAAAAAAAAAAAAAATAAGATCAGTTTGTTTTACTCACTTTTTATACCCTTGAGCTTTTCACAGCTCGACAAACCCTTTTCCGAGACGGTTTCAATCATAAAGCATCGATTTTAAGACATGTAGATTATACATGATGTACCTACACTCTTAAGACTCGCTTATTTACATCCCCAATCAGTATTGTAGATTTTCGATACAACATGATCATAAAGTAAAATGAAGCTGGACGCCAGTTTCGGTGGACTGGCGCCCGCGAGTCCTATGCTTACCCTCAGATCAATAAACGTCGCGTTTACATACAGAGCTTTAGGGCTCTAGGATACTACAGCCTCCGAAAATTTTTCAAATGAATTATTAGTTACATGTCCAATATTAAAGCAAGCTGATAAAAATCGAGGATACATATTAGTCTGAAGAATTTTTATATTTGTCGATTTTTGGTTTTAGTTTTTTCGTTTATGTTTGGTTTCATTTTTTTTATTTTTTTATTTAATTTTTTAACAAATTTGCCAAAATGCTACTTTAGAACCTAAGACCTCGAAATTTGCAGAACTGTTTGTCATCATGTTTGACTATCGGATTATCTGCGGACTTTTTTCTCTCATTCGGTAGATAAAACGAACGTATGTATGTACTAGGGTGCTTCGTTTTAGACGAGTTTTTTTTTTTTTGGTCCATTCACGGAATAATGTTCTGAACATATAAAAACAAATTCTCATCAAATATTAGCTCTTAATTTTAATTCTAAGAACTCGCGAAATGAATTTGAAATTTTCCCATTTGATTAACACGTGAATTTTAATTTTTTTTTTTTTTTTTCAATTATCCATAGCTTCGCAGCATTTCATCATATTTAATCGGCGATAGGTGGAAATGACACAGGAATTTTTCCTCTTCAAAAGTGTATGTAGCCAATTTATGTTTTGCAACCGGCCTCGCCCGGTAAAACATCTTGAAGCTACTTTTTTTTCAAATTTCATGGTTTTTTTAATTGTTCTCGTAAACCACTAGCTTTACAACGAAATTGTATAGTACTTTTTTATAGGAAATTCAATTTACTACAAAAAAAACATCATGTAAGCCATAACCGTAGAGCTAGTAGTTTTCGAGATAAATCCAATTAAGCATTCCAAAATTTGAATAATCGCTGTTCTATCAGAGATTTTAGTATTTTTTAATGGCTACAAAACATAAATTGGCTACGTACACTTTTGAAGAGGAAAAATTCCTCTGTCATTTCCACCAATTGCCGATTGAATATCATGAAATGCTACGAAGCTATAGATAATTGAAAAAAAAAAAATTAAAACTTACGTGTTAATCAAATGGGAAAATTTCAAATTCATTTCGCGAGTTCTTAGAATTAAAATTAAGAGCTCATATTTGATGAGAATTTGTTTTTATATGTTTAGAACATTATTCCGTGAATGGACTAAATAAAAAAAAAAAAACTCGTCTAAAACGAAGCACCCTAATGTATATTGTGACCGAAATTTCTATGAATTATGAAAAACTCAATTTATCCGATTTATCTAGCCAAATCGGAATATTGTTTAAATTTGTCGATGGATAGTTCGAAAGGTACAACTATGGACTTGCTATGAAAGTTCTGTACCGTAAAAATTCGTACAGCCTTCGAACTCTGACTAAACTTTATAAAAATTAAAGTTGGAATTATTTTTCAATCATGTTTCAAGTACCCTTAAAGTGAATAATAATTATACGATATACGTTTCGAAATGAATAATTAAACGTAACTTTTGGTTATACGTGATGGTTTATCGTCGCTATTCTAGAATTTCTAAAAACCAAGTAAATAATTGGATCATTTTTTTTTGTTTCTGTTTTTTTGGATGATGTCTTAAAACTGACCTGAGTATGTCTTGTATATGAAAGCGAAGATTGTACTGTACAATTTTCTCGAATAATAAAATAATCCGTAATTATAACTACGAAGGGGCTTTTTCGGTATCCCGATACTCTTAGAAATTATAATAACGAAGTCTTCAATGAATACGTTTATAGGCAGTTAAATCCATGGGAAAACAATGTTCACAGTAGCGTGGGCAGGTTTCGTATCAGAGATGTGCCTATTTAAGTGACATAATACCGTACCGGTATCTGCAAAATGAGTAAAGTACTCAATGAACAGGGTAAAATTAAACCGAATAAAATTATGCCAAATTTAAAGGTACCAGTACAGCTTGGTATGAAAAATTCGGAGTACTCCAAAATGGATTTATTTGTCAACCAAAGTTTATTTCATATCAAAAAAAATAAAATTCTTCTTCGAAAACCTTTGTCGTAAGGTTTTAAGCACATCGTTAATCCGATTAGGGTCATTGAGGGCTCATTTTGTTTAGAAAAAAAATTCTCATCACGATGAAGGAGGGAATTTTTTTTATAATATCGTATTGGCCAAGTTATTTGCAAAATTAGTGGTCTAAATTTTGGAAATTTTTGATAATCGACCGTAACTTTTTACATGATTTTTTTTATACCGATCCCTACGTTCATAAGATGTAGAATTACTATCCGAAGAAAGCAAGAACTTGAGAAGTCGAATTGGACTAACAATGTACCTGAAATCTTACGACAAAGTTTTTCAAACAAAATTGTTTTTTGATGTGAAATAAACTTTCGTTCACAAATCAATGGCTTTTGGAGTACTCCGAATTTCCAAATCCAAACTGTTTAGTGAGTAGTGAGTAGGTATATGTACACACCTACGTCATCAACTTACCATATTCGATACCAGCGAATAATTTCTGTATACCAATTTAGTAAAATTTTAATCTTCTCAAGGTAAGGTCAATCCTTAGTCCATTTAACTTCCACATGGCGTCTACAGGACTGGGTTGTTTCATTGTGTACGTTCTGATTTCCCTGTTTTTAATTAACTTCGAAAACCGTGAACGTGCTTTAGACACCGAGCAAGAAAACTTAATCAACAAAGTTGCAGGGTGACTTAGATGAAAGAACAATTCACTCTACCTATATCTGATTTGATTAGAACAGACCAGAAAGCGTGCAGCGTATCAGCAAGGGGCCGAAAGTAAATTTAAACGATAGTATTTTTAGTTTTAACGAAGCTAAGTAATAGTCAATCAACGATTTGCCTACATAGGATCAAAATTAGTTGTAAACTGGATTCTCCATTCCCAAGGGACTTTCCAAAGCCAAGAGATGCATGCGATGTATTCATCTTCAATTGAAATTTCAAATTTCCCATTTAAATAACACGTGAAAAATTTTTCTTTCACTAAAAATATTATAACTTTTGAACCGTTTGAGATAAAAAATTGGCGCTAGCATATTCTTGTAGGGCATTAAATTTCCTAAAAAAAAGTCCCGGGAGTCGAAATTCTAAACCCAATAATTCGTATACTTACGGGCTATGAAAGTCTAAAATAAATTGTAATAAAGAAATTTTTATTAACGATTAAAAAAAAAAAAATTAATGACTAAAAATGCAATAAATTCGAAATAAAAAAGTTAAAGCTCCATTTAATTTATGAACTTAGTATGTAAACTACATTTTTTACTCACTTTATCTAATTTTAATTGATATTTTTGATAAAAAAAAGCCCTAAATCCGTAAAATTCTGTTTATTGTAGACTTTCATGGCCCGTAACTACCTATACGAATTATTGAGTTTAGAAATTCGACTCCGGGGACTTTCTTTTAGGAAATTCAATGCCCTACAAGAATATGTTAGCGCAAATATTTTATCTCAAACGGTTCAAAAGTTATAATATTATTAGTGAAAAAAATTTGTTTTACGTGTTATTTAAATGGGAAATTTCAAATGGCCAGCGACACCTTTTAAAATTGAGCTAAAAATTTTTCCTAACGGGAGAATTTTTTTCTCAGTATATGTATAGGCTTATTTGAAGCCATGACAGCGATAGGTTAGTTTTTTTGGCTCACCCTAATGTACCTACTAGTTTTCTGTCAACGGTATTGTTCAATCTGCAGGATATTCAATTGTACTCGATGATAGGCACACTATCGGTTTATTGAAAATTTATTTGGTACCTCGAACATAGTAAAGGTCTCTCACAACGTTTACGCCACTATAATGGAATTTTATATGTGTGAAAGAATGTCGATTCTTGGTGGTTAAAATTGGCAGTAAATATTTTCTGCCGTTTACGCGTATATAGTGACATATTTTTATGCCTTATTTTTTATAGCCATTATCAAAATACGTTATACAAAAAATATATATATATATATATCAATAAATTTACGCCGATTTATTTCGCATTTAGATCTCTTCGATTATTATTATTATATGCAAGCTGTAATAAAAACGAAAGTGGTTATAGATCATAATTTATCACTTGTCCGAATTTCCTGATCCCTGTAACACTTCGAAAAGAGGGTGACTTTCGGTTATATGTAGTGGATTTAGAATATGGAGAAGATTTACATTCTGCTGATCCAGCATCACTCCAGATCTGCCTGTTGCAGGTTAAAAGACTCCTTCATCGTCAGTCTCTTACTAAATTTATATCTCATTTAGTTCAGAGTGTTTTATTTTCGACTCATTTATCCCTTAGTCAAGTGTTAAATACTTTTAAAGTCTATTTGACGTCGCTCTAATGAGTTGTTTACTCCTAGGTAATGGGGTGAAACCAATCTGTCTCCTTGTACCAAAATTCTAAAGCAAGTTCTTACTTAAAATAGAAGAAAACTTGTTTCACAAAAGCTTATACCTATAATTCGAAATGGGTTTACGCAAAATTACCTTATAGTCCGATTAAGGGCGAATAAAATAACTAAATTTTTTTTTTTAAATAAATCAAATTTCTTCTACATCTTAAGGTATTCAAAAAAACTCAAAATTTCGTCTACATTATTAAGTATTGAGGGATTTTATACCGTTGAAAAAAAAAACTTTACTTCCAATCCGTGGGGCTTTTTTTTATTATTCATAATCGTGGCTACCGATAATCGGTTTGAAAGCGCAGTTATCTTAATTCATGAATAAAAAATGAAAGAAATTTTTCCTTAAATAAAAAAAATTTACTCAAATTTTAGCTTCAGCGCTTCGGACGTAAGCGCGGCTTGCATTAGCCGCGCGTATGTACGCGGTTTCCCAAAAGCACGGTGCCCCTAACGGCTGAGTCATCTCCAAAACGTTGCCCGGCCGAATCGGGGGTGGCGCGCGTGCGTCGTCTACGTATCGACGCCACGGCTCCCGGGACGTCGGAGCGTCGGGACGCAAAGTCGACAGTAGTCACCCCCAGGTTGGTCGGCCAGGTGGTTCTTCGGAGCGCAGTTCATCCCTTCTAAAGGGGTAGTTCCTCCTGCGAATCATCCTACCGCCTATTCTTAAATCTATAGGATAACCTAACTTACAATTTGAATTTTAAGTTTTTGTGAAATAAAAATAATAATAAACAAATTAAAAAAAAAAGTAGTGGCCGGTGTGCACGCGGGCGGTCAAGATGAGACTGAAAAGGTACGTGTTTAAAAAT
Source organism: Macrophya annulata (assembly GCA_963924015.1). Lineage (NCBI taxonomy): Eukaryota > Metazoa > Arthropoda > Insecta > Hymenoptera > Tenthredinidae > Macrophya > Macrophya annulata. Next base: position 10,675,570 of record OZ001257.1, on the reverse strand, counting down.
ATTCAACGAATAGATTCGGTAAATACATCAATTAAAGATGGCAGTGTTTTGTAACATGGAGGTGGGATGCTGCATGGACCGCGTTCCCCGCCGAGCTCAGGGTCGAATTTCAGACCGTAAAAAATCATATCGACGAATTTAAGAAACGAGCGGGAATTAAAAAAACGAAAATATCCTTTACTTTAATACAAACAGTAGTTTTATTTTTGTATTTAAATTTTCAGGAACTATATGTCAGATCCATCGGCTGCTACTCTGTCTGAAAAAGATTTTTTTTATTGAATTCAACATTTTGATGAATCATTATTATTATTTTTCTTTTTTTGAATCGAAACTGAAGGTTCAAAATGAAAGTGCCCCCCTTTTTGGTTTTTGTTTTTTTTTTTTTCTTTTGGACTACTACAAAAAATTTTTAAGAGAAAATAATTGCAACAAAAAAAAAAAAAAAATGGAAAACTTTGTACCCAAAATAAAAAGATTTCAATATAAGGAAGAACCGATTTGAAGAATAACGGTGGAAAAATTTGTTATTTTTCAGTTAGCGAATTCTGTTTGTAAAGATTTTATGAAATGATATATTTTTGTCGAGGGGAATTCAATGATGAAAAAATTCTTCTATTCAAAGTTCCATAATATGGTTACTGGAATTATTGTTTTATTTATTTATTTATTTTTTTAATCTATTCAACCGTCTAGAAACAGATATTCGATAATTTAGTTTAGATGTGATTCGCTTTAGATTTTCTTGCTCGGGATCCCCCACTCCAGAGTATCGAGCCGGCCACCTTCATCCCTTAAAACAAAGAAACTGGTGCAATTTCATTGACTTAACTTAAGAACTCTTCTTCATAAAGCAAGTTATTTGAAGTTGAATAAAAATGTCGATTTCTTAAATACGAGTATGAAAAAAACAAATAACGCAATTTGCATTCGGACTATAAACGCAAACTTTTAAGAAACAATTTTTATCCGCAAGCTCGTTCACTGACATGCGCATTGTAGCCTGCAAAATAATAATCCAGTTAAAACGTACGTAATAAAATAAGATTTATTATATCTTCGACATCGATATAGCTGAAATTGCCATAGTTTTTACTTTATGAAAATTTTTATCATTCTACCAGAAAACAACCGGTGAGATGCTGGTTGCATTACGGAAAAATGAATCTGCGTCTCGCTTACCCTAATTTCACCGATTGAGACGGGCTTTATTTTTGCACCTTTGTTTCCGATACTTTACACGACCTACTCTACATCCATAATAAGAAACTTGATTTTGATGGTAACAATCGGAGACAATGTGGTCTATAAATTATTCGCATTACACTACAAGCTGGGAAATTAAAAAAAACTAAATTTTCTAGTTCCATTCATAGAAAGTAATCATTAAAAAACTGGGTTAGGGTGGGAAAAATATCCGACTTTATGTGGCCTAGGTCGGCCTTGGTAGGCTTAGGACCTAGGGCAACAAAACCGAGCCCTTCGTAATGGCGTTTTCCTCCTCCGCACTGTCATAATTCTGGTAAAGGGCGAGTCGACGAAGGGAAAAAGCGGAAATGGTTTGGTGATACTTAGCAAAAGGAAGAGGAGGAGGATCGGTGATTTACCGGGTTTAATATCATCAGGGTAAAGATTTTTTTTTTTTTTTGTTTTCTACTGATTACCAGATGAAATGTCCCTCACGGAGTGGAACGGGATCAGTATAGAGGCCTGGAATTTTGCCAAGAGTATTTCATCCCCCTGGGTTCGTATATGTATGTACACATACATACCTATCGTACTCATTCTGTAACAGAATATTGATCGGTTTGCTTGCCCAATTGCAAGTGCGAATGGTGGGAGGACAATTTGATGCTTTAAGTTCGCGTGCGTATAGTAGGTATATATAATATAGTATTCACAGTTTCAATTACGCTTATTTCACTCACTTTTAAAAATTACCAAGGATAAAACTAACCGATATATGTACATACGTATGATATTTATCACACACTTCCGGGAGTAGTAAAACTCATCTTAACTACCGTTTCGAGTTATTATTCCTCTTCCTCCACTTCCTCAACGTCACGTCCGTCAACTTTCTCATCCGCTGTAATAAATCGGTAATTTGGTCACTTTCAGCAAAGTAGGTAAACACTTTCATTCAATTTTTCATAGTCCTTTGCTGGATTGAAAAACCAACGTAATTCGATGGTATTCATCTATCGTGAACTGGTTAATGGTCAAGAGTCAATTCTGAACGTCAAAAGAGTGCATTTGCATCATTTAATAACGATCAGAGGTCTCATGTTCTGTAAATGACCACTTCTTTACTGAAATGAAAAATAATGACAAAAAAATGGTATGGTTGCATAAGAAAACTAATTAATTATCGCTAAAACTGTGAGATTTGTCCTCATTACCATTGGTGAAATATTTCATGGTGCAGAAAACGATGAAATTTGCAAAAAGCTCTAAGCATTGTGTTTAATTTCTATTTTGGTCAGGATCATTGTTATTTAATGTATTCAAAATCCCCCTTGAAAATGTCTCACCAATGAAATTACAAAGTAGATTAACATCCTGCAGTCAAGGCTTATTAAATCTAATTGAATAAAATCTGAACTGTAATTTCCCGATATTTGAAAATATACTTAGAAATTCCATTACTTAATGGACGTATGGAATTACCCGTAATTACCAATACTGGTTAGTTTGCTATTTTCTTCTTGGAATATCCTGAGCAATACTGAGAAGCCTCGTAACAGTTTCACACCACTTATATGTCATAAAGCTGTTTCTAAATGTGCTACTACTCTGAACGTGTAGATGTGTAGTCCATAGGGAGCATGTACATACATATATATTCACAAGTAAAAGACACAGGGGCGAATGCTTAAGCACGTGCAACGAATGGAGTCAAAGAGAACTACAAGGTTTCGTAAGCCGTTTTTCATGCATATCAGCATTGACCACGACCAACAAACACGTGTCGTATGTAAAGACCATATAGAGCCAAGGGGATGTGTGAATATGTCTACGTGTGACCTAACACGTAGAAATCAGTTACCTACCCACGCCAATTTTTTTCCATGTCAAGTCATAATTATGTTAAAAAAAAAATTCATACAAGTACACATGGTACTTTAAGTAGGCTAAGTGAACCACATTATGTATGTAGCACACCACTTTTGATAATAAGTTTTCAATGTCACTTGAACATTTCTTTCTTTCTTTTTCCGTTTTTTTTTTTTTTTTTTTTCAATTTTGCAGCACGAAAGAGATCGAAATAGAGTAGAATTTTTTGATATATCAGAATATTCTACAGCACTATAAGTTCGAAACTGTAAAGCCGATAATCTAATCAGCATTAATTACAATATGAGGTAATGTGGCTTCTTAAAGTCACCACTTGTGCATCTGATCATGATGCTAAGAAATTGGAACAAAGCATCGACCACATTAATTCTGACGTCAATTTGGTATCTTGAAATTTCAACGTTCTGGATTTCCGATTTTTTATGCTATGAAAACGAAATTTTAGATCAGCTAGAAGTTTCAACCTCAACGTTTGTGCTTTTAATTGGATTCAGACCCCCTTAATCAGATCAACAGTTGTATAACTTACCGTAACAAAACATGACGCTAATATATATGAACATAGATATGCATGTAAGTGTATATATACTAACTACTTCATTCAAGATCGACATGGTTAAATTATGAATGACGGTCGATACCGACGACTCATACGACTTGGCCATGAAGTAGACCTTGTGAAAAACGGGAAACCTTTTGCAAGCTATGGAACACGCATTCCGTGTACCTACCATTATCCAGGGTACACGTAGAGCCTTATAGAATACATAACATATAAGTGTATGTATCTATAATACACTACACACTTAGGCCTAAGTAGGTCGGTATAACTTAGTTTGTGGGTTAGACACGAAGCATATTGAATGGGTACGAGCAAAGTGACGAGTACAGAATTTACTCCGATGGGAGTCGTTGAAAATTTGCCTTATCTTCTATGTATGTTTAATGCAGTGATGTTTGAAGAAGATAGAAGCCCATAAACAATCTCTCGAAAGAATTAGAAACAATCTTTTCATGTTAATTGTATCATATGATCTAATTCCAGGATATGTTTAGTCGATTTATTGAAAAGCCACGTATGTAACGAGGAAACGTAGGTCGTAGGTTGTATATAGACACAATCCAGGGTCAACTTGAATTAGTTTCACACGGTTCGATATGTCAGTCCGTGTTTTCCGCTATATTGATCGAAAGGTGTAAAGAAGACTTTTATATTACTGAAAGTAGCTGATCGATCGGAAAAGGATCTTTTATAGCTTTTAATTCCGGATATGAATTCTAGAAGGAATCGCAAGTCACTGGCTATGTGGTAGGCAAGAAAAAGCAACCATTCTTCGTCTGCATTGCTTTCATAACGTTGATAACGCGTCACCATACGGATCATCACGAATATTGATACGTCAAGGCGACATTGTCTCCAAATTATTTTGATGTAATGAAGTATGGGCGAAATACTGATCTTCTAAAGAATCCTTCGAACTGAGACGAATCCTAAGACGTGTAAATCTTTTTTGCTTTCAGCAGTACCAGATCGATCCTGGACGGCTCTCAGACATCCGTAATGGGGCTGGCATGATCCGAAACTCAGAGAAAATTTCCTCCAACGACTGAGAGTGGTTTAGGAGTAACCAATAGTCGGGTGAGACAAGGAAACAACTTGAAGACGAAGAATAGCCCAGGAAGAACGCAAAATCTTTAACATAAGGCTCGGGGGCAGAAACGGGGACGGGGGTGGTAGGAGTTGCTTTAGGTTGGGTTAGGTTGTGTACCGGAGTGAAGTAGTGGAGGAAAGTGGTCGGGACGGAGTGAAGTGCAAAGGAGGGTGAAAGAGGGTCCAGGCACCTAAGGGTGGGTGGGGGGATGCGGCGCGCAGGGGGGGCGGCATGGAGGAGCCCTCGCTGGAGGCTCTCATGCAGGCGGGCCTCATCTTCGTGGTCGGCGTCGCCATTATACTTTCCAATCTGCTCATCATCGCGACCTACCTCAACTTCCGCGGTAAGTTTTCACATTGAGATTGATCACTAAATAAATTCCAAAAATTTTCCGAATTCCATGTTTCCCAATTATTTTTTCCCGCATCTCTTCTAAACCGTTGAACAGCATGACATTGACACCATCAGACCTCTATCGATTGACGTCACTGCAGCGATAGACCATCAGATATTCTTTCGATACACAAGAAAGTCATCAAACCAAAATTCGTCTTCATTCACAGGCCCGAGCGAGGTGATAAACTACTATTTGTTATCATTGGCGTCAGCGGATCTACTCTGCGGATTGCTGGTTGTTCCGTTATCAGTTTACCCAGCTTTAGTACGGAGATGGGTCTACGGAGACATAGTTTGCCGTTTAATCGGTTACCTGGAGGTAACCCTTTGGGCAGTATCGGTTTACACCTTCATGTGGATTTCCGTCGACCGTTACCTCGCCATCAGGTAATAATTACAACCATGAAAAGGACTTTGATTGTGTCAATTTTTTTGATATACTTAATTAATTTTTTTTTCATAGAAAACCACTGAGATACGAGACGGTACAGACGAAGACACGGTGCCAATGTTGGATGGCGTTCACTTGGATAAGCGCTGCAATGATGTGCTGTCCGCCTCTTCTCGGTTTCAACAAACCAATCTTCGATCACGAAGCTTTCATCTGTATGCTGGACTGGGGAAATATGGCCGCATATACCGTGACCCTGTCTATACTGGTACTCGGTCCATCGGTCATCACTATCGTCTACACTTATTACTACATTTTCTCAATGATGCGGAAACTGAGATCCGGCGTGCCTATCCACGACAAGGAATACGCTACGGCACTATCCGAGAATCTCAGCAATCCTAGTCACATTATGTCGTTTGTCTTGGTCATGACCTTCTGGGCCTCTTGGGCGCCCTATGCCGGCCTCAGGCTGTACGCTTTCGTAAACGGAGGAGCACCGCAGGTAGGGTGAAACTCGTTTCCTCTAATATTATCTCCATTTTTCGATGACCGTCCCCCTTTTGTCCATTTTTTTTCTACTTTATTCTTATTTCACTTTATGCCTTTGTATATTATAATAATCTCTACACGGTGATCGGATTAGACACAAGTCAGTCTCTGCGTCAGCTTCTTCTTGTGAGAAAGAAGTGACACTATACGCCATCTAGAGTCGAAATTCTGTACTAAACAGTTCGAATGAAGGCCGCGGAGTTAATCACATCCGTGCACTGGACAATGAAAACTTGCCAGATTTTGTAGAAAATTAAAAAAATCTATTGAAATTTATTTTTATTCTTACAGGTACCATTCCTGAACTTTGCCGTGGTTTGGTTTGGAGTGACGAACAGTTTTTGGAAGGCCGTCGTCCTAGGAACCCTGAGTCCGCAATTTCGGCTTGCAGCCCGCGTTCTTTGTCTGACCTTATGCTGTCGGCATCGAAGATTACCACCGGAACTTTTGGGTCTTGATGACGATGATTAAAATACTAATTAATAGAGATCGAGCTATAGCTTTCGAGCGTTCTACCCGCGCCGCATTCCTAGAGCATCGCATTTATACACATTTTATCTCATTGTAATATGGCAATTATTGACACATCAATTTGACATATATATAAAGAGAGAAATAAAATATGAGTAATATTTCGCGATTAATTATGTTGTTCCGATGAAACCGAAGCGTTCACTTATTATACACCAACATCGACTATACTATACCTATAACCATACATTTAATTATATATATGATCGATTTAAATACAATAATCTTTGATAATTTGACGAAAGTTCACTTTGTTTTGGTTATGAAAAAATATAATAATAATATTAATAATTATTGATAAGAATTGATGATGATCGATCATTTATTTCATGAAATCGTCAAAACAACTGATTCTTTATTCAAAAAGTCTATTTTTATTTCGATTTTTTTCGTTTTTTTTTTTTGTTTTCTTTTATAAATATCAAACAAAACGGAGCATAGTATAAGATATATGATTATATTGTTGATCTATAATAACGTTAAAATAAAAGAATATAAGAATGAAAAAAAGAGAACGAAACAAAAAAAAAAAAACAAAAAAAAAAGTTGTTTTCTGAGTATAAAAATAAAATTAAAATAAAAAATAATTATTGTATATTATATTAAATTATATTATTGACCTGAGAGCTAGGTTGATGAATATTTTGAAAAAAAAAAAAAATTAAGAAACAAAAATTGCTTCGTCGACAATTCAGCTTGAAAAATATATTAAATTTTACTTCTCATTATATTTACGGATATATAATTAGTTCGAAACAATAAATACAAAAATATATATATACATATATATATATATATATATATATATATATATATATATATATATATATATATATATATATATATATATATAATTTAAAAAAAAAAAAAAAAAATACGTATTTATATACAAATATATTGTTATATCGAGAACGCAGTGTTAAGCAGCGAAATACGCGCGATTGATATCTAGATATATATGTATATTATATCTATATACTATATATGTATAGGGAAATGTGTGACAAAATGAGACACCATATTTGAAAAAAAAAAAAAAAAAATATTTGTTTCGAAAATGATGTCTCATTTTGCCCCGCATTCCCCTATATATAGAATATATCTATAGGTATGTGCCTGCAGCAGTGAAAAGGTAACGAATAAGTAATTTAACGAATAGATGAAAGAAAAAAGAAAAAAAGAAAAAAAAAAAGAAAAAATAATTATAATGATTACGACCAATCGGTCATGTAATTTCCATTCGATTTGATTAGACATTATCTATTATTCAAAAAAAAAAAAATTAAATAAAATCTATTATATACAGCAGGGGGAGTTTTCTCTGGGGTCCTGAGAGGGTGTGGCTTAACTCGGCTGAGACTCTACTTCCTTTCATTCATATACTTGTTATTGTCAGACGAATATAGTCTCTATTTAGATACAATTATACCTTCATCTCTGAATCAACATATTATTCTATAAGCAAGCTAGCTCATGATAGACAATTATACATTCAGAAATTGAGATAAATAGTATTTATCTCCTTGTTTTGACAAGAGTATATACATTTTAGTATATATATATTGTAGATACGCGACAAGAACGCCGAATAGATAGGAGCTGACAATGAGTGAGATTGTTATTTCTATGGATAGAATAGAAGGAGGCGGAGTCTAAACCGATTTAGGCCACACCCTCTCAGGACTCCGAAGAAAAATCACCCTGTGTATATATACATATAGGTATATATAATATTTAAAAAAATAACCTCGCTTCGCTCAATCTAGAGTCTGTTATTTAGCGTAAAGTTTTCGTAAAACACAAATAAAATAAAGAAATAAACAAAAATAAACAAAAAAAAACATTTAACTGTTGTCTATATATACATATATACGTTATAAGATCACGCTCAATAAGTGTTTTAGCGAGCTAATATAAAATTTACTATATTGTGAAAATTTGGAGAAAAGAGACAAAAAAAAAAAAAAATTCAAAAAAAAAAAAAAACAAAGTACCTAGTCAATTACAGAGATGCCTCTATGAATGTGACGTGCTAAAATGAAAATCAACCAAAAATCACAAAAAAAAAAAAAATAAAATAATATCAAATATCGTAGAACGCCTTGAGGCTTGACCGCGCGGATTTTACGCTTTTTTAAATCGCGCTTCCTCTCTCTTATGACGCGGTCTTACCCTCTCGCCAAAAAAAAAATATATATATAAAAATCCAAAAAAAAATCTATAGTCGTGCACCCAGCGAACTCATAATGACTTTGTAGAAGAATACGATCGTTAAGTTGTTCGAAAAAGTGAAGAAAAAATACAAAAAAATGAAAAAAAAAAAAAAAAAATAAGAAAAAAAAATTATATAAATAAGTAAAAATAAATAAATCAATAAATTATACATTATATAGAACGTAGTTTATATATTATAGTGCGACGAAGAAAAATTAATAATGATGTATGTATAATAATTGATGCGACAGTCTTGTGAGTCGGCCAGGTCCACATATAACGCCTTTCACGTACGGTGTACACCTCGTTTTCTTATACAGTTATTGTATTCAATAAGATCCTTACCGAATCTCGCTTATCTACTTTAAGTCTTGATCTTATATATTGTACGCGTGCCGCGACTCTTTTTGCCCCTATCGCGGAATAATATCTTATCTTTTTTGGAAGTAAATTCCATTCAATCTATTTGACGAGCGCAGGTATAATACCTATACTGAGTCGAATTTTCGGGTATACATATGTAGTATACGTCGATATATATATTCCGGGTATATATACAGCGTATATCACCTAAGGTGTTAAAATGGGAGGGACTTAGTCAACGCGAAGCCACGCCCCTTCAGCCGATCAACAACTAGAAGAATTTCGTGTACCGAAATTCCTGTGAGAATAGAAAATACACAAGCAGTATTTACCACTTGTGACATAGATAATCATCCCTATCACGCTTTAAGTTGACGTTTGTATTGATAGCGAATGTCAACAATTCGAACCGTTTCTGTGAACGTCGAAGTAAATAAATACTTAGCAAGCTGGTTGAATCATTGTTGAAATATTTTTTCCTACAGCAAAAAATTGTATCTTATTATATCGTAAGTATTTCGGTACATGAAATTCTTCTAGTTATTGACTGGCTGAAGGGGTGTGGCTTAACTTCGACTAAGTCCCTCCCATTTCGACACCTTAGGTGATACACCCTGTATATATATATATATATATATATATATATATATATATATATATATATATATATATATATATATATATATATATATATATATATATATATATATATATATATATATATATATATATATATATATATATATATATATATATATATATATATATATATATATATATATATATATATATATATATATATATATATACATACCAGAAAATTCGATCACATATAAAATATATATATTGTTGACGAAGGTAGAGATTGAATTGAATTGAATTGAATTGAGTTGAATTGAGTTGAGTTGAATTGAATTGAATGGGCAAAAGAGTTGTGAAGCCCGCCTACCGTACGACGAAAGGCAAATTCTTTGATTCTCTACATGTTGTAAAATAATTAATTAAAAAAAAAAAGAAAGAAAAAAAAAGCAGTTACGCGTAGCGCAATCAGCAGCAGCAGTCGCAAGACCCAGCTAATAACTTAAATTCAATTATAAACATTTCTTCTCAAAAATTCAAATACGTATATATGTATACATATATATGTATAGGAAGTGTATATAGTATATATTCATATACAATATATATATATATATATATATATATATATATATATATATATATATATATATATATATATATATATATATATATATATATATATATATATATATATATATATATATATATATATATACACACATATACAATATATACATAGTATATATTTATTGGGAAATTCATATACATAAAAACGTCGCACCCTCCGGATTAGGTATATAATATACGCTATATGATATATAAATATATATAATTATATAATTCTCGGCGAAAAGAAACTTTTAAAACCGCGGAGAAATAAATCTCCTGAAAATCGATCGCACGACCGTTATAAGTATACATGTATGTACATATTCTAACCTATATACATGTATACATAAGGCATTGTTAATAGTTGTGAATGCAACTTATAAAACCTTGTTCTAAATTCTTTAAGCGTCCTTGACACGCGAACTAACATATTTCTCAGATTGTGGTCGTTATCACGTTTCGGTGCGATGGTTATAAGTACGTGTTTAATTATTTATTTTTCCATTATTTATGCATTTTATTTTATTTTTATTTTTATTTTTTTTTTTTTCGTATATGGATGGATATGAGAAATTTTGTAAAAAAATTCAAACAAAAAAAGAAGACAAAAAAAACATGGTATAAGATAATATGAAAGAAGAAAAGGGGGGATGTTAGATCGTTTAAATGTTGAAAATAATAATAATTATTATATTAACCAATGATCATTAATAACGATTCTTATGTGTAATAATCTATACACGCACCTTCATTTTGATCATTTGAAAAATCCTCTACGATTCTGTTTGACCCCGGCACGGATTTTTGAACATGGTGTATACAGATCGATAAGCCCGAATGATATGATATTACCAACAGAATGTCCATCCTCACAATGCCGCAGGGAAGAATATTAATGAAGTTATTCAAATACAGATTTCTTTTTCTTTTTTTTTTTTCTAATCCGGGTGGCGAACTATTGAATGACCAACCTGTAGATGGTTGTATTGTCATTAAAGAAACCACATTATTAAAAATGAAAACAGAAAAGAAAGTTCAATATTAAGAGCAATAACAAAGTGTGTTAACGAAGCTCGAACCCTGAAAATGAAATAAATAATAGTATCTTATGTAACGAGGGCGTAAAATCAGTTTTTACACACGAGCGGTGACAGTTGCGCACTCGTCACCGGCTTGCCGGTAACGAGTGCCAAAGCGATTACCCGAATGTGTAAAATCCGACCGTGCAAGAGTTGCATATCCTATTTTTTTACTACTGTACTCTACGACTTCTGATTTTGCGCACGCGCAAAAGTAGTACACTACACACAAAATACTGTGATCATGAAGTCGCACTTTACGCACAGTAGTAAGAAAAGGTATTTCTCACGGACTTTTCTGCTAAATGAATAATCATTAAAATTTGCAGAGGACTCATGTTTTTTTATAAATTATTATCACTCATTTTCTGAATTTTTAAAGATTTTTTTTTTATGCAAAGAACGGTAAAGAAGTAGAAATGAAGAAATATCGACACAATTGACTAAACAGCTCCTTGAACAATAATAATATCTCTGATATAGTTCATCCGATTAGTCTGAAATTCACAGGAGTTGTTCAGGATGCTAATAGCAATTTTCCAAACTAGAATTCTTACCTAAAAAATTTAACTCTCAAAATCATGGTCATTTAACTAAAAAAAAAAAAAATTAATAAATTTTGTGTACTTATATATAACCGCTATTTTAGAAGTAAATTTTTTTATCTAATAACCCTTGATCGGTGGATAGTTATTAGCACGTTGAACAACTCCTATAAATTTCATACCCTTCGTATCAATCATCGCAAAGATATAATTTGAAAAATGGTATCTAGTCAATTTTGTTGACCGATTCCTTGAGCCATTTTTCTATGTGTCTTTGCATTGAAAAAAATTTCAAAATTTTAGAAAACGTGTGCAAAGAATCGATAAATAATATACACCGATTGCAGTTTTTTGTAGTTTTTCGTTTGGCAGAAAAAAAATTGTGATAAATTGGATTTTTTTAATTTTTTAATTTTTTTTAATTTCGAGGGTTGTAACCTTCCCTTAAATAAAATCGAGTTTCATTTGATTGCGTAATAATTTATTAAAATAATTACGATGATGTGACGTTATGATTCTATTAAAGAAAAGAAAAAAAAAGAAGAAACATAACAATTTCAAAAAAATTATAATAATTAAATCTATAGAATTGCTTTCGCCTCGGCTTGTCACTTAAAAAACGTCGTATAGATCGTTCATTCGTGCTGATAGATCAAAGTTTTATCTCAAAATCACGTTCACTGTAGCGTCAATATATATCATGAAGTAAAATATCATAAGTGACGATAACGATCAGACGAAAGGCTTAAATCTTGTCTATAGATCTAAATATAAAAATGAAAAGAAAAAAAAAAAAAAAAATTAACGAAACGATGCGTGAAGTATTAATTAATTCATGATGTTAGATGAACAGCTGCAGCTTCAGCTTTCGCTTCGATAATAATTAACAAATAATTTAATAATTGTTCTCTGATGTGCAGCTGTAGAAGATATTTTTCAAAAATTTTCAATTGAATTTCATAAATGCGCGCAGCTCTGTGAGCGTGATTTCAAATCCCCCAACGAAACAGTATTATATTTCTCAGCGATACATAGGTACCGAGTACTTCTATATGATAGAAAAATTTTTTTTTATGTAATTCCAATTTAAAAAAAAGTGAAAAAAAAATAAAAAACAAAAAAAAATAATAATAATAATAATAAAAAACAAGCAAACAAAATAATAATAATAATAATCATATTCATAATAATAATAATAATAATCATAATAATAATAATAATATCGAGGGCCGGAGGGTGCGATTCGCGCGAATCCAGGCAAAATACGAACGAATATAAATTGAAAAAAAAAAGAAAGAAAGAAAGAATGAAAAAAAAAAAAAAAAATAATAAAAAACGTAAAAGAAAATGAAAATAAATAAATAACTCTGGTCCCTGGCAGTTTCCCGGGCGGCCTCCATTATTAATTATTAATTACATTTTTGTACCTAGTTGCTAGTTTTGTACTAGTTTTGTAACGTACCTCACAATGGACGTGCTGTTATTACATATTTTAATGATTGTTAAACGTTGATTGATGACTACATTGTACGTGTTCACGTTGTAGCATTACGAATTGATATGATCGTTGAGATCGATCAGAGATGAATACATAAAATAATGGAAGCTATGACAAGTGTGGTAACTTTGCAGTTATTTTATATCGGTGTCTATATAATGAGTTATTATTTATACGACGATATCAGATGTATCAAAGAATATTAAAAAAAAAAAAAAAAAAAATAGTACATTATGTGGCATGCTAGTAAACTTAAGTGTTTTTTCGCCAAAGATGATGATTTCAGTACCTACGAGCTGTAGACGAACCGGAAGCGAGTAATGAAATCATTATTCAAGTCAAAAGCGGTTTACGGGCACGCTTCATACAATATTTTTTTCTGTACAAGCATTGAAAGTCACTTTGATGCCAGTTGAGATCCGCACTTGATACGACGAAGAGTGTGTGATCTGTGAGACAAAATTGTGGTATAAAGACTTTATACCGCAGCTTGGGAATGCGCACTTCGAACTGCGCATCAAAATTGTAGTACAAAGACTTTAGACCGCAGTTCTGAAGTTAGCTGTATAAAGTGCCACTTTAAGGAACGAAAACAGGCGTCTTAAAAAGTGACTTTTCAATGCCTATGCCAAAAAGAAGAAATATTCTTTACTTTTCTATGTTAGCGATCTCCAGAGATCTTACAGCATTCAGAATATTAACGTATAAAGAATAATAATCATAAGAATCAAAAGAAAATGTAACACTGATGATAAGAACGTATTCATTTATTACACAGTGTGTCAATATTCAGGGTAGAATTATTATTTTTTCTTTTATTTTTTTCCTCCCACTTGAAAATCCTTTAGAACAAGAATGAAAAGAAATTCTCTTGAGGGGATAGCTCTCTAGAGGTTTCTCATCTCTTTAACGTAAGAAAATTATGATTTTATTGTTCTTTTTATTTTTTTAATTAGTATTACGTAGCCGTTTTTTGTGAAAAAAAATTTTACAGAGTTATGTTTTATATAGAATTAAATTCCCTACATAAAGTGTCTTTGGAATTATTTTTGTAAAGTCAATAGCTTAGTCGTGGCAAGTATTCAAAAGTAACTTTCAAAGCTTGTAACTTGTATAATATTGAATTTACAGACTTGATTATGAGGACATTGATTGTAGAGAATTTAAGTTCCGTTGAAATCGTATCCTGAAAAATTATGTATCATAAAACCCGGCTAATGCAAATAAAAACTAAAAAAAAATCGTGTCACTTTACTGAAAAATGGGTAAACTTATAATTCGTTCAATTGTACTTTGAAAAATGCATTCCTAGAGATATTCTTTTACGAGAATTTCTTTTTAACCTTGTACTAAAAAAAATTTTCAACTGTGATTTAAAATGAAAAAATTCTACTCTGAAACGACACACTTCACTATTCATATATTCAATAATATACCCTCAATTTCGGACCTCAGTTTCGTGAGTTTAACCTAAGGTACCACACTTGTTATAAAAGTGATTGCGATCTCCAAGACGGTAATATGCTGTGATTAAGCTTGAATAGTATAATTTCTTTTCAAATATGGAGCGTTAATGGGCAAGAAAATATAAGTACTCAATTTCAAATGATAAGAATTTTTTAAATTCCTGTATAATATTCGTTCTCAGAATTTTCCAAACATCAATATCTGACCTGAAACGTGACACAATTTCGATAAAAAATATGTCAAAGAGTTGTATGATACTCGAGGAAATAATAATTACAGTATAAATCATTTTTTTTTTAAACTAATTGTGCTTTAAAACTAGAGGTTCATAGTGTGCCTTAGATCATGTAATGAAATAAAATTCAAGTAAAGATAAAAACTGTGAAATCTTGCATTTATGTCCAAATATTTGAGCACAGTTAGATTAAAGTTTTTACTTCAAGTTATCTATTTCATACGTTTATTCGATATGATATAATATGACGATTATCTCGGACTGAGATAACGATTCAAATAACGAACTTGATATAACTTTCTTTTTTCATTTTTAATAACACAGCATTGCCTGATTCTTGGAGAGTCACTTCGAAGTTTAACGATACGCTGGTGATGAAGAGTTCTATAATTGATGCGATGGCGATACAATATTAAAATTATTATCCTAGAAGCTAGAGTAGCGGATTCCGATAATAAACAGTGACAACGTAGATACTGCAATTTCATTCGAATATCAAAGTGTTTAAATTATTTCAATCCTTTTCCCAATTAGTTATAAATTCCTAATAAAACTTCCCTTAACTGTATAATAAGACAAACTCCTTTAATAATTTTCAAAAGGATGGTATCTACTGACTAAAAGATGGCCAAATTACAATCAGTGGAGAAGAACGAAGTTATCAAGAGAAAAGTACATCATTAGTAACTATTTTCGCTTGATTGAATTACCCCTTGACTCAATCAGAGTCTGTCATTCAGTAAATTAAATTAAAGCTAATTCTTTCATAGATACACGTTCAGGTAGGTAAGGGAAGGATTCGCACACAGACACATATACGTCTGCTTGATTGACCGTAATACTTACTTTGATTATGTATACACACAGTAAATATCATATACCTATATTTGTATATATACACAGGAGTGGGGTAGTCATGTACGATCACGGACTGGTACCCGTATAACTTTGCCATTCACGATCCAATAATAATTATGCCAAGGTTCGATCGATCGAAGAATTGTTGTTTTTTCTACTATATAGAAATTACGAAGGTTCAGCACCTCGTCATTTGGTAGATTATACCGATCAACCATCCTTATTGTTATTAAATCCACGAGCTACTGTAACGTCGATCATTTACACGTCCAGTAGGGTGAGCCAAAATAACTAACCTATCGCAGTTATGGCTTCAAATAAGCCTATATACTGAGAAAAAAATGCTCTCGTTAGGAGAAAAATTTTTACGTCAATTTTAAAAAAGGTGTCGCTGGCCATTTGAAATTTCCCATTTAAATAGGACGTAAAACAAATTTTTTTCACTAATAATATTATAACTTTTGAACCGTTTGAGATAAAAAATTTGCGCTAGCATATTCTTGTAGGGCATTGAATTTCCTAAAAGAAAGTCTGCGGAGTCGAATTTCTTACCTCAATAATTCGTATAGGTAGTTACGGGCCATGAAAGTCTAAAATAAACAGAATTTTACGTATTGAGGGCTTTATTTTTATCTAAAATATCAATTAAAGTTAGATGAAGTGAGTAAAAAATGTAGTTTACATACTAAGTTCATAAATTAAATGGAGCTTTAACTTTTTTATTTCTAATTTATTGCATTTTTAGTTATTAATTTGTTTTTTTTAATCATTAATAAAAATTTCTTTATTACAATTTATTTTTGACTTTCATGGCTCGTAAGTATACGAATTATTGGGTTTAGAATTTCGCCTCTCGTGACTTTTTTTTAGGAAATTTAATGCCCTACAAGAATATGCTAGCCCCAATTTTTTATCTCAAACGGTTCGAAAGTTATAATATTTTTAATGAAAGAAAAATTTTTTACGTGTTATTTAAATGGGAAATTTCAAATGGCTAGGCGATACCTTTTAAAATTAAGCTAAAAATTTTTCCTAGCAGGAGGAATTTTTTCTCAGTATATAGGCTTATTTGAAGCCATAACTGCGATAGGTTAGTTTTTTTGGCTCACCCTAACATCCAGTGCTTGAACTTTTTTTTCTTTCCTTAATAGATGAGGTAACAAAATTTGAATAGTACCTAATGTAATAACGTATTCAAAATATCGAATGAAAATCAATTTCTTGGTAGATGAGTAGATACAACTGTTTTAATTTTTATCCTTTGAAAGGCTGAATTTTTATAATATCTAAAAATAGAATGGCTATACATATAGATAGGTATGCACACAGCCTTCTTTAAACCTTTCGTGACCAAACTCCGAGTAGGTCGGGGGTTCATTTCTACGTTAAGTTGTTTCTAAATGATCAACTATATACCCTGCAGATAGGGCAAAACTAAAAGGTAGACTGTATTATAGAGGGAGAAAGAGTGGCAGGCGTGAGAGACGAGGTAAGGTATATAGTTAGAAAAGGACATAGAACAGCTAATGTCGCATTACCTTGCCAACCGCAATAGCCGTAGGTCGTTTGTGGCCCTTAAATAGTGAAAAATACTAAGTTATTAATAAGAAAATATCAAACGATATTCAAGATGACCGAGGCCGACGAGGACGCGAGGGTAAGTCCGGATTAATTAATGAAGATCGTGTGAGTAGTCTTCGATTTGCCAAAAAAAAGCTCGCTGATACATAGGTGCGTGTGTCTGAGAATCAAGATCAGAATTTTACCAGTCAACTAGATATATCCGTAGAAATTCTCTATTCCATAAAGAGATATTTGGGACCATTACGACTGGTTTTAAGTCCGTTTTGCCTTTGTCAATATTCTATATCACGAAGACATGAAAGCATCATAAATAGTTTCGCATGAGACACGCGTGCACAGGTTCTCAGCGAGACAGATGTGAAAGGAAAGAAACTTATATCTTGTCATGGACGTAAAAGACTATGTAAACCTCTCGTGATACTGGAACATATTATTATTCCTATTTTTCTAATTTATGGAATTTTCTAATTCCGGTTAACCCGATATACATTTTAAAAAAAGACTGCTTCGTGTGTGCTACAAACAACTCGATCAACCATCGATCCATTACTTGTATCATTATCTTAATTTTCTATTTTCCATTCGTCATTCAGCCATATATATAACAACTCTTGAGTCACAATGTGCCTAGTAAAGAATTACAATTACGGTATAACCATAAAGCAATGAGGTAATTTGTCGCGGTAGACATCGTATTAATTTTGACTAATACCCTATTCAAATCATGTTGTACTGCAATCACTCATAACTAAATCATGGAGTTGAATTTACTATCAACCCATCTTAGACAATAAATTTAAGCTCTAACCACAGTCTAAATTCTAAGTGGAAGTGGTACGATCAACTGTTAACTTGCCAAAGTTACATACCGCATGGATCTATTCAAACCACGTGCTCAAAGCTTTCACATTCTCTTCCGCCGCTAAATCCTTCCGTACTAAACAAAAAAGCATCTATATTTGCTTTGGCAAAAGTTCAGAATGATTCACGGGCCAAAGAACTCATTGTTTGCCTCTAGCCTGCACATGTGTAAAATTTCACTCGTACATAAATCATTTTGAATCAGGCTAAAATAAAGCACAATAATTTTACCATAGGCAAAAAAATTGGCAATTCGATGGGTGAATTCCACGTGTGTGATTTGTCAAGGGGATCTTTTATCGCAATACATTGAGATTTGTTGTTAATCGCTGATGGGAAGAGGAAAGGTAATTAATGTGGACAATGGTTATAACGGGTTTTAGTATATGCAATTCCAAACGACTTTTCGTACACACTGTACACACAGCATGGAAACGCCAAATGCCGCGTGGGCGATGTGTCGGGGGTGGTGCCAGACACCGCGTCAGTCTCGAACCCTCTCATGTTTGGTCGGAGTAGGGTGTTCACTCCCTTCACTTCCTCTCGACCCTTGCCTATCGTTGAGAGTGAGACTTCGGGAACACCTCACATTCCTCCTCAGTGATGTGGCGAACTCGTATGCCTGAGGAACGGTGTGACGAGAATTTTAGTCATGTTCGTTCATGGTCCACGTCGGGTTTGTTCAACTGAACCTTCCGATGAATCGGAAGAGGAAAGTGAAGAGGGAGGAACCGGAGATGTTCTTCAGGTTATATTGTTTGCAAAAACATCACCAAATAGACATAAGAGAGCGGTTATTTAAAATTTAGAACCTGGAGTCTCTTGGGTTCTCATTAGCAAAAATGGACCCAATTACGTGTCAACATCTGTTTTATTATCTTGCAGAAACGGAGAGAAGAATGCGAGCGAAAGGCGAGACGAGGGGAGATGGACCCCCGACTGGAATTTGCCTTCCAACTTCTCATGGACGCCACGGGTCTACCGAGAAACGAAGTCATGGACCACGTTTTCGACGGAGACATGTTGGACGAAATCAATCACCTATTTTTACCACACATGAGATCAACCCTCGTCTGGTTTTACCAAGAAGTAGAAGAGCCCGAACCGCAACCTTCGACGGATACGGTAAGTATTGACAACCCTTAGAAAAGCCATCAAGTCTCGTTCTCATCCCGTTATCACAGGGCCCGACAAAAACTGGCGGTTCAAGAACAGGACCAGCAGCTACCGCCCCAAAACCGAAGGAACAGAAAGAGCCTCCGAAGAAAAAATTGTTCCTTACAGATGGCTGGCAATTAGCTTGTACTGGAATTTGCATATACATGTTCCGGTAAATTGTGTGGTTTTTTGCGCCTTATTTTGAGCTAAATATTTCCATCTAATTCGCCAATTCATCGAGCAGCATCAACACCACGAAACAACTACCTGAAGAAGGCTTTCACAGAGATCTTTACACGGGAGTTATCGATGCAACGACAGTTGGAGTTGTCCCTTCTATACAGAGGGTCGTGGAGCAGGTGTTTATGGATGCCCTGGCTCATCCTGGCATGGAAGATGAAGACGACTGTCCGATGATTAAGAGTTTATTGTTACCCGGGTTGAGGTCGTTTTGCAGCGCTTTAAAAGGTGGACTTTTGACGAGCTTTATCTAGGTTACGAATATCGATGACCGATTTACTGATGTGAAATTTATGTAATTCTTGGTTTTACAGTATGCGAAGAAGTTGCGATTGAAGGGAGTATATTTGACGACGGTAAAACAATGATGGCAGAAGTTCACAATTTTGAGGAAGCGAAAGCTTTTCTTACCAACGACGCTGCCGTCGATCAAGTTGAACTTCGAGTAAAATCGTGGATAAAAAAGTTACGAGACTTCATGCTGGAAAGCAGACAAGTCAGAAGAGAAAACGACAACTCTGGACCCCAGCAGGAGTTAGAATACTGGAAGAGGCGAGGCGCGCAATTTAGTCAATTGACCAGACGACTGCAGGTAATATTAACAAACTTATATCTCACGCAACAAGTTTGAATTCAATGTAAAGTTTTATTCTTCGTTAAGCACATTCGATAAGCTCCCTCTAGCTGAAGTCTTTGATTTAAAATGCAATCGTTAAAATGTTATAATTTACACATGAAGACTGATTTTTCTAAAATAGTAAATTCAAACTACATTCAATAAAATTGTTGACCTCCCTACTTATTTCAGGAACACGAAGTGAGGATGTCCTTGCTTTGTCTGCAAGTAGCCAGATCCAAGACGATCAAAGATTGGGTGGATGCCGAGGATGAAGTGACCTATTGTTATAACGAGTCAAAAGATAACGCCAAGTACATCCAGGCAATGGAAAAATGTTGCCACTGCTTGTACCTTGATGATCCGGTGAGTTTTTTTTTTTTTTGTATTTTTCACAAAAATCTAAGTTCATAATCAAACGTCAGCATTACTATTCGTGTTTAGATATTTATCTACGTTACTTGGTCTTCTGAAGTTTTCGAAGCGATAAATTACAGGTTAAAATGAGGGATTCACTCATATCTTTACTTCAAACTGTTCGTTTGATATACAGTGTGTCGCGATATTACAATACGTCAGAGAGAACGAGCTCTTTGATGGTAAAAATCACGAATCAAATGATTGCTGCCTGTCGTGAGTACGTGACGAAAAGAGGCCGTGAAACAGTCTGGGGGCAAGACAGAGCTACGGCAAGATCAAAATTGAAACACTGTCTTCGTTTGAATAAGTAAATGCTGCCATAATAAATTTGAAATCATAGCAAACTGAATTTTTTAATACTGTCTTCATCTTCTTAAATATACATCTAGAGCTTACAGAGAGACCTATCGACTAGTGAGATGTTCACCTGCTGTAACTGAAGAGGAGTTCCGGTTCTCTGAAACTCACGTATTCGGTAGATTTGATTCGTTCTGTGCCCGGATTAGAAAAATTCTCACAATGTTCGATCTGATTGAAGACTATCAAAGATTGTTCGAGCGAAGAATGGAGGGACTGCTTCTCGGTGAATGTAAGTCAGTTCGCCGTTCCACCAAAAGTTTGAGTAAGGTCGATTGTAATTCGAAAATAATTTAGCACTGGATGAGGCAATGAAAACATTTGAAGAAGCAAAAAAATTGGCCACCAGTAAGTCTTACGACTACTTAGACCCAAGAAATGCGGACTTCGACGTCGATTATGATGCTTTTATGGCAAAAACGGACATCCTGAAGGAAAGTATTGGAGACATAATTGAAAAAAATTATGCTGACGTGTGGGAAACACCTCAGGGTATTAGATTTCTGACAAGATTCGAGAAGGTTAGTACCATACCAAAAGATCAATCAGATGTAAATCGTGATTTACTGCAAATCAATTCGGATGCAGGTCAGTGAGAAAATCCCGCTCACTAAGTTGGACGAAAAATACATCCTCGTAGTTCGTTACTGTGATAAGGAGATAGAACGAACTCTAAAACTTTTTAAACGTCAAAGAGACGATCCACCTCTTCCCAGACACATGCCACCAATCGCTGGCCGATTGACTTGGGCGAAATCTTTGAAGTAAGTTCTTGTGGCAAAGAACTGTTAGTCAATTCATTATTCCGCTGCATCTGTATTCATTTGATTTTTGATCCAATCATATAAATCTCGTGATATTTAGGGTACATTTGGACGATTTGGCAGCATCTGTATCTAGCCATCCGGTTCTGAAAGCTTTGCCATTGACAGTTGATCTGGTGCGTAGATACAATCATGCTGTTGCTGCACTGTTGCAGTACCAAGCAGATATTGCCGAAGTTTGGACACACCAGAATTCTTGGGTTGTTGAAGACTGTTTGAAGAAGTAAGTAGTCAGTTTTAATTATAGATTTCCTTCTTTTCGTTTATAATCCTCCAGTATTTGGCCCGGAACCCTTTTCTAATTCTATGTAATTCGATTTTGTTCAGACCTTTGCTGATAATAGACCAAGAATCCAGTAAAGTAAGAGTGAATCTTGAAAATCGGATAACTCTGCTCCTCCGAGAAGCTGACTGTCTGGCAAAACTCAATTTGGAAATACCCATAGTTGCTCTTGCCATTTTATCCAAAAGAGAGCACTTCACGCTAGTAACAGACTCCCTGCAATCGATAATTGAGGATTTTGTTAACACTGCACGCCGCGTGAAACTCGAAGTGAGACCTTTGCTATTGCCCCATTTGGTTAGAGTAGCTTCTCTACTGGGCCCAGGTCTCCTTTCTCTGACATGGACAAATCCGGCGTGGAAAGATTTCTGTGAAAATACTAGAGAGGAGATTAAGACTTTTGACATTTTGATAACTAGAGTTCATGATGTGTATACAAACAGGTAATAATAAACACACGAAATAGCTATAAATTTACATAAAAACGATACTTGCCATGCTTTGTTTCCCCCCATATCAACAGAATTCTCCAAGTTTTGGCAAGCATGCAAAAGATTACTCTCCATGCTTTGCCAGACGATGAACCCTGGGGTGTCGAAGATTTCGTGGAAAGAACAGAAGAGTCTTGTAGAGGTGCCGCAGTTGACTTACACCGCAAGAGTCTCATGGTCGAAGAAGCAGTTGAAGAAGTTTTAGAATTGGTCAGAAATGCCGCGACGAGTTTTAAAACTACAGCTGAAGCAGATCAGTTCGATTTTTTGAACCGAGAAGGTAAGAACCAAAGTGGAAAAGAAAGTTTTCCGAATAAAATTCCGTAAAAGAACCTTGAGAGAAACAATATATCGCCTAAAAATCTCACCACTCAGATCAGGAGGGACAGGACGCTTCTGAAGACAGTGGCCAACAACAGCAACAAGATTGGTCTGTGGTTTGGGCTTGTTTTGACAATCCGCATCAATTATTGGCAACACCTGGTGGTGGCCTGTCGAAAGGCATGCAAGAGATGGTGCGAAACGCGGTTTCAGAAATGAGAAGATATTACTCAAGGAAAGTCGTCGACGTGCTCATCAAGGTCACTCGGAGTTCTCTGGATGCATTGAGGAAGCGATTCATCCAAGAAACAGACAGTGGTTTGTTTAACAGGGAGATGGGAGGAAAAGAAACCGGGAAAATAGACATCATTGCACTCTGTTTTTCACAGATGATCTTCCCCACCCAGTATTCCTTCTACATGCCACCTTGGTGATACCTGCGGTTACTGTGAGACCAAATCTTGATCAGGT
Source organism: Macrophya annulata (assembly GCA_963924015.1). Classification (NCBI taxonomy): domain Eukaryota; kingdom Metazoa; phylum Arthropoda; class Insecta; order Hymenoptera; family Tenthredinidae; genus Macrophya; species Macrophya annulata. The sequence goes on along the minus strand of OZ001257.1, from coordinate 10,651,894 downwards.
TCAAGACGCACTGACAACAGCTGGTAAAAGTATCGCCGGAGTCGCCAGAGGTGTAGCTCAATGGAATGCCGGAAGAAGCAAGACAGCGGAGAAGGTAATGGATAAAGTGATATAAGTCTAAACTCTGACTGATATCTGTAACACCTCATTGTCTGTAAAACTAATTTCGATCTTATCTAAATCTGCTTCTCTGAGTCACCTTTCTATACTAACTCGTTTACACCCTAAAGTAACTTACAGCTTATTATCTTACGATAAGCTGCCGCTTCGGAATGAAGTCTGCAGATCTTTGTTAAAAACCCTATACTTTTAACTTTACCTATGTATGTACATACATACAATACCTATATAATGTGCTTGTATGGTTAGAAGATCAACCTAATCTGTTCAGTGGACTGTGTAACATACCTACTTATAGTGGTGACACCAGAACCGGGTATGTGATCCCCGTAGTCAATTTCACGGAATGTATATACATTATCCTTTGGACAGGATCTTCCCGGGATTCTTGTTAGCGGGAATATCCTGTACCAAGAATTAATCTTTGCCAAATGCAATTGAAACGATCGTAGAAGCTGAGTTGAACAATATAATCAAAGTCTATGCGGTTTTGTATAATGAATAATGGTTAATGGACCATGAATTTAACTGGTAAACCTCATTTGTGGGTGCTTTCAAATTCTCTAAATTATTAGCGTGGTACATACCTGTATTATATGCCTATATTTATAAACACATATCAAATGCTGCAATCTATTTTTACTGATACGTGGGGTAAAAGTGCGTGAAGATGGACCATAGAAATTCAAAATTTTTGAATAATTTTGATGCAAAATGTGGGTGTCCAACATGGACGACATTTTTGAGATCAAAGAATGTACTAAAATTTCAAAACTTGTTTAATTCACAAAATACTGTAACTTTGATTCAAATTTTTTGAACGAGACGGAATATTCTTCAGCTTTTGAGCGGAACCAAATGTAATGGATTACGCAATTTTTGAAGATTTCATGGGCTATACTTTGGCAAATCGTGTGGTTGAACTACCTAAACTGGTCCATCTCTGTCAACGTTTACCTTATATACGTGACGCTCATGTATATCAATCTACTCTTTTCTCTTTCGGTCTCACTTTACTATTGGCCATAACTCACCATCAACCTATGGCACGGTCTCTACGCTTTCACTGACTCTCGCTGTAAATACTGCTTCTGTCTGCACCTATTTCTGTGCAATCGCTGTCGTCATAGTCCTCATGGCGAGGCCTGCCCGGAATCCCTAAAAGAAATTTATTTCACATCGTAACGCGGGCTGAACAGGTCATCACCGAATATCAAGTTCGAGAAGCGGAAGATCCACGTGCAAGGAGAAGACGTCTATACAAAGTCGAGTCCGAAGAAAAACCCGCTTTTCCTGTACAGCAAAGAAACTTTCATGCTATGGTTATGGAGAATAAAGAAGTGGTCAAGATGCTCTCGCTGTTGAGCTCATGTACTCAGGAGTTACGACAGGCGAGTTAAAGTCAACTCCTGATCAAGTTCTTGTCTCAATTCATCTATTTTTCCTGTAGGATTTGACCGGTTTTTTGGATCGCTGGAAGCCCTACAAGTTTCTTTGGAAAAATGAACGAACAGTGCGAGAATTGCTGCAGATAGCGTTGCCAGAATTTGAGACTACCTTGAGGAGACACGGCGAACTGGAAGACAGGTTGGCCACAGAACCGGACATGGTCATATTCGGCACATCGATTGCTGTCTCGACAGAAAAACTGAAGTATGGTCTGTACACAGAAATTAAAGGTAAGATTTTATCATGAACTGTCCAAAATTGACCTCATCTGAGCTCATGTAGCTGTACTTTCCAGTTTTAAGTTCATATTGCGAATTTAGAAAGATTTGTCTCGTAGGAAGTTCAAGTTCGTAGCTGAGAATCGTGATGTTTTTTATTTCAACTTCAGGATCTACACACAAGATTGGTCAAGCGATGAAAAAGAAGTACAGACGAGAGATGGAGTACGTGTATGCGGTGATGAATGAAATGGAAAGAAAGTTAGACAGACAGATTCGTGACTTGGACGATGTCCGTTTGATTATGGAAACACTGAAGAAGATTCGCGAACAGGAAGTTGACATGGAGCTAAAGATTGACCCCATTGAAGAGGCTTTCAATATCGTAACCCGATATGAAGTACCTGTTGATAGGGAATGCCTGGAGCAGGTCGATAATCTACGATACACTTGGCAGCAGCTTCAAGGACGAGCTCTGGATAGCCATGTATTACTGCTTACGTTACAGCCGCAATTCGAAGAGGAGTTGCGAAACAATTTGGAGAAATTCCGAATCGATAACGAATCTTATTGCGAGGAATACAGACATTCCGGACCAATGCAGGCTGGTCTTACGCCCAGGGAGGCTTCAGATAGGCAAATCTTATTCCAGAACAGATTTGATGGCATGTGGAGGAAGCTGCAGACTTATCAGAACGGCGAGGAATTGTTCGGCTTGCCGACAACCGATTATCCAGAGTTGTCGCAGATTAGAAAAGAGCTTAATCTTCTGCAGAAGTTATACAAGCTTTACAACGACGTCATTGACAGAGTTAGCGGCTACTACGATATACCCTGGGGAGAGGTAAGACACATTTACTTTATCCAGATATGGCAAACGAGTGAATCTGATATTCTGCGATAATGAAAAATTATTATTTCTTAGGTCAACATTGAAGAGATCAACAACGAACTGATGGAATTCCAAAACCGTTGCAGGAAGCTGCCTAAGGGTCTTAAAGAATGGCCAGCTTTTTTCGCGTTGAAGAAAACTATAGATGATTTTAACGACATGTGCCCTCTCCTTGAACTTATGGCAAATAGAGCCATGAAGCCCCGGCATTGGCAAAGAATTGTAGAGGTTACAGGTCACACTTTTGATTTAGATAGCGAAGGATTTTGTTTGAAAAATATATTGGAAGCCCCACTACTCAAGTACAAGGAGGATATCGAAGATATTTGTATATCAGCGATGAAAGAGAAGGATATTGAGGCTAAATTACGGCAGGTAGTCAACGAGTGGTCCGCTCACGAGTTGACCTTTATGACTTTTAACAACAGAGGCGAGTTATTACTGAGGGGAGACACGACGGCGGAAACTATAGGCCAGCTTGAAGACAGTTTAATGGTCCTCGGCTCTCTTATGTCAAATCGTTACAACGCTCCATTCCGGAAGCAAATACAACAATGGGTATCTGATCTATCAAATACTAACGAAATTTTAGAGCGGTGGTTACTAGTCCAGAATATGTGGGTATATCTAGAGGCAGTATTCGTCGGTGGTGACATTGCCAAACAGTTGCCAAAAGAGGCGAAAAGGTTCAGTAAAATTGACAAAAGCTGGCAAAAAATCATGCAGAGAGCCCACGAGACACCGGGAGTCGTTCCTTGCTGTGTCGGTGATGATCTGCTGAAACAGCTTTTACCGCACTTGCAGGAGCAGTTGGAATTGTGCCAGAAATCGCTCAGTGGGTAAGGGTAAAAAATTAGCCTGTGCCGAACACATCACGTGCTCATAATTCATGGGGAAATGATGAATCTTGGTTAAAGGTATCTGGAAAAGAAGCGGATGATGTTTCCAAGATTCTTTTTCGTGTCTGATCCAGCGTTGTTGGAGATTTTGGGCCAAGCTTCGGACTCTCACACAATTCAGAATCATTTGTTATCAATATTTGATAATACAAGATACGTGAGATTCCATGACATCGAATACAACAAAATGACGGCAATCATTTCTTCAGAGGGTGAGTCAATCGTGGTAAGTATTGGTGTGCTAAAACTTTGGGGATAATCTACTCAGTTTAATCTACGAGAATTTATGTCTTAACGATGAAAAGTTTCACAGCTTGAGAGAGCCGTCCGGGCTGAAGGTTCTGTGGAAACTTGGTTGATGCAACTTCTCCAAACTTCTCAACAGTCTCTACATTCCATAATCCGCCAAGCGCACGCCATGATAAACGACCAAAACTTTAACCTACTTAGTTTCCTTGACAAAATGCCCGCCCAAATTGGCATCCTTGGAATCCAGATGGTATGGACCAGGGATGCTGAACTTGCACTAATGCAGGCTAGGGCGGATAAAAAAATCATGGGTGAAACGAACAACAGATTTTTAGAGCTTCTCAATACTCTGATTGACCAGACGACCAGGGATTTGACAAAAATTGATAGAATAAAGTTCGAAACTCTGATTACGATACACGTTCATCAACGGGACATTTTCGACATTCTGGTAAGACAGTTTATGATAATTATTCGCACAATAAGACAAGAAAATAAATAAAACTACCCATTGTTATTAGTGCCGAATGAATGTGAGATCGGTAAACGATTTCGAATGGCTAAAGCAATGCCGGTTCTACTTCAAAGAAGACTTGGATAAGACGTCGATATTCATAACGGACGTTCAATTTACTTACCAAAATGAATACCTTGGGTGTACAGAACGCTTGGTCATCACTCCACTGACTGACAGGTAAAAATAGTTTGATTAAAAACAAAATGCGCAAACTTGTATCGAAGAAGTAGATAAAGTTCGATATCATCGTGACTTTAAAGTTTGAACTTTGCTCCTATCGTTTGCAGATGCTATATAACTTTGGCTCAGGCATTGTCAATGTCTATGGGGGGTTCTCCTTGTGGACCAGCGGGTACTGGGAAAACTGAGACGGTTAAGGATATGGGAAAAACTTTGGCGAAGTATGTTGTCGTGTTTAACTGTTCTGATCAAATGGACTATCGAGGTCTGGGTCGTATCTACAAAGGTCTATCGCAGAGCGGTTCTTGGGGCTGTTTCGATGAATTCAACAGAATTGAATTGCCCGTTCTGTCAGTGGCTGCTCAGCAAGTCGCCGTAGTTTTAGCCGCGAAGAAAGAAAAGAAAAAGCAATTCGTATTCACAGACGGAGATCAGATTGATATGTGTCCCGAACTGGGAATATTCATTACAATGGCAAGTTTCCGTTCAATTTTAAACGCATAATGAATTCGCAGTACATTCAAGTTATTTACAGAACCCAGGCTATGCAGGGCGCAAAGAATTACCAGAGAATTTGAAGATTCAATTTCGTACTGTAGCCATGATGGTACCTGACAGGCAAATCATTATCAGAGTAAAGTTAGCCAGTTGCGGTTTTCTCGAAAACATCACCCTGGCACGTAAATTTTATACATTGTACAAATTGTGTGAGGAACAACTTACCAAACAGGTATTCACCTTGGCTTTCGATTATCAGTAAAGTGTAAATAAACAGAGAAATTCGGTTGATTTTTACACCACCTATTACAGGTCCATTACGACTTTGGATTGAGGAACATTCTCTCAGTGTTGAGAACGTTAGGTGCATCGAAAAGAGTCAATTCAAAAGACTCTGAGAGTACCATAGTCATGCGAGTACTCAGAGACATGAATCTTTCCAAACTAATCGGTAGCTAATGATACGTAGATTATGCATGTTGATGATTAAAACTAAAATCCTGCAACAACAATTTGACTCGTGTACTGTATGACCTACAGATGAAGACGAGCCTCTATTCATATCACTTGTGGCTGACTTATTCCCAAACCAAGCACTCGAAAAGACTGCTTATCCTCATTTAGAAACAGCGATTGATCAGCAAGTTCAGGAGGCTGGTTTAGTCTATCATCCACCATGGGTATTGAAATTGATTCAACTTTACGAGACGCAGAGAGTTAGGCACGGGATAATGACTTTGGGACCCACTGGAGCTGGAAAAACAACGTGCATTCACACACTTATGAAAGCGTTAACCCAATGTGGGGATGCTCACAGGTGAGGTGCAATTGCATCGTGCGGTAAAGCTCTGTTACACCTAGTCTTTAAAAGATTTGAATTTCCAGGGAAATGAGAATGAACCCAAAAAGCATAACAGCTGCTCAAATGTTCGGACGCTTAGATGTGGCCACGAACGACTGGACAGATGGAATATTTTCAGCACTCTGGCGGAAGACTTTAAAACTAAAAAAGGGTGAACATGTGTGGTTGGTTCTCGATGGTCCAGTGGACAGCATTTGGATAGAAAATTTAAATTCTGTTTTGGATGACAATAAAACATTGACTCTGGCCAATGGAGACCGTCTAGCAATGGCTCCCACCTGCAAGATCATATTTGAACCCCATAACATAGATAACGCTAGTCCGGCAACGGTTTCGCGGAACGGAATGGTCTACATGAGTTCATCAGGTCTCGATTGGAAGCCAGTAGTCGTCGCGTGGCTGAAGAGTCGTACTCCTTTAGAAGAAGAAGTTTTTAATGACATGTTCGACCAATCATTTGCACAGTTGTACGCTTGGAGTACTCAGAATTTGGTATTTTCAATGAAAATCTTACAGTGTAACGTAGTGCGTCAGATGCTTTGCTTGTTGGAGGGTTTAGTACCACCGGAAGTTCCCGTTGAAGAGGATGAGGATGACGAAGACATTGAGAGAGACAAGCCTCAGCCAATGTCTGCCGAACACCTTAAGCGATTCTATGTTTTTTCACTTATCTGGGGCCTAGGGGCATTTTTGGAAACCGCTGATCGGATCAAGTACGACGAATACGTGAGAACGAATTTGACGGAGTTCGATCTTCCAACTTCAGAGAAATACCCAAAAGCCACGGTCTTTGACTTCGTAGTTAACGACAAGGGAAAATGGGACCCTTGGGCAACTCTCGTTATGAATTACTCCTACCCAGATTACGCTACTCCAGATTACAGTAACATTTTAGTACCGATTCAAGACAATGTAAGGATTCAGTATCTAGTCGATCTTATCGGACGCCAGGATCGGGCAGTTTTATTAATCGGTGAGCAAGGATCTGCTAAAACTGTAATGATGAAGTCTTACATGAAAAGAGCTAATCCAGAGACCACGCTGGGGCGGTCGTTCAATTTCAGCTCTGCTACGACTCCGTATCAATTTCAAAAGACGATTGAAAGTTACGTTGAAAAACGACTTGGTAATACATTCGGCCCACCAGGTGGTAAAAAGATGTTGGTATTTGTTGACGACGTTAACCTTCCCCAAATCAACGAATGGGGTGATCAAATCACGAATGAAATCATTCGGCAAACAATGGATATGAAGGGATTTTACTCCCTCGAGAAACCTGGTGAATTCACAACTATAGTCGACGTTACGTTTTTAGCTGCGATGGGACAGCCTGGTGGCGGACGTAACGACATTCCCTCGCGTCTGAAGAGACAATTTTGTATTTTTAATTGTACGATTCCTAACGATGCTTCAGTTGACAGGATATTCAGCGTCTTGGGCGAAGGACACTACAACACTAAGAGAGGATTTTCAGCTGAGGTCAGAAGTCTAGTTAAAAAAATGGTCCCACTGACCAGAGTACTCTGGCAGAGAACGAGAGCAAAGTTATTACCAACGCCAGCTAAATTTCATTATGTATTCAGTTTGCGGGATTTATCTCGTATATGGCAAGGAATGGTTGGAACATTGTCAACCGTTATAGAAAATGAAAGTGTCCTTATGCTTCTTTGGAAACACGAATGTACAAGAGTGTTTAGTGACAGATTTACTCTGCTTTCCGATAAGGAATGGTTCGACAAAGAATTGGTTACTACCGTCGAGGAAGTAATAGGATCTAATTACGTTGGAATGGTCAAAGACAATCCAGTATTCGTCGACTTTATGAGGTAAGTAAATACCTTGCTTCCAAGGATAAGTCACATACTTTCGTCCATATTTATTTCCATAATAAACTTATTTATGTCTCTTCAGAGATGCCCCAGAACCAACTGGTGAAGAAGGAGAAGATGCTGACATGGAACTGCCGAAGGTATACGAGCCCGTTGACGAACACCAAATTCTGAGAGACAGATTAGAGATGTTCCTGGCGCAGTTTAACGAAATGCAAAGAGGAGCTGGTATGGACTTGGTCTTTTTCCCCGATGCCATGTTACATCTGGTTAAAATATCAAGAGTTATCAGACACGCACGAGGTAACGTGATGCTAGTTGGTGTCGGTGGTTCCGGAAAACAAAGTTTAACAAAGTTATCGTCTTTCATTGCTGGATACAAAACTTTTCAAATAACATTGACGAGATCATACAATGTGACAAATTTTCTTGAAGATCTCAAATTTCTTTATCGCTCTTGTGGAGCCCAAGGTAAAGGTACAACTTTCATCTTCACTGACTTGGATATCAAAGAGGAAGGTTTCCTCGAATATCTAAATAACGTTTTGAGCTCAGGTGTCATAAGCAATCTGTTCACCAGAGATGAACAAGCGGAAATAATCTCCGAGCTGACGCCATCCCTGAAAAGAGAGAATCCAAAAAGGACGTTGAACAATGAACTTGTTATGGAGTACTTCTTGCAAAGAACTTGTCAAAATTTGCACGTTGTGTTCTGTTTCTCCCCGGTTGGTGAGAAATTTCGAAATAGGGCGCTCAGATTTCCAGCTCTGATATCCGGATGTACCATTGACTGGTTTCAGCCATGGCCGAGAGATGCTTTGGTTTTAGTGGCCGAACACTTTTTGCATGATTTCGAAATCGCTTGCACTGATCATGTCAAAACGCAATTAGTTAACGCTTTGGGCTCGATACAAGATGTAGTCGCAGAAAACTCGACAGAATATTTCCAACGATTCAGAAGAGCGACCCACGTGACTCCAAAATCTTATTTAAATTTTATCGGAGGCTACAAGAATATTTATCAACTAAAGCAGCACGAGCTTGGAGAAGGTGCCAGAAGAATGGACACTGGGTTGGCTAAGTTAGAAGAAGCATCGGTATCCGTGGAGCTTTTGAAACAAGAATTGGCTGTCATGGAACAAGAGTTGGCTCAGGCATCTCAAAAGGCAGAGAGTGTGCTTTTGGAGGTAACAGAGCGAGCGATGCAGGCCGAAACTTTCAAGAACCAAGTACAGAAGGTGAAAGAAAAGGCAGAAATATTGGTCGCTTGCATTGCGGAAGAGAAGGCAGTGGCCGAGCAAAAACTGGAAGCTGCAAAACCAGCCTTGGAAGAAGCCGAAGCAGCTTTGAACACCATTAAGCCAGCGCACATAGCTACAGTCAGAAAGCTCGGTCGTCCTCCGCACCTTATTATGAGAATTATGGACTGTGTGCTGATTCTATTTCAACGTAAAATTGGGTCAGTTGTTCCCGACGCTACAGCTTTCTGCCCAAAACCTTCTTGGGCTGAATCCCTCAAAATGATGGCCAGTACGACGTTTTTGCTACAGTTACAAAATTACCCAAAAGATATTATAAACAACGAAATGGTAGAGCTTTTACAGCCGTATTTTAAAATGGAGGATTACAACATGGAGACAGCAAGAAGAGTGTGCGGAGACGTAGCCGGTCTCTTGTCGTGGACCAAAGCTATGTCATTCTTTCATTCCGTAAACAAAGAGGTGCTTCCTCTAAAAGCGAACTTAACTCTGCAAGAGGCAAGGCTTAAAGTAGCCATGGAGGATCTTGCTAATGCGGAAAGAGAACTATCAGAAAGAGAAATGGCATTGCAAGCAGTTAAGGAGCAGTACGATGCAGCAGTATCGGAAAAACAACGATTGACAGATGCAGCTAATGTATGTCTAAGGAAAATGACAGCTGCAACGGCACTGATCAATGGCTTGGGGGGCGAAAAAATTCGCTGGACACACCAGAGCCGAGAATTTAAAGATCAACTTGGGCGGCTAGTTGGAGACGTGCTATTGGCAACTGGCTTCTTATCTTACTGTGGACCCTACAATCAACAATACAGAGGAGGGCTGGTGACGTCATGGATGGAGATATTAACCACCCGAACTATTCCGTTCACTAAAGATTTAAACATAACTAATATGCTGGTGGATTCTTCGACAGTTTCGGAATGGACTTTACAGGGTCTTCCAAACGATGAGTTATCCGTTCAAAATGCTCTGATCGTAACAAAGTCATCCTCATATCCTCTCTTAGTCGACCCACAGAACCAGGGAAAAATGTGGATAAAAAATAAAGAAGCATCGAACGAGCTACAGATAACTTCGTTGAATCACAAGTACTTCCGAACTCACTTGGAGGACAGTTTGTCTTTAGGAAGACCTTTGCTGATTGAAGATGTTGCAGAGGAACTAGATCCAGTTATTGATAACGTGCTGGAAAAGAACTTCATTAAGTCAGGTTCCATCGAGAAAGTTATAGTTGGAGACAAGGAATGCGATGTTATGCCTGGTTTCATGCTTTACATTACGACCAAACTGCCAAACCCGGCGTATAGTCCAGAAATATCAGCAAAGACATCCATTATCGACTTTACTGTGACGATGCAGGGTCTGGAGGACCAGCTACTTGGCAGAGTTATTCTGATGGAAAAGGCTGATCTAGAGGCCGAAAGAGTTGCTCTGTTCGAGTCTGTGATGACGAATCAAAGATCGATGAAAGAATTAGAAAGCACTTTGCTGCACAGATTGACGTCATCCGAAGGTTCGCTGGTTGACGACGAGGCTTTAATTCGTGTTTTACAGGAAACAAAATCAACCGCGGAATCAGTCAGCGAAAAATTACAAGTCGCTGCTTTAACAGAGAGGAAAATTACCATAGCACGAGAAGAGTTCCGAGCAGTGGCTGCAAGAGGATCAATTCTGTATTTTCTGATAGTAGAAATGAGTGATGTTAATGTGATGTACCAAAACTCATTAAAACAGTTTTTGACCATATTCGATAATTCTATAACGAAATCAACGAAAAGTGCAGTCACTAATGAACGGATAGACATCATCCTCAGACATTTGACTCTTGAAGTCTGGGGATTCACTTTACGAAGTTTGTACGAGAGGCACAAGGCACTTTTTACACTAATGCTGGCTATGAAAATAGACTGTCAGCGCGAGGCCATATCCCATGCTGAATTTATGGCCTTTATAAAAGGAGGTGCATCTCTGGATCTCAACGCGGTAGCACCGAAACCATTTAAATGGATCCTAGACATAACTTGGTTGAATTTGGTGGAGATTAGTAAACTTGAGGTATTTGCGGAAGTTCTTACAAAAATTGAATTCAATGAGAAAGAGTGGCGACAGTGGTACGAAAAGGAAAGACCTGAAGAGGAAGAGCTGCCCTGCGGCTATCAAAAAATTGATGTCTTTCGGAAACTGCTACTTGTCAGATCGTGGAGTCCTGACAGAACTCTTTCACAAGCTAAAAAGTACATCGTGGAATCATTAGGTAAAGAGTACGGTGAAGCGAGAATTCTGGATTTAGAAACAACCTGGTCAGAATCAGAACCGAGATCTCCTCTAATTTGCATATTATCTATCGGTTCAGATCCCAGCCCACAGATAACTGCATTAGCCAAACAAAAGGACGTTCGTGAGTATGAGGCTCGATCGATTGAACATGTTGAATGGAGAATTTAATTGAAATATGCATAACTCTTATATTTCAGAACTGAGATCCGTGTCCATGGGACAAGGTCAGGAGTTTCACTCTCGAAAAATGATCAGTGATGCAATGAGTGTCGGAGGATGGGTTTTGTTACAGAATATTCATCTGTCTCTCCCTTTCTGCACAGAAGCCATGGACGCTCTTGTTGAAACAGAAAATATCCACGAATCATTCAGACTCTGGATGACCACTGAAGTGCATGCTCAATTTCCAATTGGTTTACTACAGGTACAGTAATAATCATGGTGATATTCAATGCCACTTGTACTAAACGTGCAAAAGTGATAGTAACCGTAACATAAGTAGTGTGCGTATTGCCGATTTCTGCAAAAGGTATACGTATCTTATACCCACAAAATTTGCGATCTTCATTTATGCAGATGGCTATCAAGTTCACAAACGAACCACCACAAGGCATTAGAGCCAGTTTAAAAAGAACTTATCAAGGTGTAACTCAAGATGCTTTAGACTATAGTACGCAAAATCAGTGGCCTCCACTTCTGTACGCTGTGGCATTCCTGCATACAGTGGTACAAGAACGAAGGAAATTTGGACCCTTGGGTTGGAATGTACCGTACGAATTCAATCAAGCTGACTTTGCAGCTTCTGTACAGTTCATACAGAACCATTTGGACGACATGGATCCTAAGAAAGGAGTCTCTTGGCCTACAGTATGCTACATGCTTGGAGAAGTGAGTAAAGATTGACAGATGATAATATTCGTTCAGAAGAATCAGTTCTATGATTACCTTTGTCCACAGGTTCAATACGGAGGTAGAGTGACAGACGATTTTGACAAGCGTTTATTGACTACGTTTACCCACGTTTGGTTTTGCGACGTCCTACTGCGCCCTGGGTTCGAGTTTTACCATGGTTACCGCGTACCTCAAACGCGAAACCTCCAGGGTTACATCGACTACATAAATAGCCTACCAGCGGCCGATACTCCAGAAGTATTTGGACTACATTCAAACGCGGATATAACTTACCAAATAAACACTGCCAAGGGAATACTCGATACCATTTTAAACGTACAGCCAAAAGAAGGAGGCGCACAAGGTGGTGAGACGAGAGAAAGTGTCGTTTACAGACTGGCTGATGACATGTTATCCAAATTACCACCACAGTATAACACGTTCGAAGTTAGAGAAGCTTTGCAAAGAATGGGGGCTCTGCTTCCTATGAATATTTTTCTACGTCAAGAGATAGACAGGTGAATGCACTTTATTGCTCCATATCATGATGAGTACCTAACACGGTGTTCATCCACAAATTGCATCCATAATCATGTTTTTCTTTAATTTTAGGATTTCACGTGTCATAAAAGAGGTCCAATCGACTTTATCTGATCTCAAATTAGCTATTGATGGTACAATAGTGATGAGCCAGGGGCTTCGCGCTTCCCTAGACGCTATGTATGATGCTCGAATACCAGACAAGTGGCAAAAAATTTCATGGGAATCTGCCACTTTAGGATTTTGGTATACAGAACTTTTGGAACGAGATGGACAATTCAGACACTGGTGTGCCAATGGGAGACCGAATGCTTTTTGGATGACGGGTTTTTTCAACCCACAAGGATTTTTAACTGCAATGCGACAGGTAAAAAATTTGACAAGATTGTGCGGTCATGGACATGCCGTTTTCACGTTAGAAGTGAAGAGGATTTATCGTAATCGAATTTTCATAAACCGGAATAAGGGTTTTGAATTTCACATAAAAGATGTCCGAAATGAGTCATTTTAGGAAGTTGGAAAACAAACACTCCGCGAAGACCGCCATAACTCAATCCAACGTCCGCTTCAAAACTTTGGCGACTGCGTTTTATCAACCTTCCATTGAATTTACGAAAATGAGAGCTTTCATCGCTCTCGTAATGCCTGCAGAATTGAAAAACTTTGATATCGTCGATATTGAAACAATCACATCTGTGTGATTGTTCCATTGTGATCGTGGTCTGCCACGATATGCAAACGGAATTTTTCACTTTTGACGTAATAACGCCACGTCCACTACCCTCAATTAATTTTTTACAAATTACTGGTACGCTTTGAAGAAATATTTCATTGATTAAGTTTTTTCACAGCTGATTGCCATTATTTTGAGACATAATTCAGAATTCTTTGAGATTTTACGGAATTTGCTTCACATAGATTGAGTCGACCGAAGAAAAAACGATTGCCACAGGGTACAGGTCACATCGTCCATCGAAACTTATTCAAATTTGGAGAGAATATTCTACATGGATGTACTGTCAATGTAGATTCAAAAATACACATCTCTTAGAAGGGCATATCCTATTATGTCATTAATGCAATGACACTTCAGGATTAAAAAATGCATTATCTGTTGCTACAGGAGGTGACAAGGGCTCACAAAGGCTGGGCATTGGATTCAGTTGTTCTCCAAAATCTTTTGACTCGTCATAATAAAGAAGACGTAAAGGAACCACCACAGGAAGGCGTTTACGTTCACGGATTATTTCTGGAAGGTGCATCGTTGGATCGTAAGTCAGGAAAATTGGTAGAGAGCAAGGCAAAGGTACTTTACGAACAAATGCCCGTTATATACATATACGCAATAAATACAACAGCGGGAAAAGATCCAACACTGTACGAATGTCCGATTTATAGAAAACCCCAAAGAACAGATCAGAAATACGTCGGATCTATTGACTTCGAAACCGACCATAATCCCAGGCATTGGACTCTCAGAGGTGTTGCCTTACTATGTGACATAAAATAAAAAATTAAAATTAAAAACGTTATTGTTGTTTAATTATTTTTTCCACCATTATTCGATTTAGGTAGATATGTATAATTACCATACGAAATAATTAGTATCTGGACATTCTTTCGGTGTAATTTGCCTTGTATTGAATGAAAATTTGTCCGATGTTGGCAAATTATTGTCTTTGAAAATCGATTAATCATGTTCATTCTTGGGTTAAGAGGCCTTTCTAGTGTGAAGCTCGAAAAAATGGGTGATTTTTGGGAATTTTCTTTTAGCAAAAACTGTGAGACGTATTGATTTCAAATTTATTGGGTATATTTATGCATGCAAAAAATTCACTAGTTCTAGTATACCGCGCACGTTATGAAAATTCACGTGGATAGTGAACACGATGGAGCTCGTCCTGGTGATCTGGATCAAAAAAGTTATAAAGATTCTCAATTAGTATAAATACGTCTATCGTTCGGCCTATAAGAAATAAAATATCAAAAAAATTGACTAAATGGCGGTATGTCAACAAAAAAAGTCGATTTTTTAAAACTTTTTTTTTGTTATACAAATGAGTGTGGAAGTCGCAATTTGTTGATTATCAATTTGAATATAGTCTGAACGATAGAGGAACATCTTATCTGCCGTTGCATACTCGATTCAAGTCAATCGGATCTTTCCTTATTGAGATATCACGCTCACCAATATGAAAAATGTAGTTTCAAAAATAAACAGGTTTGAAATATAAAGTACGGCTATCACTCCATTCAATCATGTATGGCATAGTCAGTTCTGGAAATTTTAACATCACACAGGGCTTAAAATGTTCGCAAGACTTACAGCTTCTAGATTATTGGAAGACAATAAATCAATTTTTTACATCTGTGAGACTACAGAAAGGCCCCTTAAACAACGTGTTAGTAACAAAGTTAACAGAGAAATAACAAAACTCTAGTTAACCCGGTTTTTATTAAAAATCCATATAAAACCCTGATAATAATCTGTATTTAGATGTATTTGCTTGTAACAATTTTTATTGAAAATATATAAACTACATTCACAAGCCACTTTCACGATCGAGAACGCAAATCACTACATTCTCTAATGGAAGGAATACACAAGTCATCTATAATTCTCATTTTTTTCAGTCGCGCAGTTATAACAGAAAAATAGGTAACTTTCCTCTAAATATATATTATACGTATTTACTTTGATATAATGAAACGGTAATATAAATATATTATATACTAAATAAGTATAATTGTAAATGTAGATAACTCTTTCAGAACCTTATTCCCAATTTTAATCTTATTCTAGTATAAAGTCGTGGAAAATCGACGTTCAGATGATTAGGCATTGTATCATCTAAATTACATATTTATGTATTATCTATGTCAAAGATTTAAAATATACGTTAATTATATTCCGTATAATTTTTCTGTAAAATCGAAAGATTTAACAGAAAACAACAAATATTTGATAAAAAAAAAAGTAATCAACACATACTTAAGTTAGATAATATTATATTCTTGTAGGTATATAGGTATAAAATAATCTTTAAATAATTTCGATTCAATGCAAAATCTCACATATATTGAGTTCCAACAATATCACTCTCGTATCACTATTCGTAACTAACTCTAATATACTGATCATACAATTTTATAAATTTCAACCACCCGATCCACTCGAATTTGTATAATAACGAAAATTTATTTACATTATCCGAAATCGTACGATGAAATTTACAACATCATGGCAAATTCAATTTTCTACAAACTTTATGATCTGGATTTAGTAATACCAAACAAAAGGAAGCAGAATAGTTAAAAAAAATAGACACCTCCATCATCCTTGATATATAAAAATTATAAAAGCATGGTGTGGAACGCATTCATTATTGCAATTATCGTGGCTATCCTTGCCTTAGTCTTATTTTCAGCGTAATTCATTTCGATCAGAGCTGGACTCGTGTCTAATGAGATACCAATAATTGAACCTTCTCCACTGATAGTGCTTAGACAAATTTCTTTCAGCTCTATGTTGAGCGGTGTTAATATTTCGCAAAACTTTGAATACAAAATATCGTAAGTTGAGTCAGCCTCAGACCTTAGTTTTGCATCATTTATCAAATTGACAAGTTTCTCAATGGTCTCAAGCCTCACATTTTCGTCTAAACTATTTCTTATTTTAGAATGATATTCGGATATTTTCACTCCCAAATTAGGCTTTTTTAAAACAGGAAGTTTTGTCAATTCTGGATATCGTTTCATGGCAACATCGTTTACCTCTACATCATGCATCACAGTTTCCTGCTTAATACAAAGTTCGAAATCCGGGGTCTTACCAATTACAACATCAGTTATTCTATCAAACATTTTTTTGGCTGCTTCATGTTTAGCCTGTTTCTTTGTAGTCGCGACTCCCTCTTCCTTAAATGTAGAAACTATGCAATGGATAGTAAATACTCTTGCATGAGGTGGTCCGACGTCACTCACACTCTCGTAACGAGGTTCTTGAAGATTATTATCCGCACATATTTCCTGTTAAATTAATTACTCTTACTACTTAAATTATTACTTAAATCAAATTTGTTCAAAAGTTTTTACCAACGTACCTGCAATGCACCTATAGCGTTCACAAAAACTCCGTTGGGCGGAGTTTTAACAGAAGCCGGAATCTGCGTTGGAAGAGGTGTATGTATCGGCGACTCTGCCGGAGATGCTGGTAGTTGAGGATAACTATTTACTTTAGCAATTGTTTCTAGCATAGCTTTAGCCGCCTCGTGTTTAGCATCTTTTTTACAACGTCCTGTCCCTGTTGCTGATAAACCGTCGCATGAGACTTGGTAAGTGAATGTGTTTAGATGAGTGCCACCCCCATTATGTATGAGCTCATAGTTTGGTACCATGCACTTTTTCACCATCATCTCTTGCAGTATTGATACAGGTGTTTTGTTCATCTTTGAATCTGTAATTTCAAGTTTTATTATAGAAGTAAAAGTGGGTCCACAAGACGGTGAATACAAAGGACAAATTAACACTTTGAAAAAGGGTTTCTTCCACGGACTAGTATATTTTTAAATTGTTCTGTAATCAAGCGGATCTTTTCAAGTATAATAAAGTAAAAGTTCAGGATTTTGAGTCATAGAATCTCGAAGTTAAATACAGTCAAAGTAAAACCACTTAATAGAAAGATTTGGATCAAGCGGCGCTATAATTTTAGATATTTAAGTCTTTAATCGTTCAGAAGCAACGCTGTGTCCGATAAATGGATGGCTTTATGATACTGCAAACAGTTTTCTAGAACAAAAATTAATACGTCGAAGAGTTGTCCGGTCATTGGATAGAGGTTTCTCTTCTGAACAATTTGAAACCTACATATTTAAGATCCTACATATTTGAGACCCGATGACTCAGAGCTTATAACTTTTACTTCTGCATACTTTGAAAGGGTAGCGAATTTCTGTAATGAAACTGTGTGTTTGAAAGAATATCTGAACTTACGCCACTCCTTCAAAAATATCCTTATTCAATCAAGGTGAATGTATGCCCTTGGAAATACAGAAAAAAATGGAGAAAAAAAATATACAAAACATCGTTGAACAAATATTGTAATTTTTATGTCACCTAAAAATCAATGAAGACAGTTAAACCAAATGAGTCAAGGCTTTTTGAGAAAGATTCTGAGTGTTTATCACCCTTGAATCATCTGTTTATGCAATTTTAATCATATTCTTTCTCTTAACATATGTACCAGGTACGTCTTAACATAAGCAACGTAGGTTTTAATTGAAAGTACGCTTTGGTCGAATCAGAATCACGTTAGACACATTTATCGCAAAGCATTAGAGAAAATGTGATTATAACTAAAGTTTGATGAATTTGAAATTAGGATGGAAGCCAAATTTTATCACTTTTGGATATCAGTTTACAATGTCCGATGATAAATCGTAACGAGCGTAACATACGAGCAGATCGAAGCGCTGCTTTTACACCGTAGAAAGATAGAAACCCTAAATTTGCATGAAAACTAAATAAAATCTTATTCCAAATATTGAATTTTTAACGTTTTCTCAGAAACAAAGAAAGCTGATAGCTGATTCAAAGACAATACCGAAAATTACCAGTTACATAAACATACCATAGACGCTTTCTAACCTCAAAATACGGTATTGAGTTAATCTGTATTCGATACACCGAAAGATAATCGGAGGTTATAAAAACCATCGGATGATACACGGAATAATGAAAACAACTCATGATAGATTTTGTCAGCGTAAATATATTCGATAACGACATATCAGTCTTTTAGTCTATTCTTCTAGTTGCTTCGCTACACGGTGACAGAGATAATCACGTACAATGTAAGTGAGCCGAATAAATCAAGCTCATAAACGGGCATAAATATACTAGCATAAAAATTAGAATTTCGCATTGATTTTTACTGATAGAATTGTATACATAATAGACTCACAGTGTTTTTTTTTTTTTTTGTAGAATAACTTTAGACTATCAATCACCGTACTAAATCGCCTCTTTGCTATATCGGATGAAAATATGACTAACCGACAACGGATCGCTAATGACAAAACTACTATAAGTTTCATAGACCTTGATGACCCTTTACCGATAAAGGTCAGGGAATCCCCGGGTGAAAACGAAAAATTATAGAGCTGGAATCTGCTCTACCGATTATGAAACATGGTCCAACTAACCATGAGACATGTTCGTTCGATAGAGAGTGCCTACTCTGTGATGATTAAAAAATATCATTTCGAAGGACTTTGAGTTCTGTGATTGGTCGGTAGAGGCAAGATGGCGAATTGGCGAGGTATATTTTAATTGAAATATAAAATACTTGTTGTAACGTGTGATATTGATTTTTGATCAATATCCCAATAAACTGATGAAGTGAATGAATATATTTATAATTGTCTGAATAATCCGTGATTTTATTTCGTTTCTTAACGACGCTACATTTTCATTTATTTGTAAGTGTTCCAATTGTGATCGGGAGAACCTTTAGACTCTACCAATCCTTGGCTTAGCATCGCAAATGGCTTCTGCTGCGGCGCATGCGACCGTGTTCCCCATCTGTCATGGATCCCGGGAATAGGTTGGCTCGCGCCTATACGGAAGACAGAGTAATATAATGTGGGTGAAAAAGGTATAATAACAATTGTAAAACGGGGTTTAAAAAAAGAACGACAAATACTTGACTGATGAAAATAAATATGACATAGTGTTCAAAGGTGGTGAATTGTATTTTATATTATATTAAAAGTGTCTAGGTTACGATTAATCATATATTCTTTTTTAAAATGAATGTGATCGCTGGCACAAGCTGCCTTCTGTCATTCCGGGGTCGCGGGAGATACACAGTAAGTATATAAAAGCATTTATTTAATCATCAAAACTTTTCGATAACTATCAATAAACGTTTAAACACTAACATTACAATATATAAACGGTATTAAAATATATCCTTACAATCTAAATCACAAAATTTTAACACAAACTAAATCGTAATCTTAAGACACATTTTATACATAGACGTATACACATTTCACTCTATAGATATTTTATCACACGCGTGTTATGCTACAAAGCAATATAACTAACTACAAGAGCGTCTGCTTCAACGATAACCGCGATCTACCGGGTGTTTAATTATTCAATTACTAACTTGTGACAATAAAAATTTTTTCACTTACTATTCATTTCTAGATTTTAAATATCAACAAATATGTTAACTGTACGTGTATATAAATAGACGGATTAACTCCTTGATCAACCTTTTCGAACCCCTAGATCTTATCAAAGTTATTTAATGTAAAATTAGCCTTTGAAAGAGAAACAAAAAAAAAAAAGAAGAAAAACATCAGTAACTGCAACAGCAGACAAGTCGACGTTAACTCTCACGTTCAGGGCGTCCTTAGGTCAATTTAATAAAGTGAAAGTGTAACCAGATCGCGTTCTCGGATGGTTTAAGATATACGGAATAATTGTAATTAATCGCGACTGTTGAATAAATCCGCAATACCGATTATCATTATCTTTATTTATTTATTTAACCATTCTTCATTTAACTACATTTGAGTCAATTTCGTGATATTTTGTGATATTAATATTGAATTCAGGTGTAAGTACTCGATGTATGTATGTATGTATGTATGTATGTATGTATATATGTACGTACATACATACATACATACTGTAACCGCGTTGCGAAACGCTTTAGTCTAATCCTATTTGAAAGAAATTAAAGTTAGGTACGACGCGCGAGGTTTCCCCCCTTTTTTTTCTGTATTCAACTGTGTGTCTGTGCATATGCCTAATCTATATTCGATAACTGATAACGATTTAATGTCTAATATTTATTAGAGAAAATGGTTGTTTGCTTTTTTACAATTTTTATTCACGCAATTGGAGTCGATTGTGTGTTATGGGAAGTCTCCGTAACTGCAGCACGTATATGTACACCTCTTTGAAGGCAACATATTAAAAGACAAAAATATCGGTTCTATAGACCAACTGTTAAATGTGTTGTTGGTATAGTTCGTTTTGTAAAACGACAGAGAACTTTAATGACTTCCATGACACAATTGCATCACGCGTCTTGAAATAGACGGAATTTGACATTTTAGACACTGGGATTTTAGTCCTCTGCAGGGTTTTTAACAACTAGTCGAGAAAACTTAGGTTAATATCCATAATTATTCTTATAGGTATAGGAAATCAAAACTTACAACGATCTCTGTACACAGTTTTGGGTTTCTTGTCAATATTGTAATCAAAACTTAAATATTAATCTCATGCGATTTTATCAGATCTAATACAATCGATCAGTTATACACAGTTGAATTATTTTGTTTTTCGTTTAGCCCCGTGCAGCTCCTGGTATATATCGATCTATAGACAATTTAAATTTAGAAGCTTACTTGGTTGTAATCCTATAATTGAAAGAAACCTTGCATCGAGTATGCAATATTGTATATTTCTTATTGTTAATAATATATAAATATAAGAATGAATGAAAGCAAGTACGAAAAAAAAGAAAAAAAAAAAAAAAAAGGATCGATTTACTCTCATCAAAAAATTATTATAATTATACACAAACTAAAAAATCTCATATTTTATTCTTGAAGTTGTTAAAAACTTAAAATTCTTAAACATTTTTACAGAGGTTCACGTCTAAATGATTAACACCTATATCTCGCGTGTTATTCATTCATTCTCTTACAATCTTTCTATTCATACCTTTTCTTATCGTATAATTTAAGACACCGCGCGACGTTCGTTCTTTAACTTTTAAGGATGAGTCAAACCAACCGCGCTGCGTCGCGTCTCGTCATGCCTCGCGTAGTCCTTTAGAGAACAAATTTACATACCTATTTCTCCCGTTTAATATGCATGGGAGGTTGACGCGACGACAGGATGTAAATGATTTAATTAATTAGGTAATTGAATTAATTAATTAATTAATTAATCAATTAATTAGTGAATAACTAAAACAGGAAGAAGAAGAAGAGATATATTCAAATTATTACTATACATACATATTGTATGCACATATACGTATCTAGACATTGTAACTTATTGCTGGGATTAAGAGCTGGAGGGTAGGAATTATTTCCATGTACCGATCATGCCATACAGCTACGGCAATTAGTTGGGCGTCAGCGATGTGTAAAATCTGCTGCAACGTATTTATATACCTACGTCATTAATTTTTCGAGGATCAGTTTTTAACTCACAGTATTAATCACGTATATACATATATTATATTGTCGCATAGCTTCCCAACCGTGTAACGTTTTAATTTTTAAAATTTGAAAATCGAAAATTTCAACGTTTTTATTTTTATTTTTCTTTGTAATTGAAAAGAAAAAAAGTTAGCAAAAAATATCAATAATTTTCAATTTCAAAAGTAAACTTGCTTTTTCATTTTACTTTGATTACTTATAACAGTTTCAATATAACCTAACGGTGGTAAAAAAAAGGAAAACATTTAACAAAAAAAAAAAAAAAAAAAATACAATTTTTTTTAACTCGTCGAGTGACACTTTATTTTGCATAATTATACATGGGCAAATTGGAGTAGAAACTTGAATTAGCATCGAGGAGATTAGAAAGTGGCTAATACATATGTTATTGTCATTTACGACGCGTGCAGTAGAGTATTAAGATTTAACATACAAATATACAATGTTATTTTGTTATTATACACATATGCATTTGAGAAACAAGTAGAAAAAAAAACGCGGTGTTAATCGTGTGTTATAATATTTCATGTATGTACATACATACATACCTTATATACTCGCGTGTATAGTAACTGCGATGTGCGATGACGTAAATGCGCGGTTATCGCAGACGAATGCGTAAAGTGACGAAAAATGAAGAAACAAAAAAAAAAAAGAAAAAAAACTTCAATTCATTCATCAGCAACGAGAGACAAATTTTTATTTTTTTTTTTGGTTTTATCGAGTTATTTTTTAGATTATAAAAACGAAAATAGTATATAATATTGTCTGTTTAAACACAAAATATATACATAATATCTAATATTTTTAAACTCTTTTCAATATTATTATATATTATTAATATCGTAAATTATACAAAATTAATATCAAAATTAATATACCCATGTTTATTTTTATCGCAGGTTTTTACCTGGGATAATGATTTTTTATTTTTATTTTTATCCCTCACCTCTCCCCAATTTCCTCTCTTTCCTCTTTTTTTTTCTTTTTACCTCACTTCCTTCCTTTAACACTGTCTAATCGAGGCGAAAGTTGATTCCAAAAATATAACCACCAAAACTTTCCCTAATCAATTTGCTACTCTCTAGATTATCTGTATAACAGAGTAAGTAAATATACTGCGAGGATGAAATATATTAGGTCACGAAATAGCCCATTTTTGAAGAAAAAAAAAAGTCCTTTGCATGTACTGGAATATGGGGCACGTACGGGTCCCTTTTGAGGACAGGAACACACATAAAACGGTTCCAAAAGAATATTTTTACTGTTTATTATTTAATAACTATAAAACAGAACTTATGCTATCGACGTACACCTCTCCAAATGCTTTTGCTATCCTCCAGCGAGAAAGGTGTGGAGAGAAAAAGTTTTCTATCTTCGAGAAAAATTATCACAGTTCAAAATCCAAATTCCATCTTCAATTCTGCATGTAAAAATACACATTTTCCTGCCAGGAATATTTTTCCTATCATTTTTAGTTTTCGATATATAAGCGGTCGAAAAAAATGGCACTTTTTTTTTACTCAAATGATTATAACTTTATGATAAATGATCGTAAAAAATTGCTCGACCTATCATTTTTAAGGTGAAGACATGAGCTGTCGAATATCGTTGAGTTTTTTTAAATAACTTCACTGGCTCGAAATCTGTCCAGAGTTTCATGCGTGTTGAAAATTTCAAATCTTTTCCTTTTCTTCAATCGTTGATAAAAAAAAAAAAAAGAATGAATTATTTATTTTTTCAAACCCACTATAACATTTTCGGAAGTTTTTCAATCGTAGATTAAAATCCCGTTGGAATTTTTGACCTGTGATAATTTCTTCCATTACTTCTTGAATTGTTTGATGGTAATGCGAGCATTATTTTCTTATTTTTTCGGTTTACAATGCTCAAATAAATTTTTCAAAAAATATCGTTATAAATTAAAATTTAATTGATATTAAAAAAAGAGTATAAATCATAATTTCATGAAGACGAAAATCTATATACAGTTCTTGGGGTCATAATTTTCAATAATTAACAGAATTTTTTGGAGTGCCCATATTCTGCCCCGCGTTTTCCTGTAAGATACCAACTTTGACTTAAATAAAAAAAAAGTAACGTGGTTTTGATTTTTGATTTTTTTTTGGTGCGCTTTGAGATATCAGATTGTATTTTTTCTTTGATTTTGGCAGATCAATGTTTCCCTTGTAACAGTTTAGCTATCTTTTTGTTATACATGTCTGTGAAAATTTTTTCGATACAGTCCCTTGATAATATACGGTACCAATATGCATTATAAATATATATCTATTCTATCGTGTGTCTTTTTATCTAAATATATAAATATTTTTATTCAATTGCTTGCATAAATGTTAATACCAAAATATATAATTTTTTTTTTAAATATATATGTATACCGTGAGTATGAAGTAAATGAACGTTTTTCTATAACCGTATTTATAATTCTAAATGTACATACATCGTACACCTACGTGGAACTAGTCAGCCGTAATAAATTACGATTATATAACAAACATATATTACTATCATTATAATATTATTATTATTATTATTATTATTATATTCGTCTTCCGTTTTAACGATATTTCCGTTTCAACTTCCACGGAGGAGCTGAGCCACTTGATTATTATACACCAACTACGTCATTTTATTAAGTTATCATGTCAGTTGGTCATCAGAATTTACTCTATATATGGAATTGTCGACGTTGCGAAATAGTCAGTTATTTTATCCATAAATACATATATACTAGGCGTTTACATGTCCCGCACGGTGCTTTCAGCACTAAAGATATCGCGACCCCGCACCCGTCGTAAAATAGATGAAACAAATTTTTATTACCGATGTATCTACGGTATATAGGTAGAAAATTGATAAATATTATTCTCTATATGTATATTGCAACGATTTAAACATTGTACTATTTTTACATTATCGTGATAAGAAATAAATTGTCTATATAGATCGATATATCCAAATATTTATAATACGAAATCAATTAACCATATATTCTCATATTTGTTTAATACAATTTTTCAAAAATACATGGGGCATTCCATGTCACCTCAACCAACGTTTGACCCTCACATTTTTTTTTTCTCTGAAATTAATTCATGTAATTATAATACTCAAAAAATGCCCATCTTTTTTTTTTTACTTTTTTTCTCGACACATACTTTATCAGTTATCGCGGTTCAAAAAATTTTTAATTTCAACCCGTTTGTAAAATCTGAACAAATTACCAAAAATTCTATATTTTATTTAGAATTTTTTGGTGCAAGAACCGTAATGGGACGAGACCTCTTTCTAGGGCTTTTTAGGCTTGAAAAATCTATAATTCACTTCAACTGTGTAGATCTTTGAGGAGAATATCTTATCGTTATATTTGGCAAGTTTTTGGGTTGCGAGGATTTTCTTATCGTAGAAACTAAGAAGAAAATAATAATAATAATCATACCACCTTTTGGGTTTTTGAAATTACTTTTCAGCACTCAAAGAATCCAAACTCAGAAAGTATATAGCAATTGACTATTCGGGTGGTTCTATAAGAATATCTGTCATATGGAAATTATTTAGGAAGTCTATAATAAGCAAAGTAAGAGATCTACACGTTTGGTGTGAATTATAGATGTTTCAAGCCCAAAACGACCTAAAAGGAAGTCTCGTCCCATTATGGCTCTCGCACTAAAAAATTCTAAATAAAATATAGAATTTTTGGTAATTTTTTTCAGATTTTACAAATGGGTCGAAATTGAAAATTTTTTGAACCGCCATAACTGATAAAGTATGCGTCTAAGAAACAAAGAAAAAAAAAGATGGCCATTTTTTGAGTACTACTATTACTCGAATTAATTTGAGAGAAGACAAAAAATGAGAGGGTCAAACGTTGGTCGAGGTGACATGGAATACCCCATATATATACATATAGTTTTTTTTTCTTCTCTGTGATCAAAACGAACGCAATTTTTCTGATCTATGAAGGTATAGAAATTACCATACAATACATATTATACACAGACACACACACCCATAATATCCAAAATGTGATAATAAAATGATCTCATATTTGTACACCACGAACAATAAACTTGTGTCCCTTTATAACCATTTTTGTTTTTCTATCCAAACAAAGTAGGCATATTATATGTAACCATGTAAGTCCATCTATCACACGAATACATCTTCATCCATGCGAGTTATTAAAGAGATACAAGCAATGATATCCGTAAATAAATCGAAAATCCCGTATCTATTTTATCTGATTTAAAAATATCTGTTATATTAATACAATATGTATAGAATTTATAGATATATTTTCGTTCTAGACTGTCTTATAGAGTAATTAAATTGAAACTAACAATATAGGTATATTAATCGAGGAATATGGAGTAAAACTCACTCATTTGCCATTAGATTTTTCCACAATTATGACTTGAAAATAGTTTTTGATTACGTTTAATTTTTTGCAAAGTGTATATAACACAATTTCAAATACCTACTTTGAACGGATAAAATTGTAACTGCAGTTTGTTTTTTTTTTCTTTTATTTCAATTAAACAGATTAAAATGTAATTAGATTTTTCTGCGATTGATCGAATCACAAGTCTCGTTTCATTTCTCCTGATAAAATTTTTAATCAAAACCAGATTTCTAATTTTAAATTAAATAACAAAATTCTAGGACAAAATATTACTCGTCACGCTTTATAACCAGTGCAGGTCGTACATTTTGTTAAACAGAATAATTGAGGAACAAAATCTGAGAATCAGTTTCTGATTCGAGACGAAAGTGGTGGTCTAAGAAGAAGAAGAAGAAGAAGAAGAAGCAGAAGAAGAAGAAGAAGAAGAAGAAGAAGAAGAAGAAGAAGTAGAAGAAGAAGAAAACGAAGCAGAAAAAGAGTAAGAGGAGCGAGGGCCTCTCTCGCAAGTGGAGTGGCGCGACGTAACGCGTAAAGGTATTCGGGGAATGAGGCAAGTGGTGGTTCTTGAGCCGGCAGGCAGCGTCCTGGTCATCAGACAGACGTCCCTAGGTGGTGGTGTGACTAGCGTAACGACATCGAGTGCCGTTTCGCATCAAAATCACACTGTAGTACCGGTTTCCGTATCAACGAGTGATCACAATCAGAATCGAATCGTTGTTGTCAGATCGTCATCAAATTCAACATCACCACTTCAGTCAACAGCGTCGGTTAGTCAGAGCACTCTTCACTCAGCCTTGCAGCAAGTCACCCGTAACAACAGTATAAATAACAACAACAAGAATAGTAACAGCAACAATAACAACAACAATAACAGTAAT
Source organism: Macrophya annulata (assembly GCA_963924015.1). Taxonomy (NCBI): domain Eukaryota; kingdom Metazoa; phylum Arthropoda; class Insecta; order Hymenoptera; family Tenthredinidae; genus Macrophya; species Macrophya annulata. The sequence goes on along the minus strand of OZ001257.1, from coordinate 10,624,659 downwards.
ACTAACAACAATAACAATCACGGGAAAAATACAAAGGACAATACTTCAACAACTGGGAATAATAACAACAACAACAATAACAGTAGTAGCAGCAGCAGCAGCAGCAGCAGCAACAACAACAACAACAACAACGGTCATCAAAAAACAAACCAATTTGTCTCGTCGGTAAGGATCAATTCCGGATCTAAGCTCAGCTCTAAGACAGAAGATTACAAGGTTCAAGAGGGAGGAAGAAACGTTGAATCCACGGGGACTGGGGTGAACCGGAAATCTACTAAAGAACAAGCCAACGGGGAGGTCAAAACCGACACGGAGGTTACATCCGGTAAGATTAATTCTTCCTTTATTCTTATCTTACTCTTTTCATACATATGTATATACATATATACGTTTAGTCAGCGATTGTGGTGAACTGTGTGATCGTAATCTCTAATACGCGTTAGATCGAGGACCCAGGGTCTCGATTATAAATTATCTTGAATCCTCGATCAGCACGATCAGACTCCTTGGGGAGTACCGAGTCTGCTCGGGCTCTTAGCCAATTTTTAACTCTCACGTTCTACGTACGTCGAGTAAGTAAAAGACTTGCCATCACGGTATCGGACTTCCCCTCTCTTCTTTTCTTTTATTTTCCATTTTCTTTTTTATTTTTTTTCTTATTCCTCTGTTCAACATGGAGGCAAAACAAATGGCTGATATTTTTTTTTTTCTTTTTTCTTTTCTTCTTACTTCAACAGTAAATAATTGGCTTATACAATTGTCATGTACTACCTGTTCAGTACATGGAGGAACGTGAAGTATGTACGTACATACCTACATACCACAAAATTATGCCAACTCTTGTAGGAATGCAGTGTGCATTGACCGTCGCGATATGTTCGTTAACTGTATACGTATACATAAGCATTATAAATTCGTAGAGGTAGTAGTATTAGTCTGCAATAGGTCAGACCAGGCGTAAGCTAGGCTGCTATGAATCCGGCTTACCACTGTCCCAAGTATAATTGAGGGATAAACTGCTACTGTGTTTATTACGCGAAGTCTCATACGCGGAATGAAATTAGACACTATGAACTATCGGTATACATACCATACAGCAGTTTATCATCTCGAAGAACTCTGTTGAACTTAATCAAAAGACAATATGCACGCGTTCTTTTTGTTTAGGAAACACAATATTTGATTTTCCACAAAATATTATGATTCAAAATTAATTAAGTATAAGAAATAATGATCTTTATATTCATTCGAACACCTTCTATGTCTATTATATAGTTTAAGAAGCGATTTGATTGCGTTCCGAAGCTCGATATATTTGAAATGTCAAATGTTGTGTATGTGTGTGTGAAAATGTAGAGGAGGAATTGTACATGAATGTAGAAGTGTATTAGAAGCATGAGAAGGAAAAGTATCGTCAGAAATTGGGCTTTGAAAGTAGAGGAGTAGGTATACAGGAGTATTTTAGTTCGGGTGGTAGCCACCAGGGCGGCGTCCAGGCTAAGCTAAGCCTGGCATCAACCCTTAGGTAACTATATCCGTGACTGACTGGCTCGCTTGATATCGACCCTCGACCCCCAGCGCCGCTACCCCGCGCTAGTCCGTTCGACCCTCCGACCCTCCGACCTCGCACGACCTCCACCGACCCCGAGAGCTTTTTCTTCTTTGATAGTGGAAATTGGGCGACGTCCACCTGCAGGCCTCGTAATAGTGATGCTAATTTCCGAAAACGTTCTCAATAATTGGCCTAAATGTAAAATACCCAAATACACACACTGTATGTATATGTATGTATACATATGTATATATACACACACACATACAATATATATGTTTAGGTACATAAATTGTATATATGTGTTTCCTGGGTCGCTTGCGTAACTACAAAATCTCTTACCACTGGCACCCTGCTGTTGAGGCGGGGGTGGCAATCTTATTGATTGTCTTAGCCTGAATGTCTCGTGTATAACGCTAACGCCTAACACCCCTGGGATTTCGCGTGGGGCGGTAGAGCAGAGGTAGAAAGAAGACCGGGACCGCGGGGGTGCAAAGAGAGCGAAATATAGAGAGAGGGAGAGGAAGTTGGTTGAAAGAGGCTCTGCCAAGTTTCTATTTAAAGCCAAAGGGTAGCGAGATGGTAATTTACGAGTTTGGTATTAAAAAAAAATAATAATAAAAAGGAAAAACTTTGACACCCCGTATACGTATAAGGTATAGAAAACTTACTGGCTTTGACACGCGACCTACTTCCAACCCTCCAACTGTCTTTATTCTAGTACCGAAAATTTATGACCCAAAAAAAAAAAAAAATTGTTGTAATATTTTTTAAAGAGGTAGTCTTATTTCTTCATTTCAAGAATTAATTTATCCTTAATTATAAATCTACGTTTAGATACAACAGAAGATAAATTCTGTTTCGAAATTTTTTTTTTCTTTTTTTTTTTTACAATACCAAATTCGATGAAAAGTTAATAACTCTTTCTCTTCTCTCTCTCTCTCTCTTTATTTCCTGAATCTTTGGTCTTTTAATATCGTATAGTTTCGTTCCGTGAACGTGTGGTACCGTGTACCATAGTTTAGGTTCGTGCCTGGGTCTCTATCACGCGAACTAGTCAGTTTCCCCGGGGCCGTGCCGAGGGGTTGTAGAAATGTTTTTGTCTCCCTCTTAAGAGGTGATAAATTTGTTGCTATCCGGGGTCACTGATAGGTGGCAGCACCGTTCTAAAATTTCGATGCGATGCAGCAGCAGCAGCAGCAGTAGGCAGGCAAGCAAGTAGGCAGGGTCGCGCGCGGCTCTGTGTGTAACGGGTGAGGTTTGTAAGAGAGCCTTTTTAACTTAGCGATAGAAGGATGCGAATGCGCGAGCGCAGTTTCTATGTATGGATACATGGCGGCGTTCAGGGCAGGGGCCACAGGGGGTTGGTATGTATTATATTTAGGGTAGAGGGGGCTGGTGCGCGACGACTATGAAACTGGACGGGCGAGGCGGGGCGGCGGCAACGACGACGACGACGACGACTACGACGACAGGAGTAGGAAGTTCGAAACAGGAGGGCAAGAGGTAGGAGACAGGAGAAGGCTCACTCTGCGGCTCCCGCCGCTCGGGAGCAGACAAGCAGGGCCAAACTTATTCAACTATTTTATTAAAAATTTGTAAATAACACTCCTACTACTACTCTACTGTAAAAAGTAACTATCCACTCCAACAAAGAAACAGAAACAAAGAAGAAAAATAATAAAAAAAACAACAACAACAACAAAACAAAACAAACAAATAAACAAACAAAGAAATCACTATTTTCTGAATATCCAAAAAAAAAAACGAAACACAACGACTAACTAAATACATAAAAAAAAAAAATTAAAAAATAAATAAATGAATGAAAAAAAAAAACAAATTAAATAAATAAACGTAAATCGCAAGCAAACGCAATTTATTATTTCATATGTGTGACCCTTACATTGTTTTGTCCCTTCGTGGGACGGGTTCAGTGTTGTAACTTAGGATATAAGAATATAACAAAGTTCCGAAGCGTTGATTAAAGAAGAGGATATCTGTACTTTGTGATCTCTTGATAAATAAATAAGAAGCGTCTGAAGAGGGTAGAGGATAAAGAGTTAACACAAAGTTAAAAGAAAAAAGAGCTAAAAAAGAAGAAGAAGAAGAAGATAAGAATAATCGGGAAGCTTTAATTTTTTATATTATTAAAATTAATACAGATTGTATAACAATCGACTAGCGTCCTGAACCACGTGTACCCGCGTGTACCACGTGCCGTGGTAATTGCTAATTGCTAAGCCTAAACTGCACTTACGTAGTTGAGTCTTGACTATTTGACTATTGACTCTTGACTTTTTTTTTTTTAATTTATTTATTTTCTTCTTATTTTTGAAAAGAAAAACAAAATCTCAAAAGAGGAAATCGAATATTATTGTTTTTTGTCTGTGAAAAAACGTCTTGGGATGTCATACAGTTCAAAACAAATATTACCTCGAAGTGTCCTCCTATCTAAAGAAAGTTATTCATTTAACCGTTATTTCGTCACCCTGGATCCCGGCATCCTAAAAGTGTCTTGACAGAAGATTATCAACTGAATACATTATTCCTTCGTATCCGAATCAAAGAACTATCAAAGAAAAAAAAAAAAATAAATAATAAAATAAAATAAAACTAAAGAATAAATAAATTCGTGATATTATATCCGCGTGGTATTTACGTCGCGTATATCTTGCGACAATTTTTTCTTTTTTTCTTTTTTTGTTTTCGTCCCATTTTTCAACCAAATATTTTCATCAAAAATAAAAACAAAAATTTCATATCATTTTCTTCCTTTTTACCATCCACATCTCAATACTTTACTATTCTCCGTTTGGCGTCGACCTCGACGATGACCTCGACGACTGTAACGATCGCGGACTAGCTACGACTTCCGCTTTTGAAACTATTTCCTTCGCCTCTATCCCCCGTCTCCATCCCCATCCCCTTCTCCCTCTGTTTCTCCCTTTCCTTCGTAAAACGAGAGGTCAACGAAAAAAAAAAAAAAACAAAAAACAAGAAATAAAATAAAATAAAAATATATTTAATACATAAAGAAATAATAATAATAGTAATAATAATAATATTAATAATAATAATAATAATAATAATAATACACTTGAATGCGGTTGACTAACGTTAGATAACGTACATACTACATGTACCTACGTTAGATAATTATTACTCAAGTGAACAAAGCTTGTGAAGCTCTAACTATGGCGGGATACAATCACGCGAACCCGCGTGCGGTCTACCACGGTACCTACCCAACGCCACTTGCCCCGAGTGAGTCGTTTTTCGAAATAGGTTTAGTTATTCTAATATTATATTATTCTTAAATTTGAATGAATTCTTGTTTAATTTAAAATCGAAAAAAAAAAAAAAAAAAACGAGCACTTTTGCAGATGTTTTCATTATTGATTATCATCTGTGTGAACAATTTGTATCTATATATGATGACAATAATCGTGATCTACTACTGCTTATTGCCAATATTCCGAGAATGGTGATCGCATTATTTACGATCGTATTTGGTTAAGGATTGGGATTAGTCCCTTCATCCATCTGTGAACAATTTCATTACTTAGCGTTGTTTAAGTTAAGTTGAGCTTTTGCCGATTAAATGTGTCCGGAGGGTATAGAGAAATCGAGGAAACCTTTCAACGGATAAAATCAATCATTCTCGCGTTCAAATCAGACGATAAAAAGTTTACTTAAACCAAATTTTTGTTTTGTTTCTCATGAAATGATTCACGCTCTGATAAGCGGTTGATATAATCAAGTGATAACGAGTTTGTTGTATGTAATACACACATTCGTAAAACATCTAGTCGACATTGACACAGTTTCATTATTCGTTTAATCATAACGTCATTGTATATACAACTCGGTAACTGATTTCGGGTTCAAAATACACACGTGCTGGAACAGATAAGAAAGTAATGTAAAAATAAAAAATAAAAAAAAACTTAGGACTTATCGCAGATTTGCATTCCGGCTCCCCTATTGATAAGCTTGCCTATATTTTATTTCAGATATAAAATGAACAATTAATGTCTAACATTGTTATATTCAATTTGTTTTATTTCTACCTCATGCAATTATCGTCTCACCATCATCGTACCACTGGAAGATGGTGATCCGATAAAACTACCGGAAAATTTAGAGACTCTACCACGGGCTGAACACTTCCCAACCCAAAGGCATCGATGGAACACAAACGAGGTGAGTTAGTTTTATTAAGTGTGGACGAACGAACGAACGAACGAATGAACGAGCCAACTAGTTAGTTAGTTAGTCGGGTACTTAGTTACCTGGTTAGTTACCTACTCTACTGGGGATTGGACGTAGAGGTTAAGAGTGGGGATTAAATTGCGGACGGAGGAGTGAGATTGGGTATGGTTTTCCACGTAGAAACAAACCCCTGGATTTCATCGAGTGCACATATCCCAGTCACTGTGTTCATGTTTGGCAATATTGCAACGCAGACAAGCGCGTGTTCTGTGTGATGTTCCGCCTGTGACCCAGGCTGGTTGGTATCTGGCCCTCCTATATATATATATATATATACCCTCTCTCTCTCTCTCCTCTGCCTCCAACCCCTGACCCACGTCCCAACCTCCAGAAACTCCTGGTGCCCACCCCCGATCAATAGCGAAGAAGAGTAGCTAAGCTTAACAGAACCGAGCACACGCGCTAGAAACCTTTTGCCTTTTAGCTCATTTTACATTTTGCCAAACAGAAATCTGACTATTTCTATCGTATTTCTGTGCCTGTCAGTTCTATGTACGATTGTTCAAACTTGGTCTGACAATGAACGGTTTGAGGAAGTAGTAAAGGTGAGTATTGAGCTCGCGTTTCAACCGACGATATCTACCCGCTGTGTTTTAATTATTGTTCCGAATAATTGGTTAAAGTTTTACTGACAATTAGACGTTGTTCGGATGTTTTGTTATAGTTTGACAGTCAAATCGAGGAATGAAACTGACGTTAAATAATTCTATTAACGGAATATTTGTTAGTTGATTACTTTTGCCTTTTGTTTTTGTTTTTTTTTTTACTGTTTTAATTATAACCGTTAACTTCTCGTTTGTTATTTAATTAGTAAAAATGAGGGAGTTTCAGGCCCTCTGATATCACGCTTGACTCTAAAATTAGTTAATTAATTATAATTACTCGTTACCTTGACTTTATTCATACTTGTGGTCTATACAATATCGAACGTGAAACCGCAAGCCATAATCTACGAGCACATCCGGTTCCGGATGTATCAGTAAGAAATTCATACAAACAAGAAACAATATGAATCGAAAGACGAACACCAATATGTTGTCAACAAGTACATAAAACACAATTTTTACCCTTCTTTGACCGAAGAAGTCAATACCATCGACTTGTTATTCCTGCGGAACGAAAACAGCCAAGTTGATGATGACAGGGACGAAAAGATAAAGTGAAAACAACATCAATATTTTTCTATTTTCCTGGCTTCACCGAGTCCTTAGGATCGAATTGGCCAAACGATTGACCCTCACTTGGTACATAGATGTCCAAAGAATTATGTGCCAGGTTGACCTGGTCGGCCTGTTTGCCTGGGTCGGCTTAGGAACCAAAGTTTGTTTTAGTCGTGGTTTTATGACACCAGTAATGGGATTGGTGGCTTAACTCGATGCTGCAGGGACGATGTCACGTTAATTACCCAGCTGCGGATTATAAGCCGTTGGCGTTTACGGTTCGACTGGATCTACATAGTAGTGGGTGTATATGTATGTATACTTCAGTCGTAACGTATTGGCTAGGTCGCGGTATCCGGTCCAGCGAACGTTTGTGGTCTTTATTTAGTAGCTAACGAGTGCGGTTAACCCTTTCCTTTATGCTCAGAATACCTGATTACTTAAGTCGTTAGTGATTCAATCGCAGTTTTGTAGTGTTTTACCTTAGTCAAATTTGACACTTGCACGTTACCTCAGCCCATAAACGCATGCACTTGTAATCTTTGTTTCTCGTGCAGCAGAAAACTATTTTATGTCAAAGAAAATCCTTGTTTTTTTCATCTCATTTCTCTTCCATCTGTTCTCGGTTTCTCATAGGACAGTTTTTGCAATAAAATTTGACCCGAAAAACTTTAAATTCACGAAGAGAGTGCTTTTGCAAAATTACAGAAAATTGGCAAATTTTTCCAACTCATGAGCCAATAAGGTGGATATAGATGAATGCGCCTATCGGATGCTTGTGAAATTCGTGAATAGCCTGGAACTAGATATCAGAGTTCACCGTCAGCGGATAAAAGACGAAAAATAAAAGCAAAAAAACTCAAGAATGAAAGAAAGAAAGAGAAAAACAAGTGAAATAGGTTAGCGAAGCAGCATGAGAAATCCTCGAGCCAGTAACTGCCGTAGTAATCGTGCGAGAATAGAATTCGGAAGAAGGAAACGACTTAAAATTCAGTCTAGAACCTCCAGACTGAACCAAGAACCTTTCAATGTACTAGCCTACAGTCGGACCTGCGTGTACCAAGCAATCGTGCTCACTTAGTAGTGGTTAGACTCAAGTAGCAGATAGTTTTGCTCCATCCAGACAGAGATAGACACTTCTTGAGACTACTAGCTCACAGTTTGAACATTTGTGCCGATGATTGAACTATTCATTGCAGGAAGAGATTTCGTTCACTTTTCTAACTATTTTAAGTCAATATTGGATCATCAGAGTGCTTATATAACTCTTGGAACAAAACTGACTTATAGGTCCCTTTCTGCAATAGGTTGTTCAACAGCAATGCACTGCACGTGTAATATTAACGTGTATCCACGGATGCACGCCACCTGTGCAAGTTAACTCGACTGAACATAGCTACATGCATCATATAAGCTGCAGTTCATGCCTATGTGTTTCATGACCTGTTTCGCTAACATGGCGGAGCCCGGCGGTCGAAAGTGTAGCTGTAGCCAAACCGAACTGCACGTAGCATGCTGCCAGAATGCAAATGATCAATTAAGCGATTGTAAATCACTGCAACGTTAGTTCTTGTATATAGGTATATGTATAGGAATTCGAACATATATATCCATGTACAGTAAGGGTGGCTAGAGAGCCAAGGGAGGTATATCCTGCACGCATGGACGAGTGCCGAGTATGCCTATCTGTCTCTCCTGTTACCCACACCCACACCCTTACCCAACCCCTTCTTCCTTTCCCCTTCTACAACCACCCTGGGGAATATTTATATCCGCAGGCCGGTCGCGCAACGTGTTCGCCCTGGCGGAAGATAAAGGTGAGGCCATCCCGGCCCTCAACCAACCACCCCCAAAGGCCACCAACTAACCACCCCACACACAACCCGCTTGTGTTGGCCTTGCCAAATAGTGTCGTGGAACAGGCCATTAGTCTTTCTCTTTTACCTTATTAATAAATACATTTCGATACGTTTGAGGTTCGTGATGGATTTCGACTTGTATCTATTTCCGGAACAGTGTTTTTTTTTTTCAAACGATTCACACTTCTATCGGATGAGCGATTGTACACCGTCTTACGATATGGTGTATGTATGTATATTTTGGGAAGTATAATTATATCGCGCGAAGAAGTCATGAGGTGGAATAATTTGCATGAGGAATCGATATAAGTTGTGGAGGTGCTTTGAGAATAGTGTCTAGTAAGTACAAGCCGAATTGTAGATTCTCTTTGGCATATCCAGCCCGTGTACTTAGAGTAGTTCGTCGAGAGGATCTCTCAGCTTCGAGACAGCCCGCCTACGTGATATCGAATTTATGGAAATACGACCTGAAAGAAGTCTGAACCAAAGCCCTCTTGAATTGAATAATGGTGGTAGAAGATTTTCGCGAACGTCAACTTTAAAATTTCTGCGTCAAGATATTTATATACCTACAGTTGTAAACAAAAAAGATTTTGCCTTTATCGTTTTATCATAGCGGTGAAGGCCGAGTCACTCTCACTGTCTCCGTATATTGCATCGCGGTGATAAAACCCCTTGCAGATAATCAACTATACTGACAATTGAAAATCTTTATGATAACAAAATTTAGCCTGAAAATTATACACGGCGTATACATTATGTTAATGATAACGATGATTATGATGACGCCTTCGAAGATGGCGGTCGTCACGTTTGCATGGAAACCGCGAATCAACTTCACCTAACTTTCATCCGTGCCTCACCCTCGCTTAGAATCACAGTTGCTTTGCCTGCTTGGCGCCAATCAATACCCAGACCTCTTTACATAGCGTTCGCGAAACCCTCTGTATAGTTATACACCTCAACCATACGACAGTAGGTCGACACGAAAACACGTGCTTGTGTTTATGCATGTGAGTTAATGGTCGAAACTGTAATGAACTGGCCGTTTAAATGATATTTTGATATTCCGTTCTCATCCTTCTCCTCAGCCATTATTTTATGACACGACGATGTAGCCCGCTCTTCGTGGTATATCAAACCTTGATATGTATTACAGGAGATTGCTGCAATACTGATAAGTTTTCAAAGACATGCAGAATGGCAGAGTCGAGAGGTGAAAGTTCGTCCACGGAGTGGATCAATGCTATTATATTCAAGAAAAAAGGTACGATATCGGCGGGATGGTTATTGCTGGAAGAAGCGAAAGGACGGGAAAACAACCCGCGAGGATCATATGAAGTTGAAGGTAGATTAATAATCCACGTGGGCATTAGTGTTATGGATAATTACGCGTTAGGTATGTTCTTCCGATCAATCATATTTACTTTTACTGGAATGTTAGGTTCAAGGAGTCGAATGTATTTACGGGTGCTACGTCCACTCGGCAATTCTTCCAACATTTCACCGGAGATGTTACTGGCTTTTACAAAATCCAGACGTTGTACTTGTCCACTATTTAAACGTCCCGTATCCGGACGGGGATGCAAAACTAGCCGCGTTGCCACCGTGCCTCGCCTTGCCACCAGACAAAAAAGAATGGACCCGGGATGAGCTGGCCTCTCAATTGAGGCCCATGTTCCTCGGCGGGGACGTTGATTACGATGATCCAAACGCCACACAACATTCTAATCACCCAGTCGACATGATTGTCACTCAGCTTCTGGACAGGCAAAGAGCATCCACAACCCCCTCAACCGGTGGGGCTCAACTCGCTCCCAGGAGATTAACGCCGGACAATCAGGTTAGCGATTACTATGGGGTTTTTATATTAGATGGGTTTCTTTCCTTTTCTTTTCACTTATGTTCATCGATGCTAAATCTATAAGGTCACTTCCACAACCGGAGGTCAGCAGCCTTCATCCACAGCGCCGAACGCACCCCGGGTATATTCGCGACATTCCCATTCCTCACAGAACCAACAACCAGCCCCTCTGGTTTTGAGTCTGCAGCAAATTCAAGGTGGAGGTGGTCTTTTGATTTTAAACAGTCAACCGTACCATCAACAACAACAGCAGCAGCAACATCAACAGCAACAAAATCAACGAATTGAGATGAGACAAGTTACGGAACAGCAAATAGTCCAGCAAACTAGCGTTGACAGAGAACAGCAAACCCAGCACGAGTTAGATCCTCAAGAAAACATGCAAAGATCAAACACCCAGACACTACAGCCAGCATCCAGTTCCGTCGTTACAGATTTTGCCGAGACTTTAGATCTCAGTCAAGAGGACATACAGAGAACTTTGTCAGCAAACATGGTGCCTCCATCTCCGTCACCCTCTCCTGCTGACGACCACATCATCAATCCAATGGACTTTATTGATTCTCCCGATGATGTGCTCGTCAATCTAGACGCCTTTGACGTATTTGGCGATCTACCAGAACTACATGACTTTGAAACGGAACAAGCTAAAGCTATCGAAAGAGGAAGGTCGGATAACGACACTACATGTCATCCAAACACCGCTCATATCGCTGAGTATAGTCCTGAATGGAGTTACACAGAAGGTGGTGTCAAGGTATGTACATATTTCCGTCATAGGGGATTATAAGAGATCTTGATGCATTATCACCACACAATCGGAAGTATGCAAAATGAAAAATGCGAATCTCCAAAGTTTCGGTCTTTATTCGAAGTACATATTGCGCTGATATCCGGAAAGTCCCTTATATTTAAGCCTAAATATTTTTACCATAAAATCACGATCAAAATGGCAAATACATTATTGTGGTGTTGATCAGGTGCTAGTTGCTGGTCCATGGATAGGTGGCAGTGGATCACAGTCATATTCAGTACTGTTTGATGCTGAACCAGTAGAGGCTTGCCTGGTGCAACCAGGGGTGTTACGTTGTCGTTGTCCAGCCCATGCCCCAGGCTTGGCATCATTACAGGTAGCCTGTGACGGGTTTGTGGTCTCAGATAGTGTTGCTTTCGAGTATCGGCGTGCACCAACTGCTGAGCCAAGTCCAGAACGTGCTCTTCTTGACAGGCTAGCCGATGTTGAAGCCCGTCTTCAAGGTCCTGGTCCTCCATCACCAGCAGCTCACCTCGAGGAGCGACTCGTAGCATATTGTCAGGTGTGATAAATAGAAAGATGATAAAAAATGAAGGAACATGCAACTTGCAAATCCAGATCTTCGCAAATATCTGTGTTTTTTTTCAACATTCAGGATGCTGTGGCTCGACCTTGGCAGACTGGGGCGGAACCTCTGCAATCTGGCGGGCCGACTCTTCTCCATCTTGCTGCTGGTTTGGGCTACTCAAGATTAGCCTGTGCTCTTCTTCACTGGAGGGCAGAAAATCCTAGCACAGTATTAGATGCAGAAGTTGATGCACTGCGGCAGGATGGTAGCGGACTTACACCACTTGCGTGGGCGTGTGCTGCGGGACATGCTGATACAGCCAGAATACTTTACAGGTCAGTGAATTATGTATAACTTGAATGTGTGGTATTAAGGCGTTTTATTGAGGGGGCCTATTCATAACAATTCTTGTGGATAGAAAATTGCAAGACTCCTTGTACAATTTTCAATCATTTCATTTTTCATTTGAACATCATCGGTTTCAACCGAGAAGCTTATCAGTCTTAAAATCCAGTGCACATGAGGGTGTGGAGTCTTAAGGAATCTATGAAGTCTTATGATATCTTTTAAAACCCGTGAAATACTATAAAAGTACCGTCAAATCTTTTGAAACCTTTTGGAATTCTTGAAGTTTTTTAAGTCATGTATAATTTATAATATCACTCTGGGTCTATGTAGTACCTCTAAATTCCTAAAGTTCCCACGAAAATCCCGTAAAGTCTTATGAAGTCCGTATGAAATATTATAAATATCCATAAAATCTGATGAAATCTTTGAAGCCTTGAAGTCTTGAAATCTAGTGTATCTACGTGATTCTCCAAAGTAATTATTCTCTCGGTTTCACCTTAGCGACTTGAATTGTAGAACCATTCCATACCTCCATTTGTACAAATCAACTTCTATTTCATTTAATCCTCAATTTCGCTCACTGTTAGTCATTTAAATTTCATGTAATTTAAAAAACTTCTCTTTCGCTCCGAGTGCAGTGATATTCAAGAATGAATATTCCCTCAGTTTAGTTTTAGTTATAAAAAAAATTTCCGTGGCCTCTGTACCTAATTGAAAAATTGAATGTTGAATATAGATGGAACGCGATGGCATTGCGAGTGAAAGACAACCGAGGTAGAAGTGCGACTGAAATAGCATCAGTAAATGGTCATTCGATGATAGCTGAAGAGTTGAATCAATTAGAAGCTCGACGTCAGGATGAGGGTCTTTTTTTGCGTCCAGCAAGCCCTCGGAGACCTTCCCAAGACAGTGGCCTTGATTTAGCACTATGTAAGTAGTCTGTTACATGGAATATACATTTTATTTTTTAATCGATGTATCTTTAGATTTAGAAGAGTATAAGCGTATTAAAGTAAGTAGAAGAGGGGAAAGTATCTTAAATTACGCGTATTAAGGGGGCTTGTCAATAAAATACAGGTGGTTCTCCGCTGTTGGACAACATGGAATTGTTGCAAGAGGATGAGACTTCATTGAGCCTCGGGCAACAGGGAATGGAGAGTACTCCTAGTGCTCCCAACCCTCAAGAGACCGTAGGTCCGTACCATCCTCGTATCTCCTTCTGTTTGTTTGTCTGTCTATCTGTAACACTGTCGTCTATCTTATGAAACACTTCCTACATAGAAGACTGTCCTAGATGAATTTTCTGTGTCCGCTGCGTCCTAGATTTAGAAAACTATTATATGCTTCGTCAATAAAACAACACTCTAACTTTCTAACTCTTACAGTTTTAGCAGTGTTGGTGTTGGTCTTGGTCTTGGTCTTGGTCTTGGTGTTGCTTGGCCTTGGTAACTGCTCTTGGATGCTGTATCGTCTGTGTAACTGTACATAATTATATGACATAACAAACCGGTTTTAAATAATCACAAACGTTATTACCAGGAAGGTTGTTGTGTATATATGTGAAATTTAGCCTGCAGGTCAACCGCCTTCGTTAATCTACTGTAACAAGAAAATACACCGAATAAACAACACGAGGAGAAGCCCAGCTGTGTCAACAAATGTCCATTTTATATTGTATATAAATAAAACAACCTCTCTGGTACATATGTTGATTGTGAAATTTTTCATAATGATCAAATAATGCGATGGGCTTTGACTGTATGTTGTGATTGATGTGGTGCAAACAATGCTATCTTTCTTCATCCATCGGGAAATATCAAACTATTAAAATTCTATTTTTAGGGGAAGAAGATGCCAAGGTGCTTACATTGGCTGAACAGATTATTGCAGCGCTTCCAGAAAGAATTAAACGCGGGGATGGAGAACCCCCTTCACCATCTTCACCCCCATCACCGCCTCCCCCTTTAACACCTTTAGAAGATGCCTTAATGGAGCAGATGGTAAATTTAAATAATGATGACGGTCATTGGAGAATATCATATCAGCACTCTCATAACAGTAATTTAATTAATCTTTTCAACAATTTCAGCCACTCGATTCTGGCGAACTGTTTGATTCGTATCGTGACTGCAGCGGAGGAGCTGCATCTGTATCAGATGTCGATGCTGACGCTAGTCCATCAAGTCCTTCGAGTAGTTGTCTCACACCAGACTCACCCTCGCCGCCACCAACTACAGCGGATTTTTGTGAATTTTTACAACTCCAGTTACAGTTGGATGGCGGTAGTGGTCACAATGGTCGTTATGGATACGATAACGGTGATAGAAACGTTGTTATGGGGGGTGGAGTTTGCGGCGGCGGTGGGGGTGACAACGAAGCTGATTTAAGCAGATTGACATTGTCTGACAGAGAGCAAAGAGAACTTTATCAAGCTGCTAGAATGATACAGAAAGCTTATCGAAGCTACAAGGGACGACAACGACAGGAAGAAGCTGAACGACATGCTGCAGTACTTATACAACAATATTATCGACGATATAAGCAGTACGCATATTACAGGTGCCAGTGAAAACCGCTTTTACAATAACTTGTTTACTTTTAAATTTACTCAAACTATTTCCAAATTTTATCAGATTTTAGAAGAAGAAAATAACTCACTGAGCCTTTTTTTCCAAAATTAATCTTTTCAGACAAGCTACTCGAGCCGCTTTGGTCATTCAGAGTAACTACCGTAACTACCGGGCACGTCCTGGATCTTCCAGCTCACGGCAACAGGCTGCTTATCAACAGGCAGCACATCAGGCTGCTAGAAAAATTCAGCAGTTTATGAGGCAATCAAAAATCAAGTGAGTCATTGTTTATTTTATCGTATTTTATGTATCTGAGATTCAGTATTCACGAGTTTCCAGCTTGTTTAATTAGGCCCGTGTACACACACCTTGTATTCAGCTATTTTTGGAAGGGTTTCAGAAAATTTTTCTTATTACTCAATTCTATTATAGAAGTTTACTCATTCTCTTGTAATATGATCATGTGAAATTCGGGACGGATGAAAATTTGAAAATAACAAATTTTCAACAAGGTGAATTCATGAAGCACTCTGCTAGATGTGGCCCACTTTAATTTAGGCTAATATTTTTTAAACTAAGCAAGATACAGGCAAATATTTCAGACAAAAGTTGTACGTTTAAGAGAGGGACATTTGACAATGCTATGGGTCTTGAATTTTTATAGGATTTTCTAAAGATATTATGTGGTAACTTTTATTTTTTAAACAGAAACCCCGATTCCTTAGCACAGATTGATAATTTACACAAAAAAATACGTTATTTTTATAGAAAACTTTTTTGTTCTAAAAGTTCAATTTCTCATGAAATGTAATGAAGTTAATTATAACGTTCAAAACTAATAATATAATAACATTCTTAAAAGTGATTCATGAATTTTACAAATAACTTGCAACGATCAATCAAAAAAAAAAATCAAAAATCTATACTCTTGATATTTTTACTTTTCATCATTTTAGTGAAATAAAAGTATTGTATTCGGTCGAAAAATCACTTTGCCTACGGATGATGCCATCGACTTTCTGAAACCACTGTAATACTCGACTCAACCTTCCGAATAAATGTCTGTCTGTCTGTCTGCTTAGTTTCGAAAATATTAACCTGAATTGATTAAAATGAGCCATCCTAAATAAGACATTATGTTCATCTGATAAAGACTGGTTTTCTGGATCATTAGAGATCAAAAAGTCCAAATTACATGCAGCTTGAATGACTTGAAGCTGAGCTGAACTAGAGCTTTTCTGCTCTAGTGCATCTCACATTAAGAGCTGGCAATGGTTCATAAGCTCCAACTATCACCTGATTATGTTTCAAAATTCTCGTTAACTCCCATAATAAAACTTAGCGATCAGCAAATATTTGTATTAGGAAAAATCAGCCTTTCAAAAACAGCTGACATAGAAAGAAAAATACTATGTGTGTAGCTGTTGCATTCGCAAACTTGGTTTTAATCAAAATTACGGTTGTGTGTGTCAATGCAGCTTGTCATGGGACGAGTCGCGACCGGTAAGTAATGCAGCTGAGGAAGGAAATCAGTTTTCGACAAAAAAAAACGTTCTTCTTACTTCATCCTTTCTGAATAATAAGAAACGATACTATAAATTATGAAACAGAGAGAAATCTTGTTTTTATAGCGATTTAATTAGTTCATTTTATTAGCATTCGCGTGTGCTCAGAAGTTTGAAATAGAATAGAAAGAAGATTACGTTTCTTTTTGATGAAACTTTGCCGTTTTATGATTATTTCCATTTATAAACAGAAATTATTGAGACAATTGCTCTGGAAACATTACTTTTCCATTCCTAAAATATGTTGTAAACTAATCCTGGATTTTGAGGAATCAATATGTTCGTTTGGATTATGAGACTTACCGTTGAACTTGTTTCTTCACAGCTGTTGCCTTAAATGATTGAAAATCCTTTACTTTCTATGGAATAAAAGTTTTTCCATATTTTCTTTAGACTGCAGAGCGCCAGGGCCGTCGCAAACGGGAGCGTGAGGCCGCAGGGACTCATTTCACAGGGGGCTGCTGCCCTCCAAAGCTTGCCCTCATCTAGCCCAGGGGCCAGCCTAGTAGCCGCGAACCAAGAGGCCACCTAGCTAACTATCACTTACCATCGATAGCTTCGAATGGTCGTTTTCTCCAAAAACAATGCCACCGTATTTAGGCATTAAACTCGTGGCAGGGTACGGCGTAAGGTACATACATACACACAACATACATACTGTAGTTAAATGCTAGTGATTAACAGTAATTAAATATCGTCTGTAAAGGTGAAGCGGTATAATTAAGACATGTGAAAGTTACCAGCGAAGGAAAGAAAACAAGTGTTTATCCCAAGTATTGCGTTAAATTTATCCAATTTACATGCATTTTGGTATGGTAAACACGTCGTGATAGAGACTCTTTCCTTTAAAAAAGTGAAATGAGTCTATGGTTAACTTGATATTATGACCGTTGCACATTTGAGTGTAAAGACGATTTCTGACAAATGATTTTAAGCGATAACAAGGGCCTGCCTTGTTCTAAGATTGTTCCTAAACGCAGGTAAAGACATAATTAGAAAAGAGTAAGCAGTAGTAAGATTTGACGTTGAGAAAATATAATGCTGGATCGGGGCTACCCCTGGGAATCTGGGAAAGTTAATTAAAACAATTTATATCCAAAGATATACATAATAGTTTTTTTTTTTTTTTTTTCTTTCTTTTCTCACTTTGCGTAATACAACTGTTTATGGTGCTGATAACCATTCACTACATCTTATTGTTTTAGTCCTCTCCGTTACCTGACGTAATTTCAAACGTCTGCAAGAATCTTGAGATACTAGTCTGATCGAGTAACGGAGGATGTTTAATTATTTATTTTTTATTTTATTTTTTTCTATTTAACAACCAACGTCTGTTTAAAATTTTGAATATATATTACTAATAACAGATAATCGATAACCGGTATCAGTTGTACTTAATTTAATTTAACAAAAAAAACAAATAAACAAAAAAAATTGCATTCCTAATTATAGAATAATGCATAAAAGTCTTTTCATTCGATACATATTATAGAAGTATGAATTATGCAAATTGCAAATGCAAATGAACTCGTTGAAATGTGAAATAAAACAACAACAAAAAAAATTAAAAAAAAATTTGTAAATTACCACGCGAAATACCTTTTTCTTTTCACAGAAAAAAAAAATATATATATATATATATACATAATATTAACAAAAAAAAAGAAAAGAAAAAATAGAGCGAATCGAATATATATAGAGAGAACAGCGAATTAAAATAGACAAAGTTCTATCGAAGATATGCGAGATATAACACGTATTTAAAATACAAAAAATACAAAAAAAAAAATTTCAAATTTTTAATCTAAAAATAAAGTTTAATAAATGCGAAGGGAGAGCTCTTTAGTGGGGCCCTGATTAAACGGGCTGTGCTTTAAATAATTCAAATTGTAATCAATTTCTTAGATTCGTTTTTAATATACATAGTTAGATAATTATTATGAATTACATACCTACCTACAAAAAATAAAAATAAAAATAAATTTTCTCTCGCGTAGGGTAACGATTTAAAGAAGAAAAAAAAAAAATTAACAAAATAATAATAATAATAATAATTACGAACAAAAAAAAAACTACATCTTTTAGGATAGGAAATGCATAGAGGAAGCACACTCACGGGTTTCCGTTATAAGTCATAAGAGTATAAGCATATATAAGCGTAACTGATCAAACATTGTGATAACTCCAAAAAGTGATCCAAGAAAGTATTTCGCGAAAATGAATTAATGTCATTATAATATTATAATGACTTAAATGAAATAGCACAGAGACAAGCAGACAAATCCAGTCAATGATCTATGCTTACGTTGCGTTCCGATACAAATCTATAATAATCCTCAATTTATTTATTTATTTATTTATTCTATTTTACTTGATCAAAAGTCTTACAGATATGTAATATCAATAAGTTACCAATTTCAAAGATATACACAGTATGATATGTAATATGCATACCATATTATAGGTATACTACTTATGCATGATGATATTTTATCATGATCAAATTACATCGAAGTATGTCTACTCTAATATACCTATTTGTGAAGGTCGGCCCGCAATTTATTGACATGGATTGAAAAAGAACGTTTAAGTAATACGGAATGTAATTTGAAAAATGGAAGGAAGAAAATAATAATAATAATAATAATAATAATAATAATAATAATAATATAAATAATAATAGAAAGTACAAAAAAATTTTTATAGACTTAATTAACGCATCATCATTCCCTTAAAAACAAAAAAAAAAAATTGTCTTCTATGCTATGCCGTGATTAGATGCCCATGCCATGTCGCATGTCGCTGGGATTTAAATTATGTAATTCGAAAACGTTCAAAATTTTGATCGATGTATTGAGTAGGTATTATGAAAATGGATTAATATTGATAGAATATTCTTCGTTTAATTGAATTTCTCATTTACTTGCCCCGTCGTGATTCATTTGGCTTATTTAAATAATGTTATTGCGACGTAAGCAGAGGTCGTTTAATTTAATTGAAAATAAATAATTGTACACACGAGTCAATTCCAACGAGCATTTTCATGCCACTAAGCTTAAAGATTTATTATTAGTTATTAAAATGATAAGTTAAAAAGTGAAGTAAAGAAAATGAAAAAAAAATGGACAAAAAAAAAAAAATAAAAAATAATAAAAAAAAACAAAAAAAAATTTTAAAATAAACACTCTTTCAATCATTGTTATAATAAATAATCACGATCCTATTGATACTTAAAATGAGACGAGTAATTATTATTATATTGTATTATATTATACACAAAACTATTATTATCTATATTCATATTTTTGCTTATTAAATTTTTAAGACTTCTATTTAAAGAAAATAAAAAATAAAAACATTGAAATTTAGTACCTAATTAAAAAGTTATAGTGTCGAAAAAAAACTAAAAAGATAAATAATAATTGAGACGGCGCGCGTTTAAGGTTTAAATGCAGTTTTGCTAAGTGCGATTTTTCACAAGTGGCAATCAATTTTTGAATTTTACATAATGAGAAAAAAAAAAAGAAAAAAAAAAATGAAAAAAAAAGAAAAGAAAAAACGAAAAAAAAAACGAAAAAAAAAACACGAAAACAATTTACAATGTGTCGAATAACCGTCGCGCTTAGCGGTAAACTGTGAATCACCTCTTAAACGTTTTAGGTCTGAAATATGGGCCCAGCTAGGGGCTTATTATACGGTATATTGCTAATGTTTTTTGAAACTTGAGAAAAAATACCTATATACTATATGTAGTATTTTTTTAGCTACGATTGAAAATACCTACATAATAATGTCAGAAGAGAGAGGGAGAAAAAAAAAAAAAGTATATATGTCGATATAATCCATCGATTATATACATAATATACCTAGGTATATATCCTGCACATCATCTTTTTGAGCAGCATAATAATAACTGATAAAACAAGAAGGAAACAAAGAAAAAAAAAAAAAAAATCACGGAAAAGTAAAAAAAAAAAAAAACAAAAAAGTAACGTCAAGTAAAAGTAAACGTAACTATCGGGCAGAAATATTAAAGGGAGATGAAAAAACAAAAAACAAAAAAAAAAAAAAAGTCAAATAAAATAAAATAAAAACTAAATAAATAAATAAATAAAATCGCTAGGGTAGGCGCTTCGAGGTATAATATACAGTACCTAAATTTCAAAATCACTTACAAAAGTTATTCTCAAAAATATAAAATTTAATATTTAAAAAAATAAAAAAGGATAAAAAAAAAAACGAAAAAAAAAACAAAAAATGAAAAAAAAAAAAACAAAAAAAACAATTCTTAAATCTATATAAGAAAGCCAAGAGTCAAAGACGAATAGATAATAGGAGCCGCATGGCCTAACTGCTGCCACTTTAAATTAATTAATTAATTAATTAAATAATTAATTAAAAACTTTATTACTATTACCTTATAAAGAAAAAAAAAACGAAAAATATTGAAAAAAAAAAAAAAAACTAATGAAGAAAGGAGAGGAGAAAATGTCATGCCACTTTTAAAAAACGATTTTAGACGCAGAAGATTACTAGAGTAGCAGTTATTTAAATCTTTTAAATCGAAAATGATACCATATTATATACACTTTCGGATTCAGATCCTTAGAACGCGTATAATTAGGTAATTAAATTAGAAATTAATCGCCTTAAATGAAACTTTAAAATCTCGTCCTTATATCGAAATAAAGAAGAAAATTAAAAAAAATAAATAAATAAATAAATAAAATTAAAAATAATGAAAAATTAAAAATAAAAATAAAAATAAAAAAAAAAAAAAAAAAACAACTAAAAATTACTCAACATGCCAACCATCGCTGTTATAATATAATGTTTACTTCGAGTACAAAATCTAAACTTCCTTCCAATCACTTTTTTCTATACCTGTATATATATAATTTCTATAAAGTATAATCGCTACTTTACTTAATACTTAATTGATCGTAGTGATTTACTTGACGAAGTAAATTAATGAAATGCGTACAGAGAATCTGGGTCCGATGTGATTTTGTTTCAGAGATTTTTTGAAAAACTAATATTTAGCGTTTCGGTATATCAAAAAAAAAAAACTGATGAAATAAAAAAAAAAAAAATGTTGAAAAAAACTGTTCATAAAATGACTTACGGTTATTTCATATTATATTATAAAATAATATTACAACAGTCGCTAAAATTTAGAAAAACAAAAAACAAAACAAAAAATAAAAAATAAAAAATCAACAAAGAAACTTTGAAACTTTTTAATAAGAAAACATACTCGATACCTCCTATTAATTATTATACCTATATACTTGCTACTTTAGAAAATTAATGAATTATAATGAGATTCAGGCTCCACATTTATTGTAATATTTTTATTATCGCAGCCGTATTATTATAATTATATATTATAAACTATTAAATTATATTATCACTAAAACTATTATTTATTATTTACTAACAACTAATATTGTAAATAATGAAAATATTTTATCTATATATTTCCGGGAGATGGGGTTCGCCGCTGCCTTAATTCTCAATGGCAGCGTAGTTATTATATATCCCCCCAGTGAATTCGTCGTTACCTCATCTCCCCCATCATTGTTACACCATTTCATCATTGCATTTAATAAATTATATATTTATTGACTTATTCACTTATAGTTCATTCACCCTTAAATCTTTATGTGTGTGTGCGTGTTGGAAAAAAATAGGTTTGTTTTTTTTTTTTTTTTTGTAATTGAAATAGTAATAATAATAATAATGAGTAAAAAAAATGAAGAAAATAATTGTAATTAATTAATTTTCTGTATTACTTCCGCAACAATTTATTCAAAGCATACAAACGGTACAAACAATGGTTCATCTTGAGTACAAATTAAGTAAATTAAGTTATTTATCATGATCCAGGTATATTATAATAATGCATCTATGTTTGTATGTATAGGTATAGTACGTATAGTGGGATAATTTTATATGACATGGTATATTTTTGTTTTTAGTATTTTTTTTATTATTTTTTATTTTCATTTTTTTCAATGTATACGTGTGTGATAATTATAATCTACACTTCTGAAACCCATCAGTGGAAGTAAATAATTGGTATTATAATTGTATCAGTACAGGTACAGGATGTTTTTTTTTTTTTTTTTTTTTTTATCTTTGTTTTTTTATATATCTCATGTCGTTACGTACGTTACGTATATGTACATACGTTTCTATAATTAAAGAAACGCACCATGGACTCAAAACAAGTCCATATAATGATAATAATAATAATAATAATAATGATAATATAAATCGATTTCATTTATTGAATAGATCATAATAGATCAAAATAGATCGCATATATTATAATCGTGTTTATAATTTCATTTCGCTATTATAAGGTATAATATATATGCATATAGTATGTATATGCATGCAAGAATCTACATTCTGTAAACGCGAATCGGAATTTTAATTGTATGTTCATAAGAAATTTTATCTATAAATATAACATAATGATAACTTTTCTTCTTTTTCATTTTGTGAACATTTTTTATTTATTTTTGTTTTTTTCAATATATTTTTTCTTTTCAATATTACGCAGGAAGTGTTCAAATTTTGAAAATTGAAAAACAAAAAAAAAAAAAAAAAATAGATTTATAAATAATAAGAATTAAAAAAAAATTTTTTTTTTTTAAGAAAGATAAATCAGATTCGTATTTTTCATCGAGGTGTGAACAAACGCTGGAAGATAATCCTCCAAGGAACAAATTAATCGTTTATATATTAATATTATCTAAAAAACTTGAACCCGATGATTTTCACGATCGCATACAACGATGTTACCGGCTGAGGTAACCGCGACACCTTCTAATCCTCTAAATTCTCCGTCGCCACTTCCCCAGCCACCAAAAGCTCTGAGAAATCCGCCTTCCGGTGTGAATATTTGTATTCTGTTATTTCCGGAATCAGCAACGACGATAAATCCTTGATCGTCAACAGCCACACCTCGCGGGAATTTAAACTGTCCGTCTTCAGATCCTTCGGAACCAAATGACGTTAACACACGACCGTTTACGTCGAATATTTGAACACGATGATTATTTCCATCGCTAACGATAACTCGGTTCGTATTGCTCACTGCGATGTAATGAGGATGTTCTAGTTGACCTCGTCCACTACCGCATGAACCAAACTTACCAACGAATGTTCCATCCGATTGGAACACCTGAAATAAATCAAAGAAAACATCCAAAGTAGGTAGGATACAATTTCTGGGATTCGATATAGAATCTTGTGATTCGATTGAGTCAAGAGATAATAAACGAACCTGTACACGGTGGTTCTCCTTGTCGCAGACGTAGATGAAACCTAAGGCGTCTGTAGTTATACCCCAAGGATAATTTAGCCTTCCGTCTGCGCTACCCTGGGAACCAAAAGCCCGCAGGAACCGACCGGAAGGATCCAACACTTGGATACGATGGTTGTATCGATCAGCGATTATAAATTGACCGATTCTGTTGACGGCTACTCCCGCCAGACAGTCAAACTCACCTTCTCCGCTACCGTATGTTCCAAACTCCTTGACGAAATTTCCGTTTCCGTCAAACACCTGATTTCAATTTAGAAAATATATCCTCGAAATTCGGTTTGGAGAGGTAATGAACACGTTCATGTATGTACAGACATGCACATTAATGCTTCACACGAAAAATCAGCATCATTGAACATGGACTTAACTCTACTAGCGCCACCATGCGCCCACAGTCGACGTTTAGCAGACAAAGCGCGCGTCAAGACAGATCAACAATGTTGTTTGAACGACTTGAAGTTGTAAGCACATACGCGTATTTCTCGAACGAAGCATTTGCTTGTCGACTAGTTGATTGAGTCCATGTTCACGATTCGAAAATTCGAGCGCAGCTATGTTCATGTTCAAACTATTAATGTGCAGGTGTGTACCAACTTAGTTTTTATCACAAAAAAAAAAACGTAGTTTAAAAACAGATTTTTTGACGATCGGTTTGAAAAACCAGAAAATTGTTGGTTCAAAACCGTGACCTTGAGGAACTTCTCTGCATCCTTTGTTCAAATTTAACTTAAACTAGAGACGTTGTGTTCTCTCGATAAGCTCCACTTCGTTAAGGGAGCAATTGCGGGTTGAATTAGGAAAATTTCGAGGCCGGGTTGAAGTTCTGAATTTCAATACTTATTATTAATTCACAATATTTCGGAAAAGAATTTTTCCGGAAGTCTGCATAGTCGATTTTGGAAACTTGAAATCGAAAAACACTTAAAGTTCAAAATTACGAACGTATTAAATTGTCGGAGTTTTGAACTCTCCGAGTTTTCAGCTATCTGCATTTTGGTCTTTTCGAGTATTGATATTCTGACCTTCAACGATTCTGCAAATTCGATATCATCTTAAATAAATTCGTGATTCTGATCGTTTGGAACTGTTAAAATTCTGAACTTAAACCGGACCTCAAAAATTTGGACTTTTTGTATCTTGTCCAAAATTTATCAAAATTGGATCTTACTTGAATTCGATGATTGGAGCTATCGGCTACGACGATGGAATTGTCAGGGCCGACGGCCAGGCCTCGTGGCCAGGTAAAGCATCCGGCTTCGCTCCCCCGCATCCCAAATTTAAACAGCTGCCGCCGCTTCAGCAGGTACTGACCCCTGTAACGAAATGGGTAAAGAAGAAAGTATTATTTTGTTAAAATTTAATGAGTAATAAAAAATCTGAAAAAAATCTGTCAAAAACTTACCTAGTGGAGGAACCTGCTGCTGCGTGAATAGCGGGAGCTGCTGTAGGGGATGTGGGGGAGCCTGACGGGTTTTTTTGGTCGTCGTCAGAAGATTCGAAGGAGGTTTGGCCGGTGTGTCTCAATGGCAGTCCTAGCGAAAGCCTTCGCGAGGCGGCGCTCGCGCTAGAATTAAAAAAATGACAACAAACGAAATAAACTTTTTGTCATACAGACACGATTTTCGTATTTTTCAGATCTGAAAAGCGGGCCCATAGTGGCCGTTTCACGACCAGCGGGCAAAAAAGAACGCGAGAAGGCGCAAAAAGTCGAGAGCGAGCGCAAAAAGTCTACAGCGGTCGTAAAAGTGACTTTTACGCCCCCTCCCGATATTTTGACCTCGCGATTTCAAAATCGTTTAAAAGTGACTCTATTGCGGTTCAGGTGCGAGAAACACGAGAATCAGAACCTGTGTCACAAAAAATATAAAGTGGACCAAGGGCTTGTGGGTTTTTTTAACCTCGAGTGGCGATAATCGTCTCTGGCTTGCGACACGCACTGACTTTCGACTTGTGCTCGCTTACCTTCGACTCGTACTGCAAATTCCACACTCGGTCTAAAAAAAGCCCACTTTACGCCCTTGGTACAAAATAGTACATTTCGATAAAAGTGCGAAAGTGTAGACTCTCGGACAAGTGTGTAGTTTTTCACCCGAGCGAAACAACGGTGACAATCACACGAGTCGAGAACCACCTTTCGCACGTGTATCGAACTTGTTTTTCGATACGCCGTGTGGAAAGTTGAATTTTGTGCACACAAAGCGGGCGCAAAATCTAACTTTGCGCCCGGCGTGTCGAAATATACAATTTCGTCGGTTGATTAAGAATGGCAATATTGTAAATCGCTTAATTAAAGTCAGTTCAAACCACTCGATCATAGTTGACTCGTTAAAGAGTATAAAAGTAAAGAGTCTGACCTTGATGAGGCAGCCGCTGCAGAGGCGGAAGGCGGCTCCTTGTCCTTGGTACCGCGATTCCCGTATTTATTCTTGAGGTAGCGTGCCCAAGAGCTAAGGGCAGCGCCGTCCTTCTCCGTGGCTCCACGATCCCGGTCCCTATCCCGGTCCCTGTGATCCCGATCGGGACTCGGTTCCCTTGACTTAAGGGCGTGCGTGCTACGACTTCGCGCCAATTCACTGCCGACCCCATATTTTGCCGCAAGATAGGCATTCGGTGACTGGGTTGTGGGCGATGGCGGGTCATCGTCGATGTCCAAGTCGTCGCCCCCGAAGTTGTGGGAACTTCTGGAGCGCGCCAAACGTTGACGGCGTTCCTTGAGGGCCGCGTAACGCGACATCGTCGAGAGGGGCTCGGGCTCCGGATCCGGTTCACGCGCAGCCACGGCCGCCTGACTTCTACTCTTGTTGAGGAACCTAAAACCGGCGTTATTCCTCGCATTATTAATCTATCAGATCCGATTTTCTAAGTACCATGATCGATAGTCTTTCATCAATCAGATACGGAAGAATTCGCTAATGCCAACGTCATGCTGATGAACGAATCTCCTAAAGAGTAACGATACCCTTTATATTTCCGTTATATCAATAAAATGCATTTCATATTATATATCAGGTGGAAAATTTCGTCTAGATGATACGCGGAGACGTTGGCAAAAGGTCTTCTTCCGTAACTCGGAGATGTTCTTTCTATTTTTTTTTTTTTTTTTACGTTGGTATCATTTCAGTCAACCAGCTTTCAGTGGGCGTTAAAATTCTTGAATAACTTCTCGCAATTGTCCTTATACGTTTCTCTTTCATTTTATATTATAATCTGCGTTATTAATCTACTTTATATAATTACGGTCTAACCTAACCTACGACTATTTCCATACATACAATTCGCTAATTGCATGATAAATAATATTAATAATAATAATAATGCATCATGATAGTGATAACTCGCGTTTTATTTCCGTTTCTAACAAAACGAATAATGTATCGCTAAATTATAGGTAACGTTTTTATCGATTGTTTTAACTCGTGATTATAGCTTGAGTTAAATTTATAGATTGTTAATAGTTAATTATAATTAATATCATTATTATCATTAGCGTGGTTATTTTTAACGGTATAATATATGTATAATATATATATACCAAGGCGAAGCATATAACACACGCTGTGGTGACTAGCGTAAGATATATTTGTGACGATGATATATGTATTTGGGTGAATGAAAAAAACAAAAAAATTAAAAATCAAAATGAATAAAAATTAAAATCAAATAACAATAAGTAAAGTAAACGTATTAACATGAAAAGTAAAATCAAAAACAAAATCGAATGATATGTATACCTATATACCTATATAATTTTCTGAAGGATGTAGTGATAGGGAAATAAATATAATACGAGTTATCACAAAATGCAGTTTATTATTTTAACCACACCAAGAATCTGATGCAAGCCCTATTTAAATGTATATACCGTGAGATATTTTATATAATATTATAGATATAATATTTTAACTACGAAAGTACAAAAAATTTAACATAAATGCAGCAACGTTTATACAGTAATAGATGAAATTGATGCAATTGATTCAATTTATATCCGTTACATTAATTAATCTATACGTTACGTTTCGATCATATATATTGTATATGTATGTATTTATGTATGTATAGACACTACTTTTGTAATTGCAGTGCAGAAAGCGAGAATTATAGACAATAATTAATTAAAGTAACACGAAGCTAATATCATTGACTTGAGCAAAACTACATGTGAGTGTGTATATGTCGATAGAAAAATCGCTATCGTGTATATACGTATCGAAATATCACAATTTAGTGTATTGTATATTATATATATATATATACTAGTTTATCTAATAAATTTTGTTCCAGAGATGAAATAATTGATTTTTTTCATTTTTTTTTTCGAATTTTAGATTATTTTTAAACTATTTTATAAGCGCTATTCACTATTCTACCATTTATACCCTAACGAAACAATTATAATATACGTAGCTACATATGCGAGATGCAGAGATAATTATTATATCGTTATAATATGTATATACGCGACCCGAATCTATATTTCGCCGGAAGCTATACACACGCGACTTATTATATATATATTTATTAAAAACAGTGTAAAAAGTATAAAAAAAATTATTAACAAATATTTGCATTATAGGTTACGAACCAAGTGTGTTATTTTTGTATTTGGTTGTTAATTGATACATGGAAAAAATCACAGAGCTTACAAACCCGCAAAAATTCGATCATTATGCAAGATACACGACGATATTATTCCGTTTCATGTATATAAAATTTCAAATCGAATAAACAGAGATAAAGAAAATATTATTTCCGACGGATATTCGGTTCCAATTTTCTCGATATGCTCACTTCAACTTCGCAAAACTGAGATAAATGATTCTTATACGAAATAGTGATGCGGGAATAGTTAAAAATGAAAAGCAATGGCAAGGGGGGCAAAACGAGCACATTGGCTGATCATCAAAATTGGGGGCAAACATCATCCTCATCAGTTACAGCACATGAACAATTTACCACCAATTTCCAAGAGGTGTCCGTTTTGCCCTCTCTTCCCTTATATTTGCAGCTGTCAAAAACTGAGTAACATAAGCTACGTCGAATACCGTGAAAAATTTTGGGATAGAATATATATGTTAGTTTTTTTTTTTTTTTTAGATCCGATTTTGACCATTTTCTTGACCGCGGTCTGTAAGCTCTGTGGTAAAAATTGATCAGTCACACGAATAATAAATTGATTAGAACGCTGTAACACAGTATGGACACACAGAAGACGGTGGTTACCATTTGCATTTGCATACCTAGGTCTAGACTTTCATCACTTTTGTCAGATTTAACGGATTGGTTCACCTCCGAAGCGACATTCGGTTTCAAGGAATCGCTTTCGCTAACGAGAGCTGTGGCACCTAAATATAAATCGTTGCCTTCGGTCTCGTCCGAATTAGACAAATTTTCTTTACGATCTCTAACAATCGTTGTTAGCTCGTTATTGTCAGGCGACGACTCGTCAACGTCTACGTTATCGTCATTATCATTGCTCTTAGATAATTTATTTCCTAACGTAGTAGTTCCGATTGGTGAATAAGATGAATCTAATAATTCTCCACTCATCCGCGATTGTAATTTCATATTCTCGTTACTATTTGCCGATTTCTCGCTCTTCGTTTCAAGTTTATTTAAATTTTCTTCAACTATTTGACGAACGGATGGACTTGGACTAACTTCAACGTCACTTTTCACCAGACTTTTACTTAACTCTCCGTCATTTTTTTCAGAATTAAACAACGTCTCATGGTCCTTGTATGAATTTTCCTTCGAAACAGGCTCAAAATTATCTGGATTGTTTTGCATTGGTTCCTCCTCGACTTTTGTGGTCCCTTTAGTCATCGGACTCGCTGTTTCGTCTTCATTTTCGTCCTCATCTTCATCGTCGTTGTTTTCCTCTCGAACGAATTCTGCATCGTTTCGTTTATTCATCTTCGATACGTCGTCGTTTTCGTCGTTATTATTTTTGATCTTTGTATTTCCGCAAGAATCGTTGAGCATTTTATCTTCTTCTGCCTCGTAGTTTTCGACCACATCGTCTCTGAATTCCGGGTCATTCTTCCCCGAAGATTCTATCCCCACGTACATGTCCCTCTTAACGGCGCCAACTTCATCAACGTCCTCAGATACCGTTTCGTCGTTACCGTTTCCGGTAAGTTCTTCCGCATCTGAACTGTCGATTAACCAACCGTTGCTTCCCAGAGTTGGAGACTTTTCACGTTTTTTATAAGCGGTTAATTTTTCTGCTTTTCTTGTCCCGGTTCGATCCTCTTTCATATCCTCCCGCACAAGCCAGCCGTCTTTCGACAAGACATCAGAGGTTTCAGAGGCGTTGAAATTTTCGGCAAGTTCCAAATTTTCTTCGAAATTTTCGACGCGGCTGGACTCATCATGGTTTACTATTTCCTCAGGTTTTATGGAAACACTAAGAGCATGCGGTTGTTCATCTTCGGGTTCCGGGGAGTCAACAAGCCATCCATTTCCGTCGAATGCATTTGCGTCAGTATCGCGACGAGCGATAGTTCTTTTATTGTCAATTCCGCCGTCTTTTGAAAGGGAATGACTAATCGGATACGCGTTTGATAAATTATTTCTATCTGCGGAGAAGTTCTCGAGGTTAATAACTAAGGACTCTTCGTCCTCTTCATCGGTAGAAGTTCGAGCTTTTCCTTCGAGAGAAAGGGTTCGCTCGATGATATCGTTATTTCGGTATGACGGGCCGATCTCATCTTTGTCACTCGAATCACTAACGGTTACTATAATTTTATTTTTATCCGATTTCTCGCTTGGCGAGTCGTCGCCTTCGTCGGGCTCGCATTCAATGATATCGGCGAGGGTGTTATTGGAACAATAATTGAAGTGGTGAATGTCATCGTTTGCTACGAACCTGCTGGTGTAGCCGCCAGAGTTCGCGCTCGAGGTCGGCGTCGACGTTGTTGTCGTCGTAGATTGTGCGGGACTTCCCCTTGACGACGTATACCTGAGGCACGAACAATAAACAGAGTCTCTTAATTTTCCCAATACCAAATCCCGTAAAGGACACGAAATACCAATTTTTATTCTGGATTTTTATGACTGGTTTCTATCGACGGACAAACACGTCAATCATCTCGCCCAGATCGTATATCTGATTAAATATATCGCGAACCTTAACAGTTTTCACATTTTATCACCAAACGATATATTGCAATAAAAATAAAAGCAACAAAAAATTATTTAATTGATAAATACAAAAACTCCAAAGCCAAAAGCCTTTCGCCACCGTTTCACGGTTTCAAAAATCAAATCCGATACTTCCCGCGTCATTTTTGGGATGGTGGAAAAAGCCGGATATGTCAGTCGATAGCAAAGTGATTAAATTATTTCTCAAAATAATGATTACAAATTTGATCGATAATTCATACCTGGTGGAAGGCGAATCCTCTTTGCTTCCGCGGCGGGCTTCCGCACTGCGGGCAAGAAGTGGGCCAATATCGGTACGTGCCATTGCGGATTCACCGGAAGTCTTATGCGGAATTGATGGAGCTGATGTCTGAGTAGGTGTGGATGGATTTTCTGTCTCAGATTCTTCCTCAGTATCGGAATCAGTCTCCTCGGATGAGCTTGTCGTCTCCTCTTCATCATCCTCCTCTTTCTTGGGAGGTTCTTCTCTGGGAGGTGGTGGTGCTGGTGCGGCACGATTACCTAGAGGAAATTCATTATTTAGAACGTCGATTGGTGGGTCTCCAGGCCCACAATTTTTGATTATCACTATAATGACTGGTCAGCTTGGTGGGTCGTAAAAGCAGAATGGATAATCGATAAAAACTGAAGGAATTTATCCTGCTCCAACGTATACCTAGATGGATGAATCTTCTATTCAAAATCTCAACGGTAATAATAAACCGGATGATAAATCGAAAAAATTAATTTCACTATCCTCACAATATTGAGGAAATATGACGCAAGGGTCTGCCTCGAAAATGAAGAACTGTCAATCGCAGGCATGTGATAAAGTTAGTGGTAATTACACTTTTGAATGAAATGAAGTTGATTTTAGTTAACAAGGAACTACAGATGCTAGTGAAGGAAGTTAGAGCGAATTATGAAAGAAAACTAATGAAGTGCTAAAAATTAATGAAGTCTATGTACGATGAAGCAAAGATCTGACACTGAGATGAAATTAAATTTGATATGAGGTCAAGATTACCTAAAACGTTGTGAAAAAGGATTAAATTGTTGATGAACATTCAACGAAAATGCTGAAGAAACAAAACCAAGGAAAGAAACGATTTATTTTCCGAACAAATCTCTTCCCTGAAGTATATCTTCTGTACGAACTGACTGTGAAACTTTATACGTGAAGTGGAATTTGAGTGATGAATATAATCTAAAGACTAATCATACGGATGATAATGTTTCTTGTGATAATCTTGAGAACGTATTATTTCTTCATGAAATTAACAACCCATGCCGAAAGTTTCCGTTCCGATGTACTTTAAGCTGTAAATGTTAATATTCTTGAAAATGGTTGAAAGTATAATCTTGAAAAATGCTTAATGTAGAGAAGAAGTAAGGCAGATAACTGGATCCAATATAAGATGAAGAATGTCGAAGCCAAATTTGAAATTTTATAAATATAAAAAAGCAAATTATTAGCGAGCTAGATAAATTGTCAATTCTATATTAATAAAAGAAGTTAAAAATTTTTTGGTTACTAATCTAGAAAGACATTTTTGGAATATCTATCTACTACATGGAAATATCTATAGAAAAAAATACAACATTTGTGTATATACACATAATCGAAGTCTTATAATTACATTACAATGAATATAAGCAATAAATATAAATATCACATATATAAATAATAATCTTCAAACAATATCGAGAGAGAAGAAAAATAATAACAATAATAATAATAATAATAATAATAATAATTAAAAAAAAAAAAAAAAAAACTCAATCTAAAGCGTAAGTAAGGAAGCTGTTAAATTATGTAACTGCAGGGGTATACCCTGGGAGCAGCGACTTTCCAACTGATTAATAGTCATACACAAGTGAAAAAAAAAAAATAAAAAAAATATACCTCCGCCTAAAAAACGACTTTGAAAAGGTCTCTGCGGTGTTGTTGTCGTCGTAGTAGATGGCGCTTCTCTGACAGTATTCACAGCCGGGGTAGGCGCCGAGGATAAAGTTGTGGTGGTTCCCGTAGCTGGGGATTTTGATAAATATTTCTGCTTCATCTCTTCGGCAGTAAAAGGTGCCCCAGTACTACGGATACCCGAACCCGTTGAGCTTTCTGATCCGGTACTAGAGTCGGAAGAAGCGCTTCTTGTTGCTGTTGGATGCGCCTCTTGGGCCGATGTCCTCCTAGAAAAACAAAATAAAAGAAAAAAAAAAAAAAGAAACCCGAAGTAAAATAATGATGAAAATGCCATCAAGTTCTAGTTAAGCTTGGATTTTGAAATTCTGAGTACTCCAAAAGTCGTTGATTTGTCAACCAAAATTTATTTCACATCAAAAAAATGTTTTCTTTGGAAAAGTTTGTCCTAAGGTTTTAGGCACATCGTTGGTCCAATTCAACCTCTCAAGGTCTTGCTTTCTTCGAACAGCAATTCTGCATTTTATGAACGTAGGGATCGGTAGAAAAAAAATCATGTGAAAAGTTACGATCGATTATCTAAAATTTCCAAAATTTAGACCACTAATTTGCAAATAATATGGCCAATATGATATTATAAAAAAATTCCCTCGTTCACGTGATGAGGATTTCTTTTCTGAATAAAATGAGCCCTCAACGACCCTAATCGGACTAACAATGTGCCTAAAACCTTACGACAAATGTTTTCAAAAAAGAAATTTTTTTCTTTGATATGAAATAAACTTTGGTTGACAAATAAATCCGTTTTGGAGTACATCGAATTTCCAAAATCAAGCTGTACTGGTCTCCTTTAAAAGGTAAACAACGATTACCTAGCTACGGAGGGTCTTCTGGGTGGTTCCTCAGGTTCTCTTTCACGTTCTACCGGCTCCCTTGTATGGGTTGTGGTCAAAACAGGAGCGACAACAGGCGTATGAGTTTCTTCCGTTGTTGTTTCCGATGATGAAGGTGCGTTTTTGTTCTGTTTTTTGATCCTTGATATCTCATCATCCTCGCTGACCTGCCTTGCGGCAGCCGCGGGTGCCTTCCTCACTTGAACCTGTTGTTTCAATAAGATATTGGTTTTTGGGTAAGAGGATTACACCACGCCGACTTCCTCTCGGATATAAGGAATGGCCTAGGAATGGCTTGGAGTTTCGGGAAAGAACGTTTCACATCTTACCGTAAGCTGTTCGTAACCAAATCGATCCAATTACGAATATGAAATGTTAAGTTTATCATATTCCTGTAAAAATTTTTATCAATACATCAAATTTTTTTCACCAAATTGTGAAAAGTTCGAAGGAGTGGATTCAAGGTGATGAACTGAGCGGAGTGTGAGTGTGATAATTTATTGGAAAATTTTGTGAGAAACACTGACAATGAAAATGAGTAGTTCTACCAAAATGTGTAAGATGCTGTCCGAATAATATTCGGACTGTTTGTTTTTTTGTTTTTTATTAGTCAATTCTAAAGGCAGTCTTCGACGCGCATGCTTTATATAAACAATACTCAAGATATTAAATGTTCAAATAATTGCTGCTAATTAATTTGCCATTAAACAATCTGCAGCGCCGTGCCAAGAAGCCGCATTCTTGATATATATAAATTTATTTACTTTTATTTTTTTGTTGTTTTTTTGTTTTTAGACAAAAATTATTATTAGATCAATTCAGACGAGCTAAGAATAAATTTTTTTTTTTTTTTTTTTTATAAACAAGAACGTCTGGTTAAATTATAATCGTATTAGAATATAAAACTCGGTATTGCTTCGAACTTATTTGGCTTTTTTTCGTTGTGTATGATGAAAATGAAGGAGTAATTTCCGGGCCTTCGTTTTGGTCTTTAGGTTCTAGGGCGGACCTAGGCTCGGCTAGGAATCACTGTCAAACATAAAATTGTTCCGTTTCAGATAAGATCACCGCGATCTACTGCAGTAAGATAATTTGAGAAATTTTTATCCGAATGATCGAGACATGATGCATTCCCATAGACGTTCTTTAAAGTTTATAAGTATCTGATTCTGTGTTACTATAAATGAAAATGAATTCACAAAACTAGCATTTCGCGTATATCAAAGTTTCAAAAACAAAATAAAAAATTTATTTTTATAACGTACCTGAGGCTTTGGTGGCTGCGGTTGGGGAGTGGCGTGGACTTCCTCCTTCTTTTTCTTTCCTACACGTTCGCACTCTTGCAGCTTGAGCATAACACGAGGTGAGTCTGTCAGACGGAAAATACCTGACAGTGGACCCTTGCCCGCGTCCTCCGTGTCCAGAACTTTTTCCCGTGGGATAGTTGGTCCGGATGAAGGATCTGGCTGTGATCCCGTGAACCTTACAGCTCTTGAGTCACCGTCAGAATCTTCACCGTCACGTTGACGCATGAAACGACTTCTATACCGAGATTTATTCCTAGGAGCTTCGTACTCCGGCGTTTCGTACCTGGTGATTAAGAACTGGTAATTAGAATGTGATAAAAACAAACCGTTCGATAAATGGAATTTAAATTAATTATACTCACTCGTAGTCGGGTACGTAGCGGTTTCTTGCAGTACGATCATCTTCTTGCTGTCGGAATTGGGAGGCAAGACGATGGTCGCTTTTGCTTCTCATCAAACCCTGCGGTCCTCCAGGAGGCGCAAGGCCTCCAGTACCTCCAAGTATGTTTCCACTGCCTGTTTCGGGCTTGATATTTAATTCTCCATAACCGGCGAGGTGGAGAACCATCTGGTTTGGCTCGTGAGGAAGCATGAAACGTACCCTTCGACTGTAGTCGCCAGCTTCGTATTCAAAGTTTCTGAAAAATAAAAATCATGTCAATTCAAGTTGGTCAAAAGCGGATGAGGATAAATTCATCCACGATTTAAATGATCCAGAAATTTTTCTGTTACCTAATGAACTCGACGGTGCGTAAAAAGAGTTCCTTAGCATCAAGGAGCTCAGCGTCATCCCATGGGACGTTTTCGTTGATGTGGGCTTCGGCGAGATCGCAGTTGCTTTGGATATTTGAGATTTCTAACTCGAGATTTTCCTTCAGATGGACGAGCCCCCTGAGCTCAGTACCCAGGTAACGGTCCACCTCGTTCCTTAAATAATCGGTACGATCCTTTAGGGCTTTGGTCAGACGACGATAAAACTCGTCGATCTCCTCCGAGACCGATGTGCAGTTTGTCTGTAATCCTAAAGTGTTTTTTTCCACGAGGGCCAGGGCATCCTGCAGTCGATGAAGTCCTCTCCGTACCTACGATGAAAAAAAATAATTGAGAAAATATTTAGTCAGTTTAAATGATACGTACCGGAAATTGAAATTTCATCTGTTACCAAATTGAATACTAGCGGTTTTTTGTATCTTGAAAAAAAAAAAAATGAAAAACAAAAGCTGTACGTTGATAATGATAATGTCGTTTTTCTTTTCATCGAGCTTTTGTTCAACCCTGACAATAGCCGCTGATCTATCGCGTTTTTTTTATTATCACCAATTACGCTCGCTTCGCTTGTTAAATATAATAAATCTACTTTCCCTCAAGGTTTTTTTCCAAAGTAAAACGATCGATTGATTCGCAGAGACGTTAGCGACGAAACTTGGTGGTTAATAA
Organism: Macrophya annulata; assembly: GCA_963924015.1. Taxonomy (NCBI): domain Eukaryota; kingdom Metazoa; phylum Arthropoda; class Insecta; order Hymenoptera; family Tenthredinidae; genus Macrophya; species Macrophya annulata. The sequence continues at coordinate 10,588,101 of OZ001257.1, read as the reverse complement.
AACTTTGCAGTATTTTTGACGGGTATAAAAAATTTTTTGTTTCATTCCCAAAGAAACTTCGTCAAACGTCATATGTCAGTCGTAAATTTTTAACATCTAAAAATCAAATTATTATTTCCAAAGAAAATTATTTATAAACGTCGTAACGATTCGCACGACAACCCTTAATTGTTCTCAGAATGAAAAAGTTTATTAAGAAATCCAAAATGTCAGGGTAAGTTTCGTTCACAGGATCATAATATGGACGAATCTTGAATATTCAAAATTCTCTTTATGCGCAGATCATCAACTTCAATGTTTATCGAACAGTGTCTAAAATCTCATAATAAATACCGAGCTATTCACGGATCTCCCGGACTTTTTCTAAGCCAAGAGGTAAATAAACGTTTTATGTATACTTCAATTTTTCGCTATTTACATTCAACATATTTATTCTCTCCCCATAACCCACCAAACTTTGCTTCAAATTATTCGAAAGCTTACTAAGTATGCTCAAGAATGGTCCGACATTCTTGCAAAAGAAAGCAAATTCGAGCACAGACCAAACTGCAAATACGGAGAAAATTTATTCACTGCATTTGAAAATGATCCCAAATGGACTGTCCACCCTAGCGATCCAGTAAAATCATGGTGAGCTTTTCAAATGCAAGTAGAAATCAATGAAATTTTTAATAGCAGTAAAAATTTAACACCTCAGTAAAATTTCATAAGCTTTAGGATTTTAGATAAATGAAATCTGATTGTGAGAAGCGTAATCTTAAGACAGAAGATTCTCAGATCAAAGTTTCAAAGCCCAATTTGTCAAAAAGGACTAAAGACTAATTACCAACTCGATTAAATTGAATGGCTCTTTCTTAATTCTATTACAAGGTATTCCGAAATCGAATTGTACACCTTTGACGATACTGTAGAACCGAGGACCATCGAGACTGGCCACTTCACACAGATCGTATGGAAGAGCACGACGAAGTTAGGGGTTGGAATTTCCTTAAACCCTTCGAATCGGGTTTACATTGTGTGCAATTATGATCCGGTTGGAAACATTTTTGGACAATTTACTGCAAATGTATTGCCTCCGGTTAAAGCTGCCAAGTATAAGCACACGGTATAATAACATAACAACAAAAGAAAGCTATACGATGACTTGGAAAGAGCCATGATGATGCACAAGCTTTGTGTTTCTAACTCGTGCCAGAAAAATTGATACTATTAATATTAACGCAATTATATACTACGTCGAAAATTTAAGCTCTTATTTTCAAGATTAGACGCAATCGTTTCTATTTTCATAAACAATTTACCAAGGTTTTAGAAATTTGGCGACAGAACCATAAATACGGATAACAATTTTGCGGATTCTTTCGCGAATTTAGATCATCAATTATACTTCACATATACGTCGTCTGAACGGGGTAGTAAATAGTACCAATGGTCGCTTACATTAGAGACAATCCATCTAACTGTGGCTTTGACTTGTCTAGCCTGTAGCGTACCGAGAACTTTAATTCAGAAGTTTCTTGGTCATAGACTAAAGTGCGATTAAAAAATAAAAATATAAAAAATTATGCCAAATAACGTAGCTGAAAAAATTTGGTAAAATGCTATGCACGTCAGTGGCCACCAGATATACGTAAAGCATATCCTTGTGACGTTTTTTTATTTTATTTTATTTTATTTTATACGCATTTAAATACACCGAAGTGCATATAATTGTTTTGGCATCGATGTGTCATATGACGGGATTTACAAACGACGCCAATATCGTGTTCATCAATTTGGTTTGCTATTTCAGTAGCGAAATTTAACATCAGTGTTATTTTACCGAAGAATTTTCAACCTTTTAATTTTGTCAAATTTTGTATATGAAAAATAGTTTACATGGAAAAGGACTTTTCCATCAGCTCCCAACTACGAGACGCTCTGATTTCTACAATGGATGTAAAATTATTGAAAAAATCGGTGATAAAATAATTCGAAAAAAATAATCAAAAATTTCAGGTAACGAAAAACGTGAAGAATTATACAATTTTTCTTTTTCTATATTTGTCATGTTTTTATCTTAAAAAAAAAAAAAAAAACGGAAATATATAACCATGAAATTTTATATAAATCTTTCGATTTCATATCTTCACGTACAGAACTGTTCGAAATTTTTATTTCAGCCAAGATTTTGTTTTTTAAACGATAAGCTCGTCTAACTGCACTATTCCGCATTGGTTTTTTTTATTTTTTATTTTTCGCATAATATACTACCTCAAGAGTAGCATAAACCATCCCTTCGCGATATCCTCGAGTCCTGAGCTTAACGGGACGTTATAACTCGGCCGTGGATTGCTCCTGAGGGATTTGAGACACGGATACTGTACAACAGTTAGATAAGGGTATAAAGCCCGAGCGTTTACACGTATACAAATACATAGGAAACTTTTAACCCTAACTAAATGGTGGTAAAATTGAATTTTACTATACCGCAAGGTAATTATTTTTCAAAAATTTACCTGAGAGTTAATGCGTGTTATCTCACGTCTCAAGATGTCCATGTGTGCGTCCTTGCATTCAGGACAGCATTTTTTATCGCAATGAACACAGTGTGAACAGTAACTCTTTTCGGAGCAAACTCCACATCTCTCCATCGTTTGACCACTCGTTGGATCTGGCAATTCCCCGGTTATCTCGATATGTAACTCGAGGAATCGTTGCAACGTTACATTCGTAGGAAAGGCTTGTACCCCCTGTTGTAAAAGTGAACGTTAAACTGGGTGTGACATTTCTTCTACTTGCCCATCTTTAGTTTTTTTTGTTATCAAAGAGCCATAAATATCGAATAATGAATAATTATATAAATTTATTCATACCTGGTACGGGATGCGATGTTCTGCTCGACATTCCGGGCATTTTACTTGTCGTCGAACGTAATCGACGAGACCATCCATGCATGGTTCCATACAAAAACTGTGCTGGCATGGTAATAGCTTTGGATTTCTATAACGGTCTAGGCAAATTGCGCACGTCAGCAGTTGCTCAAACTGCTCCATGCTTTCTGAAAATATTTAAACGAATATAATTCGGTTGTTTATAACTGTTAAACTTTTTTGAAAGAATTAAAGCTCTATTTCCATAATTACAGTAACCATGGGGTCGAGGATTTATAAGTGACTATACCATAAGGCCTCAAACAGAGATGAAATTTTCTAATCAACGCTTGCCATAAACATTTTTCAAACGAGCTTTTTTGTATCAAAATTTTCACGAATGATCGTTAATGTAATATTTTCGTAACTTTATTTTTTTTATTTTTTCGTTAAATATTTTTGGTGAACTAAAAGCCTGTGAAATAAAAAACAAAAAGAAAAAGAAATTTTGGTCTAGAAATTCTGGTGACGAGACCTGGTGCTCGTTAGTTCAGTTCGTAATTCACCGTAGGTACTATACACTCGACGTGTAACTGACGTAGTTTGTCAGCTCCACTTTTAACCTACGTTGAAAAATAATGAAAAATAATGTGCAGGCGTAAAATAAAATGCAAAAATAAAAAAATATCTTCACTAACGATATTTATCACGACGTGTGTGTTCAGGGGTTTGTGAATATTCGAAACCTTAATAACCTTTTAAATAGTGTAATAATTTTTGTGTTTAGTAATCGCGGACTTAGATACTTAAAATTATATCTAGTCACGGTTTTGAATTTGGATGAAATAAGCTCAAGAGGTTGCAAACTAAATATGAATAGGTATGTACAGCTTTTCTAAAAAGTATTATTATCTCGTAAATTATTTGTGCCATTTTCATGACCTTCTTCTTTCTTTTTTTTCTATTTGGCACCACTTACTGCGACTGAAATTAGTTGTTTTTGTCCAAACTATTTGTGAACAACGTTTTTCCAAAATTGGAAACAATTGATCTATATAGAAAATTATTCCTAGATTTTTGTTATTTTTTTGTTTCTCTTTTTTCGATATACAAGATTTCCAACTCGTTGAGTATGGAATTTGAACCCGATGTCTAGTATCGAAATTTACGTAACCAGCCAGTAGCATCTGTTCTCAGTTTATGCTGTGAGCTAAACTGGACGAACTGGCATATTGCATCGTCCAGAATCGTCGGTGTATAAATTTAAATTCAGAATGCAACAGATTTTAGAATATCTCTCTCCGTTTATCTCTTTTTCTCTCTCTCTCTCTCTCTCTCTCTCTCTCTCTCTATCCTCTATATTTGCGGAAAATTTCTCACACCGATCTCGTATCCGCGAGCATCGATGCGAGAGTATTCCACGTGGTAAATTAAGGAGTCTTATTTAAGGCCTGACCTCAAGTCTGGACGTCCGACGTCGGGACGCCCACTATTCGCTAATATCGTTCGCCATTTGTGTATATAACCATGTACCGTCTTTAAACTTATACATATTTTGGTTTCGTACTGCGATAGCTTCTACGTCATTCTCCGCCACATCCGGTCTCTATAGAGCTTTTTTTTTCCAACGTCCGTATTTTTATACATTTAATACTCTCCCAAATTAAATTGCTTTTTAGTATTTTTATTTTTTTTTTTTCAAGTCGATCTCTAACCGAATGAATTTATCAAAATTGTCTCCTCTCTTTCGTTATCTCTTAATAAAGTCTTGCTAAGCTCTAACACAATGACTTTCAAGCTTTTTTCAAAACACTCTTTCGAACAATAAAACAAAGAAACCTAAATTTGACGAATCGTTTGCAATTTTAGATAGTCGTGAACATCATCAGCACTTGATATGCATTTTGGTTACATCTTAAATTCAAACTGTATACCTACTTAGATTGTTTCTGGGTTACAATTAGAGATGCTTGAGTTTTCTCGATCATTGAATTTGACTGTATTTTTTATTTTCTTGTTTTATTTTTAGCAAATTTCTATTTTTTTTTTTTTTTTTTTTTAGACCAGTCTGTAAGTCTTTTGTTTCATTCAACAGTTAGCAAGTAGTTAGTTGACCCGATATGAAAATAGCCGCGAAGGTCTTTCGCACTTTCGGTCTTGGCACTATATAAATGTGAAAATATTTGACAGAAAAGTTTTTTGAAAAAAAAAAAAAATAAATGAAGAAAGAAAGCACTGTATAAATGTCTCTGTACGACGGTTAAAACTGTAATAAAAATATTTGGCGAAACGAACCGTCCGCAAGCTCGGTGGGAACCTAAACTCGTTATAAGCAACTGCAACGCAGCGTGACACGAGGATCGGGGAGATGATTCAGCTTTTTCCTTTGTTTCTTCAACGTTAAGAACCAAAAGAATTTGGGCAACGTTTCAAAAGCGAGATAAAAGATGAAAGCTCGTGGTCTTTGTATCAATAATCCCATACGTACCTAAGTTTACGATAGTTTCTTAATCGCTTCGAGGACCAGCGGTGTTACTAGTTATAAAAAGAATTCAAACTTCGAAAGAATATGGACCGTTTTCTCGCAGTGGATACTGCTGGAAGCTTTTGGAATCTATGGGGCAGGTGGCGGGTCGCGAGAAGCGATATTCTGTACGCGTTTGGTGGATTGGATACTTGGCACTACTGGCCGGTGCTTCGGCTAAACTTAGGTACCTTACATTTCCAGTTTCTTATTTTAAACATGGCCGCCCTCTTAGAATAGAAACGCGCTATGCGGCGTCCGCGACGAAAAGCTCCAGAACCACGTGAAACTCGACGCGCCGGCAACGTACGGCCGGTGGCTTTCGGACGTCGGCAATCCGGACCGCGGTCTTTCCGGCCAATACGGTAATGAACGGGGGCGAAATCTACACGAAATCCGAGAGATGGCATCAGATTTCTTAAAAACTCGGATAAAAGCTCTTTAATACAAATAAAGCTCAGTTACCATCCCTAACCAGAAATATTGACTTCAGTTATAACCGAAATAAACGTAGAATTGATACTGATAAAGAAATTTAGAGAAATCGACCACGTGGCTGTCACGTATGGGTTCAAGCTTTTGTTTCAAAAGCAGAGAAAAAAAATGCTTTTCTCAGTGCCTCTCATCAAAGGGGGATTCTCTACAGATGAGTTGACCAAAATCGTAAAACAATTTGTACTTTGGGAATAAATTAAGCTTCTGAATTTCAAAAAGCTGTGTGAATCTCTTCAAATTGCATTTTCGAATTTGTATTGAGAAACTGAATACTTATGCTGTAAAAAGTCTTTTGATCAATTTTTAATTTAAAGAATTTAAAAAATTTTTGGACGGAAGGAGCTTTTCGAAATCTCAATATTTTGGAATATGATCAAAAATTTCCTCGCATCACGCATAGTGAGTTTTTCAATTCAAATTCATAGATGCTATTTGAAGAGACTCGCATATCTTTTTTTAAATTTAGAAGCTTTATTCCCGTAGTATAAATTGTTTTGCGATTTTAGTCGACTCATCTTGATAGAGTCCCTCGCTTTAATGAGAGATAAATAGATAACCTTTTCTTCCTTCTTTTCAAATAAAATTCTGAAACGTTTAAACTGAAGATCTCGAAATTTGTAAGTCAATAAGCTTTTCGGAACTTCAATATTTTAAATATAATTTAAAGACACTCGCGTCACGGATATTGAGCTTTTCAATTCAAATTTAAGGATGCAATTTGAAGAGATTCGCCAAGCTTTTTTCAATTCATAAGCTTTATTCCCGTAGTATAAATTGTTTCACGATTTTGGTCAAATCATTTCTATAGAGTCCCACGCTTTAATGAGAGATAACCTTCTCTTCCTTCTTTTCAAATCAAATTGTGGAACCTTTGAACTGAAGATCTCGAAATTTGTAAGTCAATAAGCTTTTCGGAACTTCAATATTTTAAATATAATTAAAAGACTCTCGCATCACGGATATTGAGCTTTTCAATTCAAATTTATAGATGCAATTTGAAGAGATTCGCCGAGCTTTTTTTCAATTCAGAAGCTTTATTCCCGTAGTATAAATTGCTTCACGATTTTGGTCAAATCATTTCTATAGAGTCCCTCGTTTTAATGAGAGATAAATAGATAACCTTTTTTTCCTTCTTTTCAAACAAAAGCTTGAAACGTTTAAACTGAAGACAATGAAATCTGTAACTTAGTGAGCTTTTCGGAACCCAAATATTTTGAATATAATTAAAAGACTCTCAAATCACGGCTATTGAGCTTTTTAATTCAATTTCATAGATGTAATTTGAAGATATTCACCAAGCTTTTTTCAATTCAGCAGCTATATTCCCGTGGTATAAATTGTTTTACGATTTTGGTCAAATCATTTCTATAGGTCCCCTTTAATGAGAAATACTTATAAGATAAGCTTTTTTCCCAGTTTTTTCAAACAAAAGCTTGAAACGTTTAAACTGCAGAACTTAATATTTGTAACTTAATGAGTTTTTCGGCACCTCAATATATTAAATGTAATTAACATTCTTTCGCATCACAGATATTGAGCTTTTCAATTCAAATTTATAGATGCAATTTGAATATGTTCGCCTAGTTTTTTTCAATTCAAAAGCTTTATTCCCATAGTGGAAATTGTTTTGTGACTTTGGTCAAATAATTCGTATAGATCCCCTTTAATGAGAAATACTTAGACAAGCTTTTGTCCTTTTTATTTTCAACCAAAAGTTTGAAACCTTTAAACTAAAGAACATAAAATTCGTGACGCGAGGAGCTTTTCGATACCTCAATATCTAAAATATGTGATTTGAACAGCTTCACAAAGCTTTATTAAAATAAGTTCATGCTTAAAAAACGTTCAATTTATTTAGCCAAGTTCCAAAGTTGCAGAAGACAGTTTTTACATCATAAAAATCATCTAATTGTTTTCAAATAACCAAAATCTCGCCAGTTCTAAAAATTTTTATAAATGATCTCCACACTCAAGGCTCAGCTTTGCCTATTTATCGATTTGAAGGCGGCACATGGTGATCAAAGATTCGCAGCGTCTTACTAAAAAATGGATTAATCCTTGTTCCGGGATCGGTTGATTTCGAACCAAGACAAAAAAAATCTTCCTAACACCAAATCGTATATAACATAAAATTGCTCACTATTTCAGCCTGTCTTTTTGGGGTGCGAGATATTCGATTCGCACACAGTGACTGCAGCTACTCGGTACCTATATACCGTTCACGGTATTCTACAGAGCCAAAAGGACCGAGATAACGTGCCGCAATGAATAATGGTGCAACAGACAATAGCTTTTCACGATTTGTATTATCATTCTATCTCAGGCATTATTCAAGTTACCTTATACATATATATATATATATATATATATATATATATATATATATATATATATATATATATATAACTTATACTTGCGCTTCTGCGCTATACATATATCGCAGAAAATATCTTTCCCGTAGCGATTTATTTCTAAGATATAAATAAAAACAATTCTCCAACTATCTACGACTGTCTAATTATTTCCTCATTTTTCATTCAGTACATATTCGGTCCAATCTGATTATCAATTTATAATTAATGAAGGTAAAAGTTGGGTATTTAAAGATTTTTAAACTTACTTGGATTTTACTCCGCCTTTCGGCGGCCTCTTTCTGTTGGGGGCCCCCTAGGTAGGGCCCCAATGGTCGCACTTTTCTACCACCAAAACTGAGCGCTGTACCAGCTGCAATTATGAAACACTTTTATATAATTTCACCGTTTATGATTGAATCTATACGGAACGGAACGAAACTTTATATCCAACGTGACTGAAAAATTGCTAATTTTCAAATTTTCGAACTAAATTGGTGGCTAAAAATTAAGGGGACCCGGTATATAAGAAGCAAAAAAATTCTCGGTTCTTTCTTTTTTGTTTTTTTGTTGTCTTTTTTCGGGTATTCCATACCGCGCGAGGGTAATAATTAAAAAAAAAAAAAAAAAAAAAACGCAAGAATTCTCAAAATTCCTCAACTCTTATATAAATTCCGAGGATCACTTTATACAGACATGCTTCGATTGAGTTAGGAACGTTTCCATCCGTCGGTTGGCTGGAGCATGTAATTAATTGCTAATTAAGTTAATTAATATGATCGTGAAGTAATTTTTTTTTTTTTTTTAATCTCTTTTTTAATCCCTTTTTTTTTACTCCAAACCCGCGAAGGTAAGCTAATATCGGTAATCACGCGAAAATGAAACGTGTAAAGCGGTTTCATCCGTTTTGTGAAGGTAAAAAAAAAAAAAAAAAAAATTACAAAAATTTCGATCACATTGGATAAAAAACATCGTCCATTTTTTTTTTTTTTTGGCAAAGTCTTAATTATTTTGGTCTTATTTTATTTTATATTTTATTTTGTATTTTATTTTATTGTTTTTATTTCTTTTTGATTTTTTTCTTTTTATCGTTTGTCGAAATTTGAAAAACAAAAAAAAAAAAAACAAAAATTGATGCGATTAACGGAAATATATAAATAAAAAAAATACAAATAGGTTTATATATGAATGAAAATAATAAATGTGAAAACTTGAAAAAAAGCTTTGTGCATTAACGATGGTGGGGGTTTGGGGTTTTTTGGGGGGTGGGGGGGAAAGAATTCTAATTACGTAACATATCAAACGCAGTGTGTAACACATAACGAAAAAAAAAAAGACGAAAAATAAAAGTAGATCAAAAACAACAAAAAAAAAATACATAAAATCAAAAAAACTGACAAAAAGGTAAGAAATAAAAATGTCAAAAATGAAAATAAAAATGAAAGATATTAATGTATAACCAAATAGAGGATAACGGTCAAGTAATTGGACACCGGACACACAGTCTTAGAGAACGAACTCGGCCGGCTATATTAGAACACGATAGTTGCGAGTCACCGCGAGGACCGAAACGCGCGTCGAGCCATTTTAGTATCACACTGAGGTATACGGAACATGATGATTATCTAACACTTAAAATTAGCCACCGATTAAAATCGGTAGTCAGATCTGAGGCTAGTTGTACAGTTAACTATTAGCGATAGTCTTCACGTATTTAATTTTCTCATTTCTTTGATTTCCTTTCGTTTTTTTTTTCTCTCCCTCCCTCTCTCTCTCTCTCTCTCTCTCTCTTTCTTTCTCTCTCATTATTTAATATTCTTTATAATATTAAATTTTTCATCTTTCAAACTGCGATATATACATTTTGAATAAAACACCGTTATAGCCGTCGCACGATTCCACTGATCTTAATATCGTATCCGTTTCATGGGTGCAGAGAGGAAAGTCCCGAAGCTAGATCCTTGAAAATGGTACTTCGGCTTCTTATATTCGAGTAGTTATTATACAGACTTTGAAATGTGTGATTTTTGGTCGTATTAGCACTTGTTAGAAACACAAACCAGAGGATGCTTTTTTGCGACGGGTTGCGTGACGGTTTTAGTATAAATGAAACAAATAATAATAAAGAAATTTTGAAAATAATTTTTTTTTCTTTTTTTTTAATTTTTCAAAATAAATTTTTTTCTTTCGTTTTTTCGTTCTCGATTTTGATTTTGATTTTAATTTTAATTTTGATTTTGATTTTGATTTTGATTTTAAGGGTGGGACGCACCGCGTTTCGTCCGGGCCGGTTGGCCGCCCGTCCCAGAGTGAATGTCTTGGCCCCTTGGTTATTTCTGGCCTGGTATACAGCCACTTCTACGACGCCTATATTTCCATCTTCGTTTATTCACTACGCTAACATCTTCTAACCCCTCTTCGTCTTATTCTTCATCTTCTTCTTCTTCTTCTTTTTCATCTTCGTCTTTGGATTCGCTTAGATTTATCCCCCGCGTGAACACCGCGGTCTCAAATCAAAGCTAAAACTCTCGCAAGCTCAGGGCTGATTTAGCTATTAAATTTCGGGAGCTTTTGGGCCCAACGGTGTAGCCTACTTTGGTAGGTACCGTATACTGCGATAAGAGGAAGCGTGAAATAAATTAGTTTTGTCCTAAGGGAGTGAATCCTTTTTTTTTTTCTTTTTTTTTTTTCTTATTCTTTCGTTTTATCTTCTTCTTATTATTATTATTATTATTACTTTTTTTTTCGGTAGAAATTAAACTTTTTCACGTTTGTATAAATTCTACCCTTAACTTCACCGCCCGCGTCGAGTCGCGTCTTTCAGATTCGTTTTTAGCTTTAATACAACAGAACCTTCATCTCCCTCCAGACGCTACTTTGCTCATGTAACATTGCCCTCTCCCTCTTCCCGAAGGACCCGGGAGCATGAGGTTTATATAATTTTCTCTGGAACTCAAAAAGGACACGGATGAATGTTCAGTTTTTGGTAAAGCGAAGAGGAGGGTAGCTTTGAGAATTTTCGCGATGGCCAGTTTCATGGTCACCCATAGACATTACAAGGTAGATTAATTTGTCCCTTTGTTCAAATCTCTTTTTCTTGCTATATCTCTCCTTTTTTCTGTCTTTCTATTTCTTTAATAGTCAAATTCGAATTAATTAATTACCCTAAAAAAAGGCTTTACCCTAAAAAAAGGTTTAAACGTTAATAAAAAAAAAGACATCGAACTGTATACATATTACGATGTTAAGAAAACAAGAATTATAGGTAAGCTTTGATATATACGGATGAAAAATCTAATTCAATTTCGTGGGATCTACAATATGCGTAAGCTTTTAAAAATTTACCGAATATTATAACGTTTCGAATAAAACGTTTGAAAATTGAATAAAACAAATATCGAAATAAAAGAAAAAAAAAGTAGCTTGGTTGTGGAAACGAAATTGATTTTATATATAACCAAATATATCGACTCTTAGAAAAAAAAAAACGTACAAATAAAAAACCAAAAAAACAATATAATATGAAACAGTAAGCAAAAAAAAAATTTTTTTTTTTTTTTCGTTTCACACAATTCTCGAGTCTTCGCAATGTTTTCCCACGTGTCGAAGGAAAACAAACTTTTCTTCTTTTTTTTCTGTCTCTTTTCTTTTTTTTTCTTGTTGTTTAGGTTGTTCGAGTTTTTTTTTTGTTTTTTTTTTGTTTTCTTCTATCTTAAATTTCGCCAAAACTTTTTACTCCAAGGAATAAAAAAGACGAAACAAAAAACGAAACAAAAAAATAAAAAAAAAAAAAGGTAAAAGTAACGGAGGAAAAGAACGACTTTTTTTTCACGTCAAAAAAAAAAAAAAAACTATAAATATACCGTCTTGCGAGGTTCGAAAATTCGTTTAATTTTCTCGCACTCAAAGTGACAGAAATCAATCCTATACCTTCCGCAACCCTCGAAGCTCTAGGGTAAAGAAAAGCTCTACAAGCTTTAACACTTTCGGAGTATAGGACTAGACTCTTTACAACCGTGCAGAACCAAGACGTTATAGATTACAGGTATAACACGATAGAACGATCAAATGTTGAACTTTTTATCGAACTATACCTACACGATTATATTAATACATATATGCATACGAAAATCTATATACATACGTCATACATGCCAAACTGCAGTCGCAAGCACAGGTAACTTTCGTCTGAGATACAGCCCTGTCAGCTATTTTGACTATGAGCTATTCTTGATCATGCTGAGTAAGATACCTACCTACACCGTTCTTTTTGTACTCTTGGCTTCTTCTCTCTCTCTCTCTCTCTTTCTTGTATGTATGTATGTATGTACATACATACGTAAGCATACTAGACTTCGATCTAGTCGCAAGCTCAAAATTTTGCGTAGGTATACCGTACGTAGTTTGTAGGTATCTTTCAATGCGAACAGCTGATCGATTCTGGTATTTTAAATAATAGGATATATATGTATAGGTATGTATGTACATTAGGGTGGGCCAAATAAACGGACTATTTTTTTATTTTTTTTTTTTTTAAAGACCCTTTCAAAAACTTATTTTTTTTTCTAATGATAAAATAAGAAGTTTCGAAATATCTGAGCTCTTAATTTAAATATTTAGTGGTTAGAGAATGTTCTTCTGGCACATTTCGATTTTTATATCTCAAGTACTAATCTACTTAAAGAGATTCTGCATAGATACTTTTTTTCAAAATTGAACGGTCTACAAAAAAGGTCTCTTGGTCTTTTTCGATGAATCTAGTTGTTTCCAAGTTAATTATTGATTAATAATTATAATTAATCATGAATAACTTGTAAACGGTTAAATTCATCGACAAAGACCAAGAGACCTTTTTTGTAGATTGTTTAATTTTGAACAAAAGTAGATATGCAGAATTTTTCTAAGTAGATTAGTACTCGAGATATAAAAATTAAAGTGTGCCAGAAGAACATTTCTCATACGTTATTTAAATGGGAAATAGAAAATCACGATGCACAACGTCTAAATAATAAAATTAAGAGCTCAGATTTTTCGAGGTTTGTTATCTGATCATAAAGAACAAATTTTTAAAAGGGTCTTTCGAAAAAAAAAATTTGTCGATTTATTTGGCCCACCCTAATGTATGAATGAAAAAATTTGAAAAAACAAATGAATTTTCGTAATACAAAAAAAGAAAAGCTGAATAAGTTACGACCATAGAACTCAAAGATGGCTATGAAAACGTGATCAATTTATTTTTATTTTTTGTTTTCTCCACACGCCTTCGGGCATGTGACAAAAAATTTTCCAATCAAAATACTCTTGTGATAAATTTAGGCAAAATAAATACAAAACTGTTAATGTAAAAATAAATATACGATTTAATTTCTATATGTGAATAAACTTTATTGAAAAATCTGAAACTGAACGACCGAATTTTGTTAGAAATAAAAATTTTCAAAACGTAACATCAGGTGAGACAATATTTATTAATCAACATAACATAACCTGTTCTTTGATTTATATTAATCGATGGTATATTTGTCAAAGTAAAAACTAGATACAGTATGAAAAACGTCAATGTCGATTCAGAATTTTGACATAAGCATAAAATTCATAAGTGAAAAGTTGATTTTTTAAATTAATTCCAACGCAAAAATTACTCGATTGATTTACTTCGAAATTTACCCAGATTTAAATTGCTGCAAATCTTATCGATTGATGGCACAATCGTCAAAATCCGTTGATCAGTTATCGAGATATCGTCAATTGAAATTGTCTTATATATTTTTATTATTTTCAAATATTTGTGCTTTGAATAATTCGAAAAATACTTTACCGATAAAATCGAAAATCTAATCAGTTGAAATTTAGGAGAAATAAAAAAATAATAAATAAAATAAGAAAAGCTCCATTGATTGACACAATAAAAGATGAAATCCGATAATTCGTTATCGAGATATCGTCGGATACAAAAATTGATCAATGAATTGAAATCGGGTAAAAATAGGGATGAAAAGGGTGAAGCAAATGTCAGTTTGCTAGCAAGTTCATCGGCGAAAGCATAGATGTAGATATAGCTTTAAATTGTTGAGATTTCCTGCATACAGTATTTACACGATATGTATACCTATACGTATATATATGTGTATCTAATATATACCTACGTGACTGTGTATTACGTATTTACGTTCAAATTCGAGACAGAGTTTGAATCCTAGTAGACAATTTCGAACTGGCTCTTGACAGTATTGCCGATTCACCGATGCCAATTACCATTCCCCAAGGGAGTTCTATATTTACTTCACGTGCACCACCGCAAGTGTTTGCAAAGCATGTAGTGCCTTGTCTAAGGTACAGGAACATATTGCACCAAGTAGTACTGTTGAATTGTTTATATGTGACATGACTTAAGTTGGACCAGTACAGTTTGGATTTGGAAATTTGGAGTATTCCAAAAGTCATTGACTTGTTAACCAAAGTTTATTTCACATCAAATAAAAATTCTTCTTTGAAAAACTTTGTCGTAAAGTTTAAGGCACGTCGTTGGTCCAATTCAACCTCTCAAGGTCTTGCTTTCTTCGGACAGTTATTCTACATCTTATGAACGTAGGGGTTGGTAAAAAACAAAATCATGTGAAAAGTTACGGTCGATTATAAAAAATTTTCAAAATTTAGATCATTAATTTGAAAATAACTTGGTCAATACGATATTAGAAAAAAAATTCCCTTGTTCATCGTAATGAGGATCTCTTTTCTGAACAAAATGAACCCTCAACGACTCTAATCGGACTAACGATGTGCCTAAAACCTTACGACAAAGGTTTTCAAAGAAGAATTTTTTTTTGATGTGAAATAAATTTTGGTCGTCAAATAAATGCATTTTGGAGAACTCTGAATTTCCCAAATCAAGCTTTTCTGATCCTCTTGAGGTTGGACTTTCCGAATTTTAAAAAATTTCTGGACAATCAAAATTGAAAATTTATTTGAGACGATTTTGAATTTTCAGAAACGTTAAAGTTCCGAATATTAAAATTCGGATAGATTGAAATGCAGAAAGCTAAAACCTCAGACAATTCAAAACTCCGAAAGTCCAAGAATCCGAAAATTTAACTGAAAGCTTCATGCTGAAATTTCACGTTTCGAAGTCTTGCCCTTCCGGGTTCTGCATCTTTCGGTACTTTGAATCTTCGAGGTTTTCATTTGAAGCTTTTTAAATCGACTATATGGACTTTCAGGATAATATACTCTGTAAAAAAACTTCGAGTCGGTAATATTAAAATTCTGAACTTCAACCCGGCTCTTTTCCTCACAAAATTTCCCAGCATAAATAAAAGTCAAAAAAACTTCATTCACACTATGACGAAATCAGAAAATAAAAGCTTAGTCTAGTTTTTATGCTAAGAAGTAATTCCATGTAGATACAGAAAATTTTCTTTAACACATTTCACGTCTTTGAAAAATAATAGGAGTCAATTTTTCTCTCCACAAGTTTGCGAAGTATAAATTAATCTCTTTCAAGGTTACAACAGCGGGAAAGCTCTCGTCGAGCTTTCTTGTCTACTGTATCTTCTTTTTTTTTCATTTATTTTCTAAAAGCGTTTCTTTCATTTTTCTCTCTCTTTTAAATTTTTTTTTTTTTTCTTTTTCTTTTTTTCTTATAGTTTTTCAGTCACCATTCGTTTTTGGATTCTCACCCTTCTATAGGATCGCTCATTACAATACTTATTGATGTTACAGATTAGAAAGAAACGAAAAATCTTACACCGCAGATTATGGCTGGCACAAAAGCTCCTTCAAAAACGAAGGATAAAAAAAAACAAGATAAGAATAATGCCGACGGAGTAAATGAGAAACAGCTAGTTCTTACCCCATCAGAAAAGGAACTAGGAATTAGGATTACCCAGCCTAAACAGTAAGCTCTTTCACCCTCACTCCATTATCCCTCGTCGTATATATAGCATAAAACGTTTTGTCGTATAGGATTAAGTAAATTGTCACCAAGCTAGCCGCTAATCGAATCAGGATTAACAAAAACGCCCAATTTAATTTATCTAAAAATTCTTGTTTAATTCATATTTTAATTCATACATAGTTTTTATTTTTTTTTGAATCGAGGATCTTTTTCCCAAGGGATTGTATATACAGGATGATAAATAGGTTACTGTTTCTCACGCCCTTTGACAAAGGTATTTGTCACCTTGAATCGAAAATAAAAGTAATTTTTCTCTTACCGCAACTTGAACAAAAACCAAAAAGAAATATATAAAATTTTTATTTTTCCCCAGACGCCGATGTATCGATATATATGATTCATTTCGAAAATTTTTTTCCTCTATACCTAAATATATTTTAAACTTATAGATAATTAAACAGCTAAAGACAAAAATCTGTAAAAAAATTAAAAAAATTTTTTTCTTTTATCTAATTTCCATTCTCTGCATTTCGAATTTTTCATATCTTATGAACTTCGTATGAAGTGAAAATCGAAAGAGTGATATATTGATCTTTAATAAAAATAACCCATACGTATTGCACGTATACACGTCTTGGTTTAACTGAAATAGTTCAATGTTTAGTTAATCGGTAAATTTAGACAAAAATTTTACCTACTCACATCTACACCCACGTAGGTGGGTCTGTAGGTCGAGTGACGCAAATCGGTAACGGACGGCCAGAAAACAGGAAACTGTTTCGATCGCTTTCGTCACTATCCAGGTTCAGCTTTACTGTTCAATAGAACTTTGAAGCAGCGATATTTGAAGTTCGATAACGGTCGAGTATAAGCAATTCGTGTTTCTGAAATCGATTTTTACTTTTGACTATATTCCATAAATTTTATATGGTTTTTCGAAAATATATTTGAAAGTGCGATTGTCAATCCTCTTCTTTGATATCTGAGAATTTTTCGACTCCTATAATTTGGGATACATGGTTTCAAAAATTTGTAAGGTGCGTATGATGAGAAAAAAAAAGTCATCATCTTTGGTCCTCGATCTTATTTAATTCTTCTTAAACTTTTATTTAATGGTATGGATACTGTTTTGTGACGTCACGTTGAGTGGCTCTGTGCCAGGGTATCTAGTCTTGAAATCTTCAATCCTACAGAATCAAGACATCCAACCTTGGCTTATGTAGGCTGACGAAATTTCCGTCAGCCAGTGCATTCTATAAATATATGATCTTGCTTGTGGGTAGGTATATCGCTTTTAAACTTCTTCGTTCTACAACCTTCGCCGATATTCGTTTAAGACTCAATTTTATCGTCGCGTGACCAAGTCCAAGTTTCCATCTCGCGTGGATTAGCTGCACTAAAAAATAACTAAAAAGTTTTTTTCATTTTATATCCAACATACAAAAAGTAGTAAATTTTCTTTTGATAAAATAAAAATTATACAATTAGGCTATACAATTTAATTAATGCTTTTTTCAATCTATCTGCTAAGGAAAAATATCGACACCATGATACGTCTGTATGCTGTTCCATCGGAAAAGCTTCGTGTATGGACTTCCTGGTTAACAAAGGTCGGAGAACGGGCCGACGATTGGCAATGGTGGATTAGAGCTCAAATTGGATTGGCTGTGAGGATTAGTGACCATCTTCAACAAGCCGTTCTTGCCTTGGAAGTAGAAAAGGGTACAAAATTGGGACAAGGGGACGAAAGAAATTCTGATACTGCCGTGGTGCATGAGGTAAAAAAATTCCACATTGGTCAAGATATACATTTTGAAAAATTATTTTAAGAATAAACGTGTCAGTCTCCGAAAGTAATTTTTTTTAGTAGATTTCGAGCTTCTGTCAAAGAGGGAAAAATTAATGTCTGAAGATAGAATCGAATTCTTTCGATTTTTTGATGGTAGGAAATAATTTAGGTTTAGTTGTTTTTACTATGCCGGATTATTAGCTTACTTAAAAATGACCGATTAAATTATATGTTAAAAAATATCTCGATTTAAGGTTTATATCTTCTTAATAAATTAATCATTTCGTTAAAAGGAGATTGAGATGAAAGAAACTGCGACAAAAGTCAGCAACACTGATTCAACTCAAGTCGAGCCAACGTTACCTGAAGAGGAAATGCCCCCGACGAAAGACGAGGTCCCAATAGAATTGGAGAACACTGCGGTACCAGGTGAGAATGTAAATTTGAAATAAAATTGCAAGTTTATATGACATCTTTCTGCAATATTTATGAGAATAAGAAACAGCTAGCTTTTGTTTCTTCTTCTTTATCTTCTTTTGGTAATAAATTTTCGTATACTTCATATTATTTATTGTAAGAAAGAAGAAAACAAATAATTTGATTCAGCTAGTCCGCGATACTCGAAATTGTTTATATTTAAAAAGAAAATTTGAGTAATTTAAAAAAAAAAATTTTTGAAATAGTTATATAGTCCGTGTTGTCTTTTTTTTTTTTTTGGGATAACATAACAAGTAAACGACAATAACATGACTATCTCGGGTCTTTTCATGTACCGTCTACTTCTCACTTTCTTAGATTTGATCAGCTGACCCTGGCAATTTATTTTCCCTAGAGGGTGAGCCTGGGGACATAGAAAATCCAGTGGAAGTATCGGAAGAGAGAAAGAGTGAAGAAAAAAAGGGTGATAAAAACAAGGTGAAAAAGAATAAGGAGAAAAAAATAAAGGCTACAGGGAAACTGGAACCGAAAATCGTGTACAAGGAAGGCTTTTGGCCGATTGGGGTTCGTTGGAAGCCGATGTCGCAAAGGGAGAAACGGAAACCACCCCCTCAACGAGAACCCGACGTAAGTATCTTCTACTTTCTTCCCACCAGATTTTCTGCTCTTGTTGTACTTCGCCTATCGACGCCCGAAGGCCCTTCTGTCCCATCTTGTTTATTGGTTTACCGCCCATTCGGGAAAGCTTGACGAGACGACGTAGTCGTAGTTGTCGTTGTCGTTGTACAGAAGGTAAACAAACTTTCATTGCGGAAGAGAGACGTAACCGAAGAAGTAGTCGGACCTTTACGTTTCTACCAAAGTACACGTCGACGTCTTGTTATTTTTCTACACAGTTATTGCAGTGGCTGCAATTTTTCTTATACTATTCACTTTTTATTGTACACAGGAAATACCGATTCCTACATCTGAAGAAGAGATGATGGAGTTTATCAGGAAGTTCAAACATCAAGGAGTCATTTATCGGAGTTTGTACAAACACTGGTCAAAAACTGCTGATCAAGTAATATTGAAATCTCATGAAATTTAATCCCTTTTTTATATCTACGTTCAGAATTTAAAGATCAGATATATTTTCATGTTTTTTTTTAAGTTTTTTAAGTTTACCCAAACAAAATTTATACCCTCTCAATTAATGTGAAGAATTTTTTACTTTTTCCCAGGCATTGAAGCATATCATGGGTAGAACGGTACTTCCAACAAAGGAAGTGTACTTTAACGGTGATGAGGTGCCTTATTTTTTCTACTTAGAATCAGAGCCAGACATGGACTACGTGATCGAACACGACGACGAAGAAGTGCTGGTGCCAGATCGTGGACGAGAAAAGATTACTCACGAATTTACACACCTGTACTTTAACCTGTCCGATAAACCTGGCAAGGGAGGAAAACCCTGGGTATAATATCCACCGATTCGAATAAGCTCCCTAAAGAATTCTTAGTAGCGACGTATCCGGCAGGTAAGACTGACAGGTGTATACCTATAGATACTTTTTTCTACTTTATCCACGATCGTGAGGATCACGATCTTAATTCGATTGATTTCTTTGGAATACCGTATCCGCAACGGGATGTCAAGAAGATTGACAACCGAGCTTGTAGAACCTCGTGAGTTACATAAGTGATGATGAAAATGAAGGAAAGGAAAGGAAAGGAAAGGAAAGGCTTCAAACGGACACGTAAAAAGCTAAGAACGTGTCTGTTTTATTACCAGAATTTATTAGCGAGCTTTTACCTTTATTTATTTATTTTTTTTTTTTTCAGAATTTTTTTTACGGGTAAAATTTATTAAAATTCCATCAATACCAGAAAAAGAAACGCACCTTTTTGAAAAAGTTACTCGTTGCTCGCTGCGCTCGCGAGTCCCTCGAGGATTGACAAAAACGTGTTGGATTTAAATTTTCGGTAGACTATAAGATACGCTCTCGCGATTCTCGGCTTTATCGTTTTGCTGCTCGTGCAGTTCCCCAACGATAGCCGCGGAGGGACGAAAAGACATCCGACTCCAGCCAGCTCTGCTATTATACAAATTGGTCGTATCTACGAACTCTGCTCCGAATGTCCCGGGGCAGAAAATTGAAGATGTCCAAGATTTGCAAGGCAGAGGACACTCGGTCCAGTTTTTTGTTTTTTTATTTTTATTTTATTTCAGGATCTTCCTTCTTTCCTCATCAAAATTACTTCAACTTGCAAGCCCTGCACACGCAGTGTTTCCGCAATTGTTAAAATTCTAGAATCTTAAGTTCAACGAAAAAAGAAAAAATTAACGTAAAATTTAGTCGCTTTATCATAATTACGATATGAAAATGCATGAGCTTGCAATGTCCACGGTAATGATAACCAAAGGATCCTTTTGGTTCGAGTCAAAGTAAAACGTGATCAGAATGACAAGGGACCTTATTGATCAGTTGCCTACGGGGTGATTTTCTTACCAAAGTTACTTTCATACAAAAGATTCAAAAAGCTCAGCAAATTAAGCGCAATAATTGTCTTGAAAATTGACTTTTATCAGACAGCCATCAATCGAAAGATACATTCCAATAAAAAGCTTACTACTCCGATAATCTTGCTCACGCCTCGGTATACTACAGGGGGTGGAATTTTGTTGAACCTTTTATTGAATTGAAAATCTTAGTATCGCCTCAATTCTCAACCTGAAAATTATGAGACGATATATAATAAAAATTTGGGAAAAACGTATGACCCATTGATTTTCACACATCGTCAAGAAAATTTAACCATTCGAAAAGCTGCGGACGAACTTTGAGTACGAATTTGGTATTTTTTATTTATTATTATTATTAAAAAAAAATTTTTTTTTTTTTCAAATTGCTAAAATTTGTCTAAATTTATGGAGAAAAAAAAATTGACATACGTAGAGGAACGTTTAAAATTAAGTTTATAGAGTGGGCCAGATGTAGGTATAAGGAAAATGAGCGCACGCGCCCTCTTCGCGTCCCTTTCCTCCACAACCCCCACTTGGTTGGCGTATGGGTTTGTCGGCGTGGCTGGCGGCAGGGTTCGGGGGACTTTGCAGGCAGTGCCACTCCAGTACTCCGGAGCTCTGGTCCAGTTTCTCTCCGCAAACGTCGGTTGCACCCCCGACACCGTCGACCCTGCGACGCAAAGCTCGTCTGAAAATATTTATTCTTTTCATAGACGGGGTGAATCGCATCGAGAAATTTAACCGAACTTATTATTTCTCAAAATAAGAAATAAAAAAAAAAATATAGAAAAATAAAAAAATAAAAATTTCTCCCAAAATCAGTTCATCATATTTACTCTAATACAATTTCGCGGTAAATCTTATATACGTTAGACATTCGTATTATAATTATGCGACGAAGATGCAGATTTTTTTTCAAATTAAAATAATTAGCTTTTTTTTAAAGTTTCGTATGTAGATACGAAGCCCTTCAGATTCAAATTTCCTTCTTTTTCTTTCGATATATCTTTCTTACAATTTAAATTTCAGTTTAGCTTATCGTTCAAAGTGAGCAATAGTCAAATTTACGTTTACAAGCTGCTAAAAGACGATCGAATTCCAAAAATTTACACAAATTTTTATTTTTTTTTTTTTTTTTTTGCTTTTTTATTTCCTCTTTTATTTTTGAAAAAATTTACTAAAGTCTTATTGTTTATCTCGAGATGAGAACGAAAAATCAAAAAATCAAAAAATAAAACTTTATTAAAAATCCAAAAACTCCAGCTATGCTTTGGCTGTGTTTAAATTTTTTTTATTTTTTTCATATTTCATATTGTTTGACTACTCTACTTGATAATCATACCAATACAATTTTGAATTTGAAACTTTGATTCGTTATTTTTTTATTTTCTTTCTGTAATTTTGCTTTTATACGTTCTTCTTCGAAATAGAAAATATCACAAAAGGATTTTTCGTTTCTTACATAGTATCTAATTCTCTCGTTTTCATTTCTATATGCAAAAAAGAAAAAAAAAAAAGAAAAAAAAAAAGAAAAGTAACGATTATTTTAGAAGAGGACAAGGCTGATTGAAAACGATCTAACGATATGGCGGGAGTAATTAAAAATTTAAATACCATATTAAAAACGTTTCGGTTGTTTAAAAAACAGAACAAAAAAATTACAAATTTTTCATACTATATAAAATGGTAATGACAAAAGTTCCACGTTATAAATTCGCGAAGACTTTTACTATATAATATAATTAACGAGTTTGAAAAAAAAAAAAGAAAAGAAAAAAGAAAAAAAAAAAAGTAAAGTGAGTGCAGCGAATTCAGTTGTTATCAACTTCGAAACAAAAAAAAGGAAAAAAGTAAAAAAAAAATTCAAAATTAATTGATAAATTACGTAACGGCGTATAATTATAAAAAAAAAAAATTGTTTAAATTTGAAAGAAATATATTAATTTGTGAATTTGTTATAAAAAATTAATCAACGAATTATATACATCTGTAAATAATAATCAAATCGAAAATTTAATTATCTCCATTAAAGTGTTGAAAAAAATAAATTATTTTATTTTCTTTCATTTTTTTTTTTTGTTATCTTGGTTTTAATTAAAAAATTTTTAAACTATAATATTTAAAAAGTTATGAAATTCCTATATGGTCACGTATATTATACTCTTCTCATACGTAGGTATGTATATATACGCATTTGTTGTAACGTTTTAACATCCCGTTGAGTACGGTCCTAACAACAAAAGAGCTCACGTGGGATTAACCCGATCTCGTTTTAGAACCCCCTTGATCGTGTATATACCGTATGATAAATCTAATTAGAAAATAACATGAATATTAAATTTCTATATAACGTCAACGATTAAATACTCACCCCCTTATATGTGTCTGTGTGTGTGTGTTTGTTAATTCATATTAACGCACTAAAGTCAATCCTGTAATAATTTCATATTGAAATTTTTTTTATTCGACCTATATTGACAGACAGAATATATCATTACATCTTAATATCTAATACGTATTCGTTATACGAAAGTATACATCCACGATTTATGATTGGTGTGTAATTAACTGTAACTAGAGTGTGGGTGAAAATCTGGTGAAACCACTGAAAAGAAAAAAAAAAAAAAAGAAAAAAAGAAAAAAAGCTTTCCGTAATCGAGTAACGATATAATCTCATACATCTCGAATTATAATCGAGATAAGATGAAGATGACCCGTAAATGATATACCAGTTTATATAAAATGGATTTATAATTTTAATGACGAAACGAAAATCAAACTATAATAAAAATGGGGATAATTTTTGTGGGAGATGAATTTTTTATCATCAATAACCGTTAGGATAGAATTTTTCGATTTATGATCGATGCTGATAAAAAAATTTTCAAGATAATTTAAGTTGTGAAAATTTTGAAAATATTTTTTTCGTTTTATTTATTTTTTTTTTTTAAATTTATAATCGTTATTCATCCGTCTCAAATGATGGACTGTTTTATCTCCATGTTGGGTGTATTATACAGATAATTTTTACCAAAATGGTAAAGTAATTTTTATTTTATCAATAAAGTTCTTGAATGTAAAAGAAGAAGAAAAAGCTTAGTGAATCTTTTCGGATTAAGTTTAACAAATGAACGAGAAAAAGTTTGAATTGAAAAGTTCAATATTTATGATGCGAGGAGTAATTTGATTGTATTTCAAATATTGAGCTTTTGAAAAGTTCCGTGCTTAAAAAAAAAAAAAAAAAAAAAAAAAAAAAAACATCAGGATCTTTAGATTAAAGATCTCAAATTTATCAACAAATTATTCTACAGTATATAATATCGGTGAGATCGTCTTGTATTGGTAACTCTACTCTTTGAGTATTCAAAAAGAAGATACACATTGTATACCTAATTCATAATAAATTTGAAAGGTTTTTTTTTTTTCGCTTCGGAGATAAAAGTCGTACTGATCTCTTTGACATTGTTATTATTTTTTTATTTTTTTTTGTTGATTTTAGTAAAGCTTAAGAATTTCGAGGTAGTCCGAAAATCCTAAAAGCTGAATACTAAAATTGTAAAATTATTTAATTTCACATAAATTTTGTAATTTTTTAATTTTTTTAATTTACGTACTATAAATTTTATATATGGGTAATTTGATGCTAGATAAACTATATAACAAGACAGTATTCAAGTACCGAAGAAAAATATATCCACGGTATCGATTTCAATCGGAAAACCATCCAGCCTCTCAATAAAATGCGGAGTAGAGAAACTACGAGATGGGTTCTAGATCTTGTGGGAGTATGTGGGTACGGAGGTTGAAATCTCTAACGTGAAAAGTCTGGAAATGGCGAGTGGTACCAAACCGGTTAAAAACTCGAAGTTAACTTCAGATTCTTGTTTCTATACTAACTGAAGATATAGCTTCAAGTTTAACTTCGGTTTACCGGGCGTTGGGACTTTAAACTTGTTTGACCTTTTTTGTTTTCCTTTTTCTTCCGCCTTTACTTCTTCTTCTTCTTCTTCTTCTTCTTCTTCTGCATTTTTCTCTACTTTCTCACCCCATTCCCGTCATTGTTTTTCCATTTCATCGGCTACCTCCTTAACTATAATAATTTCAGAAGGGTCGATGTACCTACCATTGCGTTTTAATGAGGCTTTCAATTAAAGGGTGATACAGGGATGGATGGTGAATCGCGGCCTGTGGTTGTGTTGGTGGTGGTTTAAGGTGGTCCAAGGTTTGGCTGAAACCGCGAACAGCCTGCGGGTTTCCAGCGAAACTGTGTGTCATGAATTTGAATTAAATCCCCGCTAGTAGCGGACGAATTGCGTAAATATGCTGTGCAAAAAAAAGACTTTTTTTCTTGTTCGTTGTTCGTTTGCTTCTTAACTTCAAAAACAAAAACAAAAAAAAAAAAACGAAAAAACCAGAAGGTAAATTGACTGACCACGATGAGCCAGAGCTAAAACTTCCCGCGCAAGTCTTTCAAGTCAAAAATAAAAAAAAAGCTAAAAATTTTGTTATGCAATATTTTTTAAACTAATCAACCTAATCAAGCTAATCATTCCGAATTCTCGAAATGAAAGGATCCCGCAGGGTTCTAATTACACTGAAAAATAAAAAAAAAAGCTTCGAATTGAGTTGTTTTAATTAAAAATTAATTAGACAGTTAAATGACATTGGTTTTATGAATTTCATATATAATTTAATTACATATACCTACATTGTGTATACGCTGTAATAAATCCACACATGTAAAACAACCCCATAATACAAACAGATAATCATTTCAATTTGAAACTGAATTTGGTAAAGCAGTTTCCGTTTATAATCATCAGCTTGTAAAGTTTCTGTCATTTCCGAGCTTTTTCGTGTATATATACATATAACATATTCACATAAATACATCAACCCACGCATTTCTTTAGAGACCTTTCATCAAACTGAATGTGCGTGAAGACACGAGGTATAAATTTACAGGGTAGTTTGATGTCAAATACGTTTTGGTATAACTTACGTCTGTAGAGAATGGAAACGAGCTTTTCCCGCACGTCCGTCAGACGCAGGCTGCTTTTAAGGTCAATAAAAATCTCAAATTTTCAACTCACCTTATATTCTCAGTATAAAAATATATTCTCAAATTTAATTCAGTGTTCATTTACGGTGATAAAATTTCGAAAATATTTTTTTCTAGTATCGTCATTTATTCAATAAAAAAATTATTATTTTTTAAATTTTGTTGTCACTTGCTTAACCGATCTTAGATCTTCTTTACCGATGTAATCAATGACTCTTACGACGAGTCGTTGATCGCTTAGTTAGATCCTGCACTCTGCGATTTAGACAGTTTGATAAATATGTTTAGGGTATATAAAGAGTCCTCAGTTAAAACAGGGTAGGTACTTTTAATCAACTTACAACACGGTGAAAATATAAGAAGAGAATAAAAAAAAGGTGAATTCTGCGAATGAGCTTTAAAGACCGCGAATCGATAAACAGGTAAAATCTTGAAGTGAATCTCAGCGGTTTGTGGAATCGTTAAACGAAGGAAAGAAATAAATAAATATATGGCAAAGATAAATACAAGCTATGTATAGGTATATATATATATATATATATATATATATATATATATATATATATATATATATATATACATATATATACTCTAACCAATTTCTATAAACAATCAGGTCATGGTCCCTTGGGCAAGAATATAAATCGTTAGGCAATCCGACCAACCCCCGTCCTCCGTCTCCTTCAAAATGAACAAAGAGTTAATTGAGGGTTTTGTTTCATTGACGAATTAGTTGCTCTTATGTTTCCATCGTAAATTTAGTTAATTAGTACCTGTAACAACGTGTTATAGTCGTTAGCGAAAAATATAACATTTATAAGGTAACAGATGGTAGAGTTATAATACTTTATACTACCTTCCTTTATTATAATTTTTAAACACATACACGAATGCTATTTCAAAGGTGGATAACGTATGTGGTTGTAAATACGTGTAGGTACTAAATTATCAAACAGGGATTTAGCAGCTTTAAATCATATGATATTTAGGAAAGATTATTCTAAAATCGCGTGAGTGGAGCACAAAGTACTTTTGAAGTTCGTATATAAGATGTAATGGATAAAAAATTGGTTTTGAGAAAATATTGTAAAAGATATTAAAATTAATTTGAAAAATAAAATTAAATATTGCGATTATGGTGCAGTGAGCCTTAAAATTGTTCCTTCCAATTCGCCCCTCTTCCACCCAGCTGGGATTTGCAAAATCTTTTCATTTAACTAGAAAACAAAAACTTCTCATAATATACCTACTTCATAATTTTCTTCTGTAGGTACTAAACGAGAATAGATAATAGATATAAAATACCTTAAAAAAAAAAAATTTAATACGGTCTACTTTCTGCAATTTTTTTTTTTTTTTTTTTTTGTAATGAAAACTTTTACTGGGGTCTTGTGGGTGGTCGTACTGCACGATATTTGCTTTCGTAGATCATGCTTGTTGTGTGGTTAACGAGGGGGGTGCTGTGGGGTTAAACCCCAAGCCTTATGAAATATCGATGCTACGTATAGAGCTTGCGATTTTTTAAAAATTTTTTTATTCATTTTATTTATACCGCCTTTTTTTTTTTTGCTCGGCACTATTTCCTGAGTGAAAAACATAACCCATCGAATCAAAAGTTGAAAATTAATTTACCATTTTTATTTTATTTTTTTTTTCTAAATTTATTATTGCGAAATAGATTTTTAACTATCAAAGAATTTTCATTAAATAATGCAGTTTTTTTTTTTTTTTTTTTGTTTTTTGTTTCTAACGTTCATAAGAACGTTACGAACTTTTTTTAACTTCTTACTATGAAAATTGAAAATTCATTAAAAGACTCGTTTTATATATTCTTCATTTTTTTGGTTTGTACCATATTGAAATAAAAAAAATATGCATCTGTAGAAAGAACTTTGAATTATCATGGCTACCCTCTCATTCACCGATCCGTTTATCATAGCTTAATGTAGCTTCATGACAACTGACAAGAGTTTTGGCCTCCGGAATGTCCTGACCTTGTCCGTAAATACATTTAGCAACCCTTACATGCGTGAAGACATGTAAATTGGTACACACAATAACTTGATTATCATACCTACCTGCCGTGGGATATAATATAGATATACAAGATTAAGTCCTTGTTACGGTTAGACTGCAGTGGTTTACCCTCTGTGACTTAACCAACAAATTGTTAACCGGTAATTACCCTCAGGTACAGAATGAGCAACAGGATGATATAGTCCGAAATTGGATATTAGATTCAAAGAAGTCACGTTTCTGTATTTATCGTTAGTATAATTTTTGGTTAAAAAAATACTTTTTAAAAGATTTTTGGGAATTATGAAGGTCCGGTGAGCTGAAAAAGAATTTTTAATTAAAAGGATCTTATAGATCCGAAAGGTGGTTATTAAATATATTTATTTTTTAGTGGATATGGTATCATTTTCGAGAGATTTTCAACCGTTTACGAAAAAGATTACATGCACGTATTGGTGTGTAGTATTCAGCTACGTATGGGTGTATGTATGTGGACATACCTACACCAGTCACAAGTCTTGTCTGTAGAGTTCGGACTATTTGGTAATCTGCCAAAACCAACAAGTGTTTCATTCGGCTATATCGAATCGCCGATTTACTGGATTAACCTGACTTTCAAGTCTTTATTTATTGGATGAAATTTGAATAACAGAAACGGCGTCTAGTCCTTCGTGAGTCGATATAATTGTGAAGGGCGAAATTATATCTTCGCGGATTTTGACGGGGGGTGGTTTTTCTTCCTTTTTTTTTATTGCGTAGGATAATCGCGATATTTGATAAAAACAAATTTCACAAATAAATTTAAATTCAGAAAAAAAGACAAGCTACAAATTGGCTGGTGGGTCAGACCTAAAACTTCCCGCCCAAATCTTTCAAGTCAAAAATAAAAAAAAAAAGAAGAAAATTTTGCTGTGCAATATTTTATAAACTAATCAACCGATTTCAGTAAATCTTTTGATGATTGAAAGAACTATTCAAGACTTCAATCTGATTAAATTTTGAGACTAATCAGTCAAGTAGATTAAAAGTTATGCGACAAAACCGTGAAAAAAGGTAATTTTCAATTTTTATTCTTTGAATAACTTTTAAACTACTACTTGACCGATTGACTCCAAAATTCAATTAGATTTAAGTTTTGGTTTACTTTTTCGATCGCGGCAAGAATCTTTCAAATCGGTTAATTCGTTCCAAAGGTATCGTACGATTAAAAAAGAAATTTTTGTCGTGCAATATCTTTTAAACTAATCGTTCGATTTTGATGAATCTTGCGGCGATCGTAAGGGCTATCCAGGAGCTAAGTCTGATCAAGTTTTGAGACTAATCGCACGAACAGTTTAGGAGTTATGCGCTAAAAACATGAAAAAAAATTGTTTTTCAATTTTTATTCTTCGAATAACTTTGAAACTACTCGACCGATCGATTCCAAAATCTAATCAGATCTAAGTCTTGATAAACCCTCTTGATCGCTGCAAGAACCAATCCAATCGGTCGATTTGTTCTAAAGATATCGTACGACAAAAATTTGTTTTCACACACACGCACATACGGACGTCAATCCAAAAATAATCAGAATAGCTTCTTAGGACCCCAAAACGTCGAGATCTGATGAAACCTCGATTTTCGAAAATCGGACCGAACCCAATAACTTCCCTTTTATTTTTGAAAATTTTCTATTTTCATATCGGGAAGTTAAAAACTAACGTTTTTAGTCACCTTCATTATCAACGTTGGATAATAATTAATCAACGTAATTTTTTTACGTATAGTATAATTCAGTATATGTGAAGATAGCTGTTACAACCTTTACACGGGTAATTATGAATCGTTGAAGGATTACGCGTTGTACTGTATATATATACATATATATATATATATTTACGGAGAGAATTAGAAGAGAAGAAAATGTAAAAAGTAAAAAAAAAGAAGAAGAAAAAAACGGGTAACATTAATTAGAGTCACGGAATTAAGAAATACCGAGGTTAAAAGAGTGGGAAATTGTCCGTGAGTACAAAGGTGTTTAATTTTAACGTGTTATAATTTACAAGTTGAATTAGAATTTACCTTTACCCATTTCGTTAGCTGTTTCATCTGATGCGAAAGCTCGAAAGTCCTGAAGCGCGAGCGACATCCCTTTAAAACTTTTGTACTTACATCATGTATTTTGAAATTACGTAGGTAGGTAATTTTATTCAAATTGTCAATAACTGCACCTGGAACACCGTCTTTCTTCTATAAAATCGTTGCAGATATTATTTTCTATTCTCTCTTTTATACGTGCTCATTAAATTTTGACTTATGATCGTCATATAGGCTACTCTGTGTGCTTTAACGTAATTAAACAAACGATGTGCTTCGACAGTCAATTCTAATTTTTAAATACCGACCTCGACCCGTATTTCAATATTAACAATGTTAGTTAACCATTTAATATTTTTACCCTCGCAAAAATCACCGTATATATATATATATTCATATAGCCCGTAACTTATACAGGGTGGGACATTTGTAATGACCCGGTAAATTTTATACCAAACAAAGTGAGATATGAAAAAATTTTACAGACATTAGTTTCATGATTTTAGCGAGGAAACAAGACAGTATTTTTTAATTTTTTCAAAAGTCAAAATATCAAGGTCATTTGAAGATCAATTTTGATTTTCTGAATGGAAATCTATATTGTTTTTTTTTTTTTTGGCTTGTCCTTACAGATTCGTGTTTTGTATGAAAAATTAAGAAACTATATTTTGTCCGAAAGATTTTTCATTTTTTCAGTGTCTTTTTTTGGAAAATGTCAACTTTTTATGGTACTTTGGTATTTTCAATTTCATTTTTTTTTTTCTTTC
The DNA here is from genome assembly GCA_963924015.1 of Macrophya annulata. Taxonomy (NCBI): domain Eukaryota; kingdom Metazoa; phylum Arthropoda; class Insecta; order Hymenoptera; family Tenthredinidae; genus Macrophya; species Macrophya annulata. Next base: position 10,557,331 of record OZ001257.1, on the reverse strand, counting down.
TACTAAATTTGTCCTAACTTCGAATTTGAATTGATATTAAAATCGATGCAAACAAATTGAATTAATAATATTATAATAAAATTTATGAATGTTAATTATTTTTGAAATTTAAATTTGAATGTTAAAAAAAAAGTATTATAAAAAATTGTGATTAAGATAAAAAATAAAAAAAATGCTTGGAACAAAAGTACCTTATCTTTTCAAGCAGAACACGAATCTGCAAAAAAAAAAAAAATATATAATTTTCCATTTAAAAAACCAAAGTTGATCTTTAAATGACCTTGATATCCCGATTTTGGAAAAATTGAAAAAAACTATCCTGTGTCCTCCTTTGAAACCGTGAAACTATTTTTTGAAACATTTTTTTCATATCTCGTTTCGTTTGGGAGAAAATTTTCCGGGTCACTATAAATGTACCACCCTGTATATATATACGTATTTAATAACGGAATGAAACTTAAGAGAACCTTAATTTTCAAAAGGTCAATTATATTTTCGATTAAGAAAATTGTTATAGCGTTAAAATTTATTCCAGACATTTTATATATTTTATCGAATTAGTATATTTCCTTATATATAATATGGCATCCGGCACTCAATTTTGCTTTTAGTAAGACTTCCGCTTTCATTTTATAACCGCAAATTGCAGTCTACGACTTTATTACAGTTTCACTAATTCCGCGTTTTTTTTTTTCGTTTTCCATTTTTTATTTTTTTAAAAATTTTTTTCTTCTTCTTCTTCTTTTACTAATTGCTCCTCTCTACGGGCCACAATCTCATCAAGGCAGCTGTGTTTGTTAACCAATATTTTTTTTTTTTTCTTCTCCTATATAGAACGAGGAAAATCCAATTCAGTAGCAGGTCTGCGAGCGCGTCTACATCGCCATAAAGCAAACGGTTTTCCGATCAAATCAAATCGCGTATGATAGAGCAGGTTTTCGCTCGATTAATATCCGCAATTTATATATACATATACATATACCTAACCAATCGTCGAATATAACTGTTCGACACTTTTTTTTATACTCTACAAGAAAATTTTTTATTTATCTAAATAAATTTCGATTCGACTAAAAGGGGTACTCCTAGATTCGGGGACGAATTTGATTTCTTAACGGTCAAAATTATGGATTCGTTTGAATTTTTGGATTTTTATAAACTTTGAAGTAACTACATATAAAAATTTGAAAAGATCCGAGTGCAGATAGTTGAAAACTTAGAAAGTCCAAAAGTCTGAAAATTTAATGCCGGGGCACGATATTCCATAGGTGAATTTCAAGCTTAGGAGTTTTGGCCTTTTGGATTCTTCATCTTTTTTTATTTAAACTATTTTAAATCGACTATTAAGACTATATGGCCCCCCGCAGTGATTGAAAAACTGAAATTGGACCTGCTAAGTAATTATTTTACATCTTCTAATATGCTTTTTCTCATTTTCTTAGCTGCCTTGGGATTTTTCGCAATTAGATATTCGGAAAGGTGATTCTTATCGCTTTCATTTCATATATATGTGTTTGATATTTGAATAGCGGGTCAACAAGATATGCACAGTTTTAAACAAAATCGCGGGTTGGGGCAGGTTGTCACGAAATTATCAGGGCAAGTTGTCACGTGTGATAACTTGCCCTATTTCAACTTTTCCGTGGTCTTCTGAGTCTGGATCGAATTTTCCATGGTTTTCGGGGTCTTCGGTGTCCAGGTCGACTGTCTCGTGATTTTCAGGAAAAAATACAATGAAATAAAGAATTATTACTTAAAAAGATACATGGAAAACCCGAGTTGCTTACGTCAAAAGAAGAACCAAAATAAACAAGGATGCAAAAAAAAATTTTTTTTAAACACGAAATTAATAAACACAACAACAAAACAAAATAATTCAGCATTTCTTCCTCGTTTTCGTCATTTAAAATACTTGAGACAACTTACCCCTGGGCGGGGTAAGTTGTTACACTCCACCACTTTTTTTGAAAATTCGAATACCCCTATTCAGACTTGCTTTGAAACAACTAAGAATTTTATCTAAGTGTGCAAAGGATGCATCTACAATTCCCCATCTCTAAATTTCAAAAATTTTTATTGAAAAAAATTCCAAAAATAAAAGAGTAAAAAGTGTGACAATCCATCACGGTCTCCCCTACAGGTCCAAATTCATTTCATAAATACCCTCACTTATTATTTAACGTTCATCTCATGTGCAAAATATAATCTTGATCTAATTCAAAGTGCATTTATCTTCTCAAAAAGGTGAATCTTTTTTTTCAAACTGTCCAGATCCCTCTGGCTTCTGGATAATATTTCTTTTTACACCAATTAACTATACCTGCATTGTTTTCCTTTATTTTCTGTGATAGCCACTTGCTTCTCGTGCTTCTGCACTTTACTGTATAACCTCTGCCCTCGTCTTTCGTATAGATATACATCAGGTTAATGTTGGTGTGAAAAGTGGCAAACTGTGTTCAATGCAACTGTATAGTCAAGAATGGGATAAAAGCAATACTATGTCCAAGTCTTCAGTGTATACGTATATAGTTTTATCGTTTTTCTAACGTTTCTTGTTTATCGCTTTCCAATTTGATGTCACTTACTTTTCATTCACTCTACAATACAACACCATGATGTCTATCCGTATCTACAATTAATCTATACATACATCTATTTCGTATATAAATTCTTCAGTTTCATACACGTTTATATTACAACCGTAAACATATCAACCATGCAACTACATACGTTTTTTATAAATTATCTACAATCGTCTCATTATTTTCTTGCAATATTAATCATATACAGAATTTTTTTTTTTATCTTTACTAGGTATATACCCACAAACGCATAGTGTAGATAAGTACAAAGTTCTATTACATTAGGCATATATCGATATCCAATTTTTATACGATTTACCTTGACCTATATTTATTTATTCCTATCGTCGATCTATCGATGTAAATTAACCCTCTATAGATGATCGCGTAATCTTAGTGATAGTGGACACTATGATATGGGTAAAAAACAAAAAAAAAAAAAACGAAACAAACACATATTTTGTTCAATAATTTTGACCGTGAAGCGCCCTTTTACGACGATAGTAATATTTTTTCTTTTTTTTTTTCTTTTTCGTTAAAATATGATATCAAGTGCTTTTTTTCACCCTCTTCGGGTGGTTGAGCTTGCGGGGTAGGTAGGTAGGTAGGTATGTATGTACGTGTTCGATCGACTGATAGTCTGACAAAACATGGGGTAGTAGGGAGTGTGCTTTCGTGCGTTAAGGCAACAGATGCTTGTATATTCTACGTGGTTTGTTGAAAACTGAAAAATGACCTTGCAGGTTCGCACTTTGTCAGTTCCTGTCGGCACCGGGACACGACCAGAGAATAGACCATCAATTTTGAGGGTCTACGAGAATCGAGAGTATAATATGATCAGTCCTTGATCGGTGGATTTTAACAAGGTATAAGAAGATGGTCTGAGGGGTGTCTGCAGTGCAACGAAATCTCCTCAAATATACAACAACAACAAAAATTAAATTAAATAATAATAATGAGAATATAAATAATACATCCCTTAATTCAACGAATAAATTATTAATTTATAAAAAAATTAAAAAAAAAAAAAAAACAGTTTTTTATTTTCGAAATTGACCCAGTGATGTACAAAAAAAAGAATAAAAATTTTAATATCTACTATAATTTCACACGTAAATTAAACAAACGGATTTATGGTTAATAATCGACTAACAAAAAAAAAAAAACCATGAAATTAATAATACGAGGAGATATTTAATCGATAAAATAATAATCGATAATATCGAACTGGCAAATTAACGATGGAGACCAATATCAGTCTCGTTGGAAATACATCTTCGGTTACAAATTCTGCGGCTGGTGATGTGGCGGCTATATTTACTGCCGTTGTCCTTGGACTCATCATTCTGACCACAGTTATCGGTGAGTAAATTAATAAAGAAAACATAAAAAAAAATATGATATTATTTTTTGATTATTATTTATTGAAAATTTAGACCGATCGTTATCGAGTAGGTATGTAATTTTCGAAGGTTGTAAAATATTTTATATCTATAACTAAAGGCTTTCGTCAAGATTTCAAACCAGAGAGATAATATATAGCGAAGATGAAAAGAACGGGGATTCATTTATTAGGTATATTCATTACTTTGTGCAGATGTCTGTCGTTTATTTTAGGCACTGTTTATTCGCGAAAAGAAAGGTTTAATAAAAGCTTTTACACTATTAAATAAACAAAATCCGGAAAAAAGTCCGCAAAAGAGTGCGAAAAACTTAAGACTTAAGACCTAAGACATAAGACATAAGACATAAGACTTAAGACATAAAACAAAACATAAGACATGAGACATAATACTTAAGACATAAAACATAAGACATAAGACATAAGACTTAAGCATTAAGACTTAAGACTTAAGACATAAGACTTAAGGTAGGTGAGTTATATATGCGACCGTAACGCCTATCTTCTTTCATTCTTCCATTCCCTTGTCCAGTTTCACGCTTATGCGACCGTAACGCCTATTCGTTGCCGTAAAGGAAGTACATTCACCTCAAAAATTCAAAATTGTGATCTCCATATATCCTTATTTGACATTGAATAAGTAACAGATCAGTTGCAGAACGAAAAACTTCCAATGTAATGAATCGATCAATAATCATCCCATTCCAAAAAAAAGAAAAAAAAAAATTTAATTATACTAAAATTAAAATCGAAATACTTGTCAATCTGTATCATGATCGATGGTAAAAATTGTACAGGAAATGCACGGTGTAATGGATTCGTTTTGAAAAAAAAAAATAAACAAAAAAAAAAACAAAAACAAAGTGGAAAAAAACAGTAAAGAAAGAAGAAGAAAAAAAGGATTCGTATAAAGTTATGAATCGCTATGGGAATTTGTATATATGTATACATATGTATATATATATCTGCCAAAAAAGTGAGTTCCAATTTTATTACACGTCTCTGAGTATGTATTCCTATACCAACGAAGTTTTATGGACCGATAGTGGGTTGGAATATACATACATATCTATATTTTCGTACGAGTATAGGTACAGCCACAATCAATCTTTCATCGTATTGAGTGCTTTAGTTATATATAGTATACCGATATGGCTTCGGTTTCGACCACTTATTTTCTTTCATACCTTATACTCTCTGATCACTTTTTTCTATTCATTTTTCTCTTATTTTTCTTCATTATCATTATTATTACGATTATTATTATTTTTATTTTTATTTTTTTCTCGAAAACCTCGCCTTGTCACGCGATGTACTCTATAAGTTTGCCTATACCCTTTCGAGCCTAAGGAAACTTTATTTTCTGATATTCGAATATCGATATTAAGTCACGTTCGATTCAATGGAAACTTTTAATTGAATCTAGAAACGATTGATCAAAAATCTAGCTACATTATATTACTTTATATATATACATATATATCCATACATAAAATAATTCTTTAACGTTATAGAATCTTCAACCATATATATTATAGCTCTGTTTTTTTTTTTTTTTTTTTTTTTTTGTACTGTAAGGGATATACGGAGTGAAAATACGACGTCGTTCCGCGATTTCAAGGGGTAAGAAAACCTTTCAGGAAAATCCGCAAACTCCTTCCCTTTGCAGGACAGTAAAAAATTCACGACCTCTAGAAGACAGTATATACCGTTAGTCACTCTGACGACTACGCACAATTAGTTTCCTTGCGGAATGCACGTGAATTTTCTTACGCGAGATTAGATTCGAATGGGATTTTGTATTTAGGTGTAAATGATATAGCGAGAGGGTTGGTACGAAATTGGATGCGTGTGTATATGAAAATTAATTCAAGTGTGAAATTGTACTGCGATCTTAGAATCTATGAGAGTTAAGCTAAGGGGTACGTATACTAGATACATTCTTTGAATACGAGGATTTTTGAAAGATTGGCATTTGTCAAAATTTGTTGTTTTCTTTTTTTTTTTTTTTTTTAATGGCCAGATTCATTTTAGAAGTTTAAAAATTTGGGAGTTGTGAGACATAAAGTGAAAAGTGAAAACACATAGAAAGATTTGGATCAATCGTTGCTCAAATTTTAGATATTTAGGTTTTCCGGATATCTTGATATCTTAATTAATTTTTTATTTCGAATTAGATCCTTTATTATTTATTATCCAGATTGATAGTGAGCGTAGTTTTGACTAACGATTAAAAAAAAATAAAAGGAGGCAAGGGTAGTTTCTGCCTCAGAATTGATAATAAATCATTCATGACGTCTGAGAATTTATTTGACTTTTTTTCAAAATTGAAAATGACAATTCCATCCACCAGAATTTTGATAAACGAATTATGAGTTACTAATATCTTAACCGATGAAGTATTACGAAAACAAAAAATATCCTTCTAATTTTTGTTATTCAGAATTCACAACCTCTTATCGATTTTCAGGATATGTAAAACAACGGCTGCAGAGTTTCACATTTGAAACAGCCCATATATTTAGCCAGTCAAAAAATATATCTACCTATATTATACATATATTTCAGATAAATATCAAAAAATATATTTCAAGTTCCTCTTAATATCACTTCACAATGTCTCTATCAATGTTTATTTTATTTTAATTTTTTTTTTATGTTTTTCAAAAACTCAACGACCTCGCTTTTCAAACGATTACCCTCTTCTGTAATGGCTACAGGTTGGTCGTTGCGGTAGGTATAGGAGGTATACTGCATTTGACAGGACACGAAATTTGGTTTATCTCTAAAGTTTAGTTACAGATATATATATACATACTATATACCTATGTAATAACTTTACAATTGCATGCGTATGACGTGTAGTAAACGTCAGTGCGTTATATGTACTCGTATTGTACATACATATGTATATTTCAGGTATGTATGTTATATATACATGCTTAGACAATTTAATGTGATAAGATGACGTGTTGGGCAGTAAGTTGCACATGTTGCACATATCTGCATAAATTGCATCAACGTTTCATCACTTGTGTGCAAATTGTGTTTAGAATCTCATATCATATCTACGTGATGACTATTACGTACATACAAGTGATATCTACGTGCGTATTAATTGGTGGTCCTTAAGGAGGTTGGCTAGTCAAAAATTACTACTTTTTGTTTAAATTTATCAGGGGATAGTTAGGACCTTGGGTATACGTATGATTATCATATTTGTGATCTGAGGATGTCCCTAAAAATTCAATAAACAAAAAAAAAATACCAAAATTATGAAGAAACGGTAAGATATCGATTTTTCATTTTAAATCGCTTTCAAATAATGAAAAATCTAGTAGATTGGTTCGATTTCACTCTTCGATGTCTTATTTTGTTCGGACAATTATTTTTCACAAATTCACTGTAACAAATTACTTTTTTTTTTTTGTCAATAGGCAATTTTATGTCGTTATTTGTTGATCGGAATCGACCAGGGTCCAATCTTGTAAAATTGAATATTCAACGTCACAAACGCGATGAAAAAAAAAGTGACCCAGTGGTATTGTGGGGAATACTTTTCTGAACATAAAAAACCATCGAAGAGTGAAATCGAACCAATCTACTAGATTTTTCACTATTTGAAAGCGATTTGAAATGAAAAATCAATATCTTATCGTTTGTTCATAATTTTGGTATTTTATTTTTTGATTGAATTTTTAGGGACTTCCTCGGATCACAAATATAATAATCATACGAATACCCAATGTCTTAACAAAAAGTATCGATTTTTGACTAACCAACCTCCTTAATTTCGTCATATTCGAATTTCATCGCTTCCATCATCGGCTCTAATGTCTCTTCAGGGTTAATATTTTTATCCAATCACAGTAAAGTTTCACAAAATTTTAAACTTGTCATATAATTTCAGCCTATGGTATTAGATATTCCATGAAAATTTTACAGATTTTAAACAATAAAATTTTCTAAGCTATAGCATCTAGAAGATTTTTTTTTCTTCAGATTTTGATATAATTTAAATAGTTTAAATATTTTCGATGCGTTTTAACTTTGAAAATTATATTCTTGAAAATTTGTAAAAAATTTTATAGGATACTCACTACTGTAGGTAAAAAGTTTGTCAAGTATCAAGATTGGAAGAAAATATTCACCACGGAGTGCCAAAAACCGTATGTCATTCAAATTGGAAGATTCGAAAGCTTGGGGGCAGTGCTTAAGATTGAGCTACGAAGTTGAGCTTTTGGCAACATCATTTTTTATTTATTTAGTGACATTTTAGCCCATAGGAGTGATATAAAATTCAACTATGACCAAATTAAGGACTACCCCAATACGCACACAGACGCAGATCGTAAAATCCGTGGAGTTAATTTCCGGTAGCCGATTTTACTGGTCTGGAAAAAATTCCGATTTATGTATCGAAATCGGTGCGAGGGCTTAAACGAAATTGAAAAATCGGTGCAAGAGAGAGAGAGAGAGAAAATCATTGAAAAAATTGTTAAAAAAAAAAAAAAAAAAAAACAAGTAAAAGTGAACCAAAAAATCAGGAAACCGGTTGACCTGTGAGCCAACCCGAAAACTTCCCGCTGTGTTAAATACGTTACAATTAATTGATACTATTGTGTTTATAATAAATTACAGAAGGTTACAAGTAGAATTAGTTTTCCCTATACAAATCTTTTATTCTTCAATTTCTATTCTTCGAATAACTTTGAAACTACTCGACCGATCGATTCCAAAGTCTAATCAGATGTAAGTCTTGATGAGCCCTTTCGATCGCCGCAAGAATCATTCAAATCGGTTAATTCGTTCCAAAGGTATCGTACGACAAAAAGAGAAATTTTTGTCGTGCAATATCTTTTGAACCAATCAATCGATTTTGATGAATCTTACAGCGATCGAAAGGGCTATCCAAGAGCTAAGTCTGATCAAGTTTTGAGACTAATCGCACGAACAGTTTAGGAGTTCTGCGCTAAAAACATGAAAAAAAATTGTTTTTCAATTTTTATTTCTCAAATAACTTTGAAACTACTCGACCGATCGACTCTAAAATCTAATCAGATCTAAGTCTTGATAAACCCTTTCGATCGCTATAAGAACCATTCCAATCGGTCGATTCGTTCCAAAGATATCGTACGACAAAAATTTATTTACACACACACACATACGGACGTCCATCCAAAAATAATCCGAATAGTTTCCTGGGATCCCAAAACGTCGAGTTCTGATGAAAACTCGATTCTCGAAAATCGGACTGAAACCAATAACTTCCCTTTTTTATGAAAATATTTAATTTTCATTGCGGGAAGTTAAAAAATCCTATAATAAAAAATACGTTTAGACTTTTTTGTCTCTGAAGCATTTTGACATAAAGAAAAGCTGAATAATTCGATGGAAAATCGATAATAATCGTAATCACGAATCTTAATATAAATAAAAAATAAAAAAAGGAATTTGAAAGTTCAATTAGATTTGTATAGTTACACCTTTAGGTATATGAATGTATGTATACATACCTGTCAAATTCAGAGATCTATTTTATGCATAATTGAGTAAATAATATATCACAATGCAAATAAATAATTTTATAATTTACATATATATTCCTACATATAGATAGACACAGTTGAACAAATAAATTACTATTTCAAATTACACTGTCATTCGTGGTTTTCATTCTGGCATTTAATCACTCGGTTTGGGGTTCACGAAATTAAATTGCTACTCTTTGACAGGCAGGGTATGTATCTGGTTGACGTAACTGCACTTTTATATTCACAACCCTGTGATTCACTATGAACAAAAAAATTAAAAAAATGAACGATATATTATTTCTCAAAAAACTGCATTCACCAGGTATATAAGCCACGAACGTTATACAGCTAAAGAATCTATTTGGAAATTTTCTGTGTTAAATATTTAATTTGATATACTTTTTTTTTTGAAAAAGTTGGTTACAAATTATTCAGAATATGAAAAAAAGTTAATATCCGTCAAAAGAAGTCGAAAACTTTTAAAACTTCGTTCTTAAACCCTTATATGTATATCTACTTGACACACTTCTGCGGAATTATGTAGTTGACACACAAGTTAGGGGTGGATTGCTGCAAGTAAGCGATAAAAATTGTTACAACAAAATAAACTATTCAGTATTTTATAACTTATCAATTTTTTTGTTTTTCTTTATTTTTTTTTTTTTTTTTTCAGAACTTTTTAAGAGCTTACTTTTCAAAGTTATGTAGGATATAGCACAAAAAATTAAAATTAAGTGTGATAAGAAAAATTTCTTTTTTTTTTAATATTCAACAAAATGGGTAAAAAAAAGAACAACAAAAATGACAAACTTTTACGAAAAGTTTGGGGTGGTTTGCACCCCAGTGTGTCAAGTAAGGGTTAATCCATAGGGATTGTGTTTTGCAGCTTGAAGTGACCGGAATTATAAAGAAAATTGAAAAAATAAAAAATGAAATGAATGAAACTAGATGAAACCGAATTGTGAAAGCTCGCCAATGGCAACGAACTCTTCAATACAAAACTAATGACCAAATGGTTACATGTAGGTATATAGAGACATATATGGAAACGAATCAATCCCAGGTCTATTCAACTGCCTATTCCTATACACATCGTGCGATGTACCAATTAACAGAATTCTACATATTATTGATTGATTTTAGAATTTTTTCACAGCGTGGGTATAATTAAAATACGGGAAACTGGAAAATGCAGATTGAATCGAGTACCGTACTGTATATATCAATCAGTTTTTCTTTACACGGTTTTACAAGTCGTGTCTACTCAGTCCAATCTTTGACCTCGAGAATGTGATTTTTGTTAATTAAAAAATTTTAATTTTCTAATAAATCTAGTTTCAAATTTCAAGGGTAGCAAAGACTGTGAACTATTTTTTGGAAACTTGGTCATTCATTTTCGCCTATTTTTATAATCTTCAAAAATATATCGAGTAAAATATAGACAACGATATATACCATCTTGAAATAGTAGTTTATGTGGTATGCTTGTAAACAAAACGTCTTTAAGGCGAGAGGGATATTTTCAGTACGAGTCAAAGGCAAGTAGGTACTGAAAAATCATTGGAACTGAATAACGGTTCACAAACATGTCACATATAATATTTTTTGCGGTATTTGTATGCAAAAGCATAAAGATCATAAGTTTGGAGGTTAACTTTACTGCGCGTGCGTCGTTTAGTACTGCCGTATAAAGACTTTATGAGGCAGTTTCGAGATGCGCACTTTAAACTGCGCATCAAAATAGCCGTAGAAAGTATTTTTGAGGCAGTTATCAAGTTAGCGCCATAAAGTGACCCTTTACGGATCGAAAAATAGGCGTTAAATAGTCACTTTTTTATACCAATACCGCAAAAAAAGTTTTTCAAGAAATAAAAACTGTGGGTTTAGTATTATTTTCATTTCATTCTGTGTGCCAGCCAACCAAAACGAGACATTTTTACACATGGATAGTATATATGTATATATATACGAATATACTTATAAGACTGGTCGTGGTTCCAAAGTAACAAAAATCGAAAGAAAATTTGTGAATCAAATTGGTTGCCTCGAGGCGATCCTCAAGGGATGGAAATATGCGGCAAGGAAGACGAACCAAGATTCTGTTTGTAGATATGATAACGAGATAAGTTACGCCCGCCTTATACCGACTGTATAATAAAACGAGAAATATACCGTCATTCCTGTTGTGAGAAATAATCGAATGTTCTATATACACGAGTGTCTCTAGATACATTTTTTCCAATGAAAAAGAACCGATAAATCGTTACGATTTTTCGATGCATAGAAATTAGGATCAAGTGTTCAGTTTCAGGTCCTGCTGACGTTTAAATAAATAAAAAAAATAAAAATAAAAAGATACATTTTCTTCTTTCGTTTGTTTCAGGCAACGTCTTCGTTATCGCTGCCATATTTTTGGAACGAAATCTTCAGTCCGTAGCAAACTACTTGATCGTCAGTCTGGCAGTTGCCGATCTTATGGTTGCGTGTCTCGTGATGCCCTTAGGTGCCGTCTACGAGGTGAGTTAGCAGCTGATTGAATTTAGAATTTATCTACCCCTAGGCGAATATTCCGGACGTTTTTATTTTTTTTTTTTTATGGTAGCAAAAAAATTATTTTCGTTAATCAAAATGTCGAAAAGAAACTGAAATAATAAAAAAAAGAAAAGGTTGAAAATTTTGGAAATAAAATACGTGGGAAATACATACGTTGAAGAAAGTGGATAGATGCATTAGCATGTTATCATATTCCGTAGAAATTGTTATAATATTGAAATTCTCCGAGACCAAAGAAGGTATAAATTTGATGAAAAAAAAAAAAAAATATTAAAAAAAAATGTAAGAAACGACTTGTTTGAATTTTTTATACCCCATTTTATACTTTCATACAAAATTCTACCGAGGATCTGTACTGCCCTCTAAAACTACCGCCTCTAGGTCTGCCTCATACTGACTAGGGTTGTAACCGTGAGCTAAATTTTAACCTTAAAAAAAAAGGGACGTCTAAGGTCGAGGAGCCACATCTGCTGTTCAATTTCAGAACCATCCCTTTCGAAGACCCGAAAGACTTTGGAGACGATTTTATGTTTATGCTAATTTATTTTAATAAATTTATACTTTTTCTTGAAAAATTATTTAAATACATATTTATATATAGTATATATATATGTATAAATATATGAACCCCCCAAAAAGGATTCTCTCTGAGTAGGTATATAAGAGGTCGTTACACATGTTGATTACAATGAAAAGTTGGCGACGCGCGAACAACGCGTAGGCCTGTAAATAATTCAGAGGCTTGTTTCCGGCCAGAGGGAATACGAAAACACGACCACCATAGGTACCGTCAATTTGTGCTTACGTTAACCACCAGCTCTGGTTCACCAGGATATTTCGCCTTCCTACTTGTACCGGTTCTTGTTGCGGCGTGATACACAAAATCGGGGAAAATCCTTAATCAAGTTCAAAGTACACAGTCGAGGATCTTGATTAGAGATAAGGAGACAGAATTTTGACTTTATCAAATTTGAGAAAGGTCTCCGTTTTATTATACGAACAATTATCCAGACACTTTTTTTTTTTCATTCAAAAGAACGTCGATTTTCGAACAGTAAAAAAGAAATAAACAGAGATTTTTCTTTTTTAATTTTTCACTGGAATATAAATTTTGAATAAAATTGTTTATTTGTTGAATTAAAAATTTTTTTTTTTTTTTTAGAAATGTACCTAACGTGTACATAAGTTTGATATATTCATCGATCACTTTTGAATTTCAAACTTAACGAATCTGCAGTAGAATTTATGAAGAAACTTATGTGACTGAAAAGAAAAGGAAAAATAAAAAGTTTTTCTTTTACCCAAAAGATGGGAGAAGATTTTCATTAATTTCAGTGAACACCGTGACGGGGTGTGAAATAAAAAAAATTCCCTTTTGAAACCAGGGGGGGAGGGGGAGGGGAGATCTCTCTCAAATTATAAAACGGATTACGTTATAGCCGCGTAATTTATTATTTTCGTTATAAATTTTTTCTTCTTTTTTTTTTTTTCATTTATAAATTAACATCTCGTTAACTTTATACCGATAAATTTTTTTCTGAACTTATAACGAAGACTAGACTTTACGAATAGTTTAACGTGATAAAACTGGACGACGGAAGTCGTAGACGAGAGTAAAAAAATAAGACAAATAGAAATCGACGGACGGACTAACGGGGTTGTTCTTTCCCTTGTTTTATTTCTTTTCTTATTTCTTTCTTTCTTGTTTTTTTTTTTTTTACTTTCGTCTAACTCTCTATAGACTCAGTGTCTAGATCTGTATAGAGATTTTCTTTGTCCATTTCCAACGGAGCTTTTCCTTGTCGCCGTGTTCCAAGCTCGTACTTTGCAGGTTCGCGAATCCTTGTATCCGGTGCTTCCAGAGCTAGTATAAATTCTTTCATCCTTGTCCTCGTGCCAGTTTCAGTAACCGTAACGACGCAAGTTACTATGCGACTGACTCTTATCAGCTTCACTTCGTGCTTGCGAAACTGACTTTCTTTTTTCTCAACTTTTCTCTACTCTCTTTCTTTCTTTTTTTTTTTTTTTTTTTCAAAAAGATTTTCTATCCTCGCAAATTTTCACTCTAGGTGTAATATCGTCGTACAATTTAAACCGTTCATAGTCTCGTTCAAAGACGCAGTTTCATTAAAAATCCGTCTCCGTTTAAGGAGCACACAGTATCATCACAATTTCCCTTAAATTTTTTATTTCCAATAAATTTATTTTACTAAATGGTAAAAATCAACGAAAGGTTCTCCATTACCAATAACGATATTGATTTCGTTATACTGACAGTAATCGTGGCAATTAATAGTATATTGTGTATCAAGGGCGGAAAGTAGGCGATTACTGACGAGTGTGAAAGTTGCCACCCGAGCAAAGCGATATTTTTTGTCCAATACCTGCACCAGAAGTTCGCTTTGAAGTGCATGTAAAAACGAACGGAAGGTAGCACTTTTCCGCTCTAGGGCGGTAAAGTACTCTAGTGCGGTACAGTATTAATAATTTATCGCCCTAGAGCTTACTTTAACACCCGAGAGTTTACTTTACCGGCCTAGGGTTCAAAAGTGGTACTTTCCGCAAGTTTTACATGCACGTAATTTTAACACCTAAAGTAATTATCGCCTTTAAAACCGAACGAATCTGAATAAATTTTCACAATACTCGAGTGTATTATTTATTTGATTTATTTATAAATCTTGTATTTAATATTGTCATCCGTGTGTGCATATAAAATGTTCAAAAGTACAATCTCATCTCATTCCTTCTTATTCCCCAAGGGAATAAATTCTTTTCCAACCTTAATCGCATCTCGGCGGTATTCTGCACCCTAAAAATACCCAGAACCCTTCTCCTTCAAACCTTTATTTTCCACCTATAGTATAGGTATCCTTCTCTCCGTTAGTCGTTCCTCTTTATTTTCTCAACTGACATATCTCATATGTCTACCGTTGCCTTACCTCTATCCAACTTGTAGTCTCCGCAAACTTATATATATATATATATATCGACCATCAGGAAACTCGTTTCGTTATTGCAATACGTGGGTGTGTTGTAGCCTTACATATATATATATGCCATTATTTTTATGTATTGCGGAAATCTCGGCTATGTATATTGTTTAATGGACTAACGAAATATTGTACGATATAAAAAATCAAGACGAAACTATAATTTACTGAAAAGGTAAAAAGTTTCATTACGATGCGGCAGGGATCCCCTTCAGAAAGTTTACGCATCGATATAATAGGAATTATACATATGTGTGTCGAAGTTTAACGTTTTCTCGTCTGTCAAGGGATAAAGTAAAACCCGATTAGCAGCCTTTTGAGACCAATAAGGATACGTGCAGGGGGAAACAGACCGTGAATAAAGCACATTCTTTGAATACCTTTTCCCTTCATCTTCTACAGGGTGGGTATAATACTGATCAATGTGTTAAGGATTCCGCATATATACAATATATATGTATATATATATATATTTTTTACGTTGGTGGCCAGTTTGTGTGTGTATAAGGCATTCGATGTGGGAAGGTAGCGAGGCTGATGTATGCCTGCTTGAAAGTCCATTCGCGTTATTGGAATTTTCTCTAGCCTGTCGTCGAGAATTCAACGAGCCGGCGGGGGCTGCCTCAAGAATCAAGAACCAAGAATCAAGAATCAAGAATCGAGAATCAAGAATCAAGAATCAAGAATCAAGAATCAAGAATCAAGAATCAAGAATCAAGAACCAAGAATCAGGAATCAAGAATCAAGGGTGCATTGAGTTTCTTTCTGAGATCAGGAAATGAAAACACGGAATGTAAACGCACGCATTTAGATTCTATGTGCTTCTTCTTTTCTACTTTCTTCCAATAGAAATCAATGATTATTCTTTCACGAGTAGATACCTATAAGAAATATCTTTTGATTTTTAGGCCCTTACGTTCATTAACTGTGAATCCCATTTTATTTTTTATTTATTTTTTTCTGTCCTAGTTTCATTCCAAGATTTTTTCTTCTTGCGATTCTCAAGATTAAAGAAAAGAAAGAGATGATGATCAGACGTCGAGGATCTTCACTTCTACATTATCCCGTAAATCTGAGTCAAAGTTCTCGCCAAGTATACTCTACAATCTGAATAAAGCTCGGCGTGAATATGCAATTGACACGGTTCAGTTGCCCCATTGTTTATCAATTTGCTAACCCCTTGCCCCACGGAAAATTACGGTTTCAGTTCGAGGAAGCGAAGTAAACATCAAATAGAAATTAGTTACTGGGATCGTAGTAGGTAACGTACGTACGTTCATCGTCCGTTTTCTAATATACCTATATATACAAATACATTTACATACATATACATGTAGATGCTTTGTACGGGTAAAGTTGACTCAAATCCGAGGGGAAGAAAGTTCAAACTTCACCCCTCCCCCCCGCCTTCTCATCCCCGAACCCTTACTTGCCCTTTGGAAGATACAACTAGGAACACTCAGGAAAGTTAGCGTCAAGCAAAGCGAAGTTGAAGTATCAGGTATACCTACCCTACCCTACCCTACCCATGGTTGAAGTCGGATGTATAGCGAGCTTTCTCTAACAATCTAACGGTTAGTCTAATCTAATGTCTGTTCTGTTAGACGATGATGAGACTCGAAAGATATTGTAAACTTTTCTTATCTTATATCATTACGTAGTAATTCTTTACTAAGTCTGTAAAATATTTACTTAAAATACGAGAAACGAAAGAAAAAAAATCAGAAAACCGGTTGACCTGTGGGTCAACCCTAAAACTTCCCGCTGTGTTAAATACGTTACTATTAATTCATACTGTTTTGTTTATAATACATTGAAGAAGGTTATAAGTATAATCAGTTTTCCGTATACAAATCATTTTTTCTTCAATTTCTATTCTTCGAATAACTTTGAAACTACTCGACCGATCGATTCTAAAATCTAATCAGATCGAAGTCTTGATGAACCCTCTCGATCGCCGCAACAATCATTCAAATCGGTTAATTCGTTCCAAAGGTATCGTACGACAAAAAGAGAAATTTTTGTTGTGCAATATCTTTTAAACCAATCGTTCGATTTTGATGAATCTTGCGGCGATCGAAAGGGATATCCAAGAGCTAAGTCTGATCAAGTTTTGAGACTAATCGCACGAACAGTTTAGGAGTTACGCGCTAAAAATATGAAAAAAAAATTGTTTCTTAATTTTTATTTCTGAAATAACTTTGAAACTACTCGACCGATCGACTCCAAAATCTAATCAGATCTAAGTCTTGATAAACCCTTTCGATCGCCATAAGAACCATTCCAATCGGTCGATTCGTTCCAAAGATATCGTACGACAAAAATTTATTTACACACACACACATACGGACGTCCATCCAAAAATAGTTCGGATAGCTTTCTGGGACCCCAAAACGTCGAGTTCTGATGAAAACTCGATTTTCGGAAATCGGACTGAAACCAATATCTTCCTTTTTTTATGAAAATATTCAATTTTCATTGCGGGAAGTTAAAAACAAAAAAAAAAAATTCCATATCTGCAGCTAACTGAGGGTGAACTGTAATCTGATAAGATAAACATGTTTGACCATTCGTATTAACCATGTTATCATGTTAACGATGTCGCTTTGACATCCTTGCGACTTTACAAACTTGAAATAACTCGATTAAAACCTTCAAGTATATTATTAGAGAATAGTGGGAATTAAATAACGGATTACCATTCAAACTAATCACCGACTATTGCGAGTAGGATGTATATATGCCAGGTTGATAACAAGCGACGATTTATTCAATCCTTAAAGAGATTAGTGCACGAAATGCATTTATTTGTCAACCAAAGTTTATTTCACATCAAAAAAAAAAAACATTCTTTGAAAATCTTTGTCATAAGGTCTTAGGCACATCATTAGTCCGATTAGGGTCGTCGAGGACTCATTTTGTCCAGTAAAGAAATCCTCATCACGATGAAGAGAGAATTTTTTTATGATATCGTATTGGCCAAGTTATTCGCAAATTAGTGGCATAAATTTCGAAAATTTTAGATAATCGGCCGTAACTTTTCATATGATTTTTTTGTGCCGGGTTGAAGTTTCGAATTTTTAAAATTTTAAAGATCAAACTTAATTACGGAATCGGATATTTCACATTATTCCCACTTTTCTCGATCAATTTCGAAAAGATGATATAATCTCGTCGAACTAGAGGCCTAACATGACATCACGAGCAAGCGGTCTGAGCGATTTTGATCAGTGAATAATTAAAGTAGACCCAAATTCCTAGTTTTTTTTATTTTAGATCCTGTGTTCACTTGTAACTGTTTTCACCTCGGTTTTCACCGTACCCTATACCTACGGGATATGCTGCACACTGTAGGTACATAAATAAGGGATGGTGGGTGGATTGCGAGGCAAATAAAGGTCAGACTAAGGTTCAGGCTTAGAGAAAAGGGAGTACGATGTTTCCTACCTAGATATCATGTATGTATATAAACCGTCATGGAACCGTTCGTAACGGGGATGGAAACCGTGTGTGCGCTGTTAAAACTCGAGGGAATGACATTTTACTGCGGATATTGCGATCGGTATTTCCGGTGATCCCATCCGCCGCAATTTTTTTTTTTTTTTTTCACCCTTTCTAACAGGGCGTTATGTAAACGACAAGTCTGAAAAATAATGGGGGGAGGGACATTTAATGATTCATTGCAGTTATATATCGCAATAGACGAATATATGCCCGGCCTATGTCTTGAAAATCGCTATAGAAGCCAAAAAAAAAAAAAAAACAGGGTTGGCTTTTACGAAAACGGGGATTTTTATCAGAGAGTGTGTATATAGAAAAAGAAAGTGACGAGAATTAAAGGGAATGAAAAAGAGGGTCGTCACTTTAAGTTCTATAAGGGTAAAAAATTGGTTGATAAAAATTTACAGCATAAACATGCGTGTAAAAATAAAAAGTATAAAAGTATTACACAAATATATACTGCGAAGAAAAAAAATTTGTTTCGTGTATATTTTTTGAAAATTTAATTCGTTTCGCGGGTAAAAATAATCCGAGCTTGAACTTTGAAGATAAATATCGTTTATTTCCCAAAATAAATACCTTTTTTCGAACACATACTATAGTACTATTTTTTTAAAATAAAAGTAGCATATCTCACGAGTATTTTCACTATAATTTCACTTAAAAATATTAAAAATTTAAACAGTTATGATTTTTTGAGTAAAAAGGTGTATTTTTCTGCGCATTGACTGCTTTACGATTTTTTTTTTAACATGTTGGCATTTCAATTTTGATATACCAACCTCTGATGCATATTCTAGAATGTTCAAAGTATTTACCAGTATTTTTTCGGTCTTAATCGGACTAATAGTTTTCACGCTGCAACCGTTTAAAAATGTGCTTTGGTCAATTTGACCTGAAATCGAAGGTGAAATTTATACATTATAGAGTTTTTTTTGCGTAAGATGATTGTCAAATCGTAAGAATTTTTTCAATCATGATCGTTAGCTTAATATGTGAAAGTTTTTCAGTGAAAAAAGCTCTCCTCTTGGTATTGAATCGATTGTATAGTTTTTTACTCGTCGAGACGAACGGTTTTTTTTTTTTTTTTTATTTTAGTTTATTACGTCTGATTATTATATATAATATAAATCCAGCTATTCGATCAGAAATATATAATTAATGAGAATATATGTAGTCATACTTTTATATAAAAAGTTTTAACTTGAAAATAATTCATTCTAAAAGTATAACAGCTCTCGCCCATCTTTTCATAGTATGAAAAAGCTTACGTGTAACGTATATACTAAAGTTATTAACAAGTTTAAAAGATTTATTAAAATGAATAATGAACTTGATTTATTACGTAGATTTATCTTCAAGTATTCACCTCATACGTGAACAGATATTATTATCAATCTTTTTATTTTTTTATTTTTTGAATTAAATACCATTTTTTAGAATTAGGATCCGCTCTTAGGTTTGAAAAATTCTAAAAATTATTTTTCGACTTTAAAAGCGTCATTATTATTTCGAATTTTTGAATTACCACGATCAACGAAAGTGTCACTTAATTTACAAACGATATAATGTGTCTAATTACTCTACGTTATCTGATGTACCTAATTAGCGTATTCCATTACGAAACTCGATTTATGATCTCTGTCTGGAATTCAAAAAACGAATTTCATCATTTTACAAATTTACACATGCTTTGAATGCGAATCGTGAATCAAGTGAAGACTTATTCAAGTCATAAAATTATTCTTTGACGAATATTTGAGAAATAAATTCTGTCTATCAATTGAAGTAAAAAAAAATAAAAAATTGGTAATAAATTATTGGAAAATTTGTGTTAACGAATGCGGGAATAGTCAGAAAATTTTTCACTGTATTTTTAAAAAATAAAACCAATACCGGTGGCTTCTTTAAGTTTGATCGAATGTGAAAATCAAGAAGAATTGGAATAGGTGTCATCGCGAAATGAGATTTGTCTGACACACCGAAACGACAGCTACAATTGCGAGGGTGTATTGCTCGAGGCGTAACATCACGACGCGACGAAGGGGTTCTTGACGACTATACATACTTATGTAGGGGAGAGCGAGGCAAAGCGGGACAGAAGATTGGGATGTATTGATGGGGTAAAATGGGACGTCGAAAAATTATGTTTTCAAAAGAAAATTAAACGAAACCATTAAAAATATAACGTTTTTGAAACCATTTTTAGTGTTTGAAGCAACATGACGTTTTAATTCAGAAGTCTAGAGGGCGAGGCAAAATTGGACATTTCGAAATTATTTAAAAATAAATATAATTTTTTTACGTTCGGTACTTCATAATTTTTGAAAATATTTTATTTTAGAAGCAATATAGAGAGACTCTGAAGTCAGAATTTAATGACGGGGTTAAATGGGGCATCCACAGAAAAGCAAAAATTTATAGCTTAGATATTCAGAGCAATTTGAGACTGTCCCATTTTGCTCCTGACGATATTTTATTCCAGAATGTCAAAATTAACCATCCAGTTCCAATTTTTAATTTCCTGCAATGAAAATTGAAAATTTTCATAACGAAGGGAAGTTATTGGTTTTGGTCCGATTTTCGAAAATCTAGTTTTCATCAGATCTCGACATTTTGGGGTTCTAGGAAGCTATTCTGATTATTTTTGGATGGACGTCCGTATGTGTGTGTGTCTAAACAAATTTTTGTCGTACGATATCTTTAGAACGAATCGATCGATCGGAATGGTTCTTATGGCGATCGAAAGGGTTTATCAAGACTTAGATCTGATTAGATTTTGGAGTCGATCGGTCGAGTAATTTCAAAGTTATTTGAGAAATAAAAATTAAGAAACAATTTTTTTCATGTTTTTAGCGCATAACTCCTAAACTGTTCGTGCGATTAGTCTCAAAACTTGATCAGACTTAGCTCTTGAATAGCCCTTTCGATCGCAGTAAGATTCATCAAAATCGAACGATTGGTTTAAAAGATATTGCACGACAAAAATTTCTCTTTTTGTCGTACGATACTTTTGGAACGAATTAACCGATTTGAATGATTCTTGCGGCGATCGAAAGGGTTCATCAAGACTTAGATCTGATTAGATTTTGGAATCGATCGGTCGAGTAGTTTCAAAGTTATCCGTAGAATAGAAATTGAAGAAAAGAAGATTTGTATAGGGAAAACTAATTCTACTTATAACCTTCTTTAATTTATTATAAACGCAATGGTATCAATTAATTGTAACGTATTTAACACAGCGGAAAGTTTTCGGGTTGGCCCACAGTTCAACCGGTTTCCTGACGTTTTTTATTGAAACAATCATTTAGAATCATAGCAATAGTTACAACGGTATTTTTCGGAAAGCGACACTTCTTTCGCCTACCCTTTATTATATATTATTATACTTATACAAAATTTTCTTCTTTTTTTCTTTTTTTTTCGGTGAATTATTAATCACGTTCAACATTTGGTTAGATTATTACCGGCTGCACCGCTGCACCCGGTTAATATATTCAAGCTTTAAACTAAGTAGTTTTAACGACATACGTATATTCCGAGCAATAAAGAATATGAAAATGGTATTTCAGGATTTACCGAAAAAGGATTTATTTTCATACAGAAAAATTTATCGTGTATATTCGATTTACCAGTTTTATAAAAATCGTCACATTTTCAAATTATCTATACACGGCCACAGCGAGCTTTTCATCAACAGCTTTATTCGACACTATTTTTCTCACGCCTTTAATAATTCTTTGAATTGAGAAATTTTCATATTACGGTAAATGAGTGATGATGATTTCTAAAAACCTATCACCAGGTCTTTGAATTTTTTTTGTTTTTTGTTTTTAATCTGCTACTTTTCTTCCAATTAAACATGATTTTTTTTCGCAACCCGGTTCAAACATTTTCAAATCAAAAAGGATCACTTATTGAAAATTGTAACCACAATATAAATCTCTTGCTCATCACTCAAATACTGATCGAAAATAACTACTAATACAGTAATTTCACTCTACAAATGCTTCGAATTCCGCGCTATAGGTAGAATCTGCCAATACCAGAGATACGGCCCAGCACTGGTCCGGCCTCAACAACCGAGCATCGACGTCAAGCGCTGGGCCAGCGTTGAACAATGTAAAATCTCTCAGCGCTGCTAATACGGCCCATTACTGGGCCAGCATCGGCAGTCCAGTGTTGTCACAAGTCACTGAGACAGTATTGGGCTTCTCTCGCAATAGATTTCAAGGAACAAAGACCAGAGTGGATAAGCCCTGTGAGATATTACGCTCTTCTAGTAATTGGCATTTATAAAGGAACTTTAGATACTAGCTCAGTACCGAACCACGATACTGGCCCATTGTTTATCCCCAATATTAGGCCAATTTTGGTCACCAGCGTGTCAACACGATCTTATCATTCTGACTATTTATCGGTATTGGGATTAACGACTGCGCCAGGATCGCTACTGTTGGCAGCAGCACTGGCCCAATACTGGGCCGTTTAAATTTTACCTGAGCTTTTATTTGAATCATTATCCATCGTGATGATCTGGATTAGAAAACTGTAAATTATAGTATAAATTATTTCCGATTATCTGTCAGTTAATATTTCGGTATGCGAAGTGTAGTCTTCAGTGTTAATTGTGCGAGGTAGAGGCAGAGTATATGGTCGGTAGAAATTGCTTACCAAGGTCATCCATCCGGTTGCGCGAATTCCCGTACCTGGAGGTACCCCTATCCACGTTTGATCTGAATGTGATTACTTGTCAGTGACGCCCTGTTCCCTACGTGGCATCGCCCCAAGTGTAACTGTATCCCTTTGATAACGGGTGAGTACTGGAGGACACGCGTGTTCTGGATAATTCAACGTTAATTGCGCGCCTCTCGCAAAAGCCTAATTGCGAGAGTGCCTTCTTTTGTTTTTCAATTCACTTACTCGCCCATATTTGAATCCGGAATTTCACGTTAATGTCAATTAAGCGAAGAGATTGTTAATTGAGAACGCCGCTATTAGTTTTATGAAAAATAATTTCACTTATTTTCATATACAGTTCATTAAATAATTTCATTTAATATCATAGAAAATCGATGTCGGTGATTAATTAGAAAAGAAAAAAATTATAACCTAGATTCACAGTTTCCAAATTACGAGTCTTTCCACTTATTTACACGTCGACTGCAACAGTAAGTATTGACTGCAAATAGGTGGAGGATACATGAAGCATTGTTTTAAGATATCTACTACCAATCAGACTGTCTCAATCCCTGGTGAATACTGAAAGTTATGAGAGTGTAAATAGACTCGTTTGTATTATGGAGGCTAAATAAGGCTCGACAATATTCTTGGCGTGTAATTATCCGCGAGCTTAGTTCCTATGGAGGCGGGAAATATTTGTCAAGGTAAACCCAGCACACGTCCGTCGCATTAGCGTCAAAAGTGGGTTGAGGTAATCGTTTAATCGATATTAGTGGTCCATGTTGGGAAATACGACGTTTCAGAAACGACGATGTGAAACGACGAAAGATTAAATTAATCCAATCTTTGAAAATATATTTCTAATTTTTACATCCTGTATATTTATATGTACGCCTTTAATTTCATGATGAATTTTCAAAGTGCTGAAACTCCCGACGTATCTGATACCTGAATTTATAAAAAAAAAAAAACTAAGGCAGATTCTTTTGGACATTCTTTTCGACGTCCTCGCGTGCCCAGAATTGTGTATATGACCTTATGAAAAAATTCTCATGATATTTGATTTCTTAGATTATTGTATAAGGGATCAAAAAAGTCATAAAATTCTTTTTTCAATCGATCTTCTAAAGGTCAAAACTGTCGATTTAAATATCTGTTAGTATAGTTAAAAAATGTAATCCATAAATTGAAATATTTTTATTCAACAAAGATCAGAAGTATCTTAAAAAGTATTGCAGGTCGTTTCAATATATAGGTATATGTATAAAACAAAGACAAGGACCAGATTTAATTTTCAAAACGTTACCTCAGGGCTTAAAACCGCTCTGGTTATAACAGAAGTGTTCTAAACAGGATCTGAGAATCAAGCTCGTTGAATATATACAGACAACAAGATTTTCATTATAATTGGTTGAAGTATATTAATTAAATATACACCGAAGGAAAAAAAAAAAAAAAAAAAATTATTTTGTTAATTCAACAGGCAAGTCATGTTAATCTAAGAGGTTATTTTTCCTCCTTGTATATATATATATATATATATATATATATATATATATATATATATATATATATATATATACATATTCTACATCCGTTAGTTGAACAGAAATTTTAATGGGGTAGGTAAGACCCTAATGGGCCAAGATTATTAACAATTAGTTTCAAATTTCTTAGGTCCAAATTTCTACGAAATTTCTAATAATAGGTATAGTAGAAATACACGATGTTTGACCAGCTCCATAAACACCATTTTGAAATTTTATTTTCGTACCGATTTATATTCTTTATATTATATTTTGACATTGCGATATAATAGCATTTTTTAAAATAAATTTGTTGATTCAATTCTTTTCAAAATTATATAAATATATATACCAACTTATATAATGTATATCGCTTACTTTACTTTTGCTTTGTTTGCAAAGTCTCTACATAATCCTTCAAGCTCATACAAAGCGGGTGTGTGAGTCATGTCCTTCCATGCTAATTTCGGTTCTATCTCTTTCGCCATATCGCTCGTAGCTTCGAGATTGGTTCGAGAGTTAAATCGCTATGAGGACAAAATAACTTTTTTTTTTTTTTTTTTTTTTTTTTTTTTTTTAAGGTGTTTTAGTTTCTTCAGAACTCATACCGATACAATTACATTTTCATCTCTTTAATTACTCTTCGTGATCACACCTCCGATTTCAATCAAGCTGATCACAATCGGGTCACATTGATCAAAGCACATTTTTAAACGGTGACAACGTGAAAACTATCAGTTCGATTGAGACCAAAAAAAATACTGGGAAATACTTTGAACATATTAAAACATGGAATAAAAGTCGGTATATCAAAATTCAAATGGAAAAATGTTCAAAAAAAAAAAAAAAATCGTCAAGGAGTCAATGCAGAAAAAATACACCTTTTTACTTGAAAAATCATAACTTTTTAGATTTTCAATATTTTTGAGTGAAATTGGAGTGGGGATACTCATGAGAAATGGTAATTTTAGGAAAAAAATAGTATTATAGTGTGTGTTCCAAAAAAAGGTATTTATTTTGGGAATATAAAAACGATATTTATCTTCAAAGTTCAAGCTCGGTTCATTTTGACTAGGTATGACCACGAAGGGTTAATTCAATCGACGATATCAGTTCCTAACTTTACCCGAAAGTTTTGAATTTGTCTCTTTGTAACCTTATCTTGATAGCTATTTTAAAAATCAAATTTTCGATATACATACAATAGTTTGGTTTTGTTCTGGACTGAGAATCGTCCTCGAATAGGTTTATCTCAACAGTAGTAAATCCAGCCGCGCTAAGGATGAACGTATTTTACAAATGATAGCTCACATCTATGTACATACATACATACATACATACATATCCCACCCACATCCTGCTGAACAATCAATTCCTGAACGGTATCGGTACCCATAGTCGAAGTAAATCCCATACGCGTATCAGTTTAACGATGCAAACAAACCTATCGGGTACTTGGCACCGTCCAGCTGTGTCCCATACGTCGTGTTTGTGTTCAGCTCAAAAGTTAAACCATTTCGAAGGGTATAGGTTGTTCATTTTGTTTATGATATAATTTTAATTGCTATAAGAAAAAAATTCTGTCTTTTATTTTATCGTATTCAAACGAGAGTCTTACGTAACCTTTATAATGATTTTTTTAACTTCCTGCAATGAAAATTGAAAAGTTTCATGAAAAAGGGAAGTTATTGGTTTCGGTCCGATTGTCGAAAATCGAGTTTTCATCAGATCTTGACGTTTTGGGGTCTTGGAAGGCTATTCTGACTATTCTTTGATGGACGTCCGTATGTGTGTGTGTGTGTAAACAAATTTTTGTCGTACGATATCTTCAGAACGAATCGACCGATTGGAATGGTTCTTATGGCGATCGAAAGGGTTTATCAAGACTTAGATCTGATTAGATTTTGGAGTCGATCGGTCGAGTAGTTTCAAAGTGATTTGAGAAATAAAAATTAAAAAACAATTTTCTTTCATGTTTTTAGCGCATAACTCCTAAACTGTTCGTGCGATTAGTCTCAAAACTTGATCAGACTTAGTTCTTGGATGGCCCTTTCGATCGCTGTAAGATTCATCAAAATCGAACGATTGGTTTAAAAGATATTGCACGACAAAAATTTCTCTTTTTGTCGTACGATACCTTTGGAACGAATTAACCGATTTGAATGATTCTTGCGGCGATCGAAAGGGTTCATCAAGACTTAGATCTGATTAGATTTTGGAATCGATCGGTCGAGTAGTTTCAAAGTTATCCGTAGAATAGAAATTGAAGAAAAAAAGATTTGTATAGGGAAAACTAATTCTACTTATAACCTTCTATAATTTATTATAAACGCATTAGTATCAATTAATTGTAACGTATTTAACACAGCGGGAAGTTTTCGGGTTGGCCCACAGGTCAACCGGTTTCTTAATTTTTTATTTTAGCAAATTAAGATATCGTCCAACTTATGAAAAATCAGCCCTCTCCTCCCCTTTTTTTTGCAGATTAATTCTGCGGGATGGTCTCTCGGTCCGGAATTATGCGACATGTGGACGAGCAGTGACGTCCTATGCTGTACTGCTTCAATTCTGCATCTCGTAGCTATCGCCGTGGATAGATACTGGGCGGTTACAGACCTCAATTACATTCAGGTAAGACAATTAAGTAGCGCTCGACCCTCGTCGTGGCCCCTTTTCTCGTCGGATGGGCTACCCCTTCGTCCTCTCGAGTTTGCTCTGGCCACCTTCACTGCCTTGTACCTAAACGATCACAAAGGCAAGGTCGTAAGTTGAGTTTGGTGTCGTGACCCGATGCTGAAAATTTCACGAGGACTTGAACGACCCTTGTTACGATATCCCGAAATTTAACTAAATCCTGCAGCACGTTCCACGCAGATGGAAATTTAAATATGTGAAAATTTAATTGTTTTTTGATAATGATATTGATAGAAATTCGTGAATTGGGTGATAATCCTCTACAATAAAGTGCCGGGTTGAAGTTCGGAATTTATAATGTTCTGAACGATCAAAATTTACAAATTGGATGCGATTTCAAATTTTTAGAAACGACAAGGTTTTGTATATCAAAATTTGGAAAGATTGAAATTTAAGCAGCTCAGTCAACTTACGACAGTCCTCCGAAAATCTATGAATTTCGAGTTTCGGATTTTCGGCCTTTCGGATATTCAGCTTTCGGAATTTTAAACCGTTGGTATTTTTCCATTTTAAGTTCTTGGCAATTAAACCGAAAATCAGTACAAAAAATCGTTTCAAAATTCAGACACTAGCGAAAGCATGGCCAAAATAAACCTCTTAAGGAAAAAGTACTCCTAAATGGGGATGTGAATTGATGAAACTGTCAATTCAAACCTAAAAAAAAATACCAAGTTAGATTGCGAGCATTTAACGTGTTTAGTTAAAAATTTTGGAAAAGGCTAGGGCTTGATGGGCCATCGAGAAAAATTCTAAAATCAAAAATTTTATGAGAGTGTAATTTCATCCAGAAATATCCGGACTAAAATGATGATATTGCGTGCTCATTTTTTAACCAACTTTACTCAAGCTCCAATGACAAATTGGATCGAACTCAATTCGTGTCAACATTGTACACACGATCATGTGATTACTGTTCTTTTTTAATTAGTTTTTTTTAATTGCACAGTGTATTTGATGTTAAAAGCATCGAAAAGCAAATAAATTAATGAATTGTGAAAGAGCTAGTGGAAATTTTCTTGCCGATCCATCATGCCCGCTCTTTTCTCTAGGCATATGGGGCATTCCATGTCATTTCGACCTGGGTCTGAGCCTTGACCTTTCCAATTAGGCCCGCGAGTTTTTATATAATTTCTTTCATTTTGAAAGGCACTAAGTTTTTTTTTTCTAAGATTTCTTTCAAATCAATTTAAATTTTCTACAATTTTTGAAAACTACCATATTGATCGATACAATTTGAAAATCTGAAAAAATTCTGAAAAATCGTGTGTCAAGTATCAAAATTTTTAAGCCTAGAGTCGGAGTGGGGAGATTTTTCCTCCTTACTGTTTTCAAGCTTGTTCCGAAAAAAAAAACGTTAAACAAACTAGAAATGGGAGTTATTTTACTACGGATGGTTCCTAAAACATTTTCATATGTCACACCGAATTTTTGAAAATTTTTTCAGATTATTTGAAATTTTTTTCAAATTAAAAAAAAAAAAAAAAAAATTTGTTAATGATAAAATG
Organism: Macrophya annulata; assembly: GCA_963924015.1. Taxonomy (NCBI): domain Eukaryota; kingdom Metazoa; phylum Arthropoda; class Insecta; order Hymenoptera; family Tenthredinidae; genus Macrophya; species Macrophya annulata. The sequence goes on along the minus strand of OZ001257.1, from coordinate 10,528,358 downwards.
ATTCCTAAAAATCTGAAAAAATTTTTAAAAATCCGATGTGATAAATGAAAATGCTTCAGCAACCATCCATAGTAAAATAATTCCCGCTTCTAAGTTTTTTAACGTTTTTTTGTTCGGGAAAAGCTTGAAAATAATAAGAAAGAAAAATCTCCCTACTCTGGCTTTAAACTTAAAAATTTTAATATCTGACACACGATTTTTCAGAATTTTTTCAGATTTTTAAATTGTCTCGATCAATATGGTTGTTTTCAAAAATTGTAGAAAATTCAAATCGATTTGAAAAAAATCTAAAAACAAAAAAAACAAAACAGAGTGTCTTTCAAAATGAGAACAATCATATAAAAAATCGTGGGCCCAAATCGAGAGGTCAAGGGTTAGACCCAGGTCGAAATGACATGGAATGCCCCATATACTTTCCTTCGAGTTTAGCTCATAGTACTTCCTCAATTCTACCCTTCTGGCAAGACTGCACTAGAGTCAGCCTCTTTGTCGTTGACCCTAGTCATTCATTATGGCACCGTTTGCCCCATAAACCCGAAAGATTCGAGGAAACGCGGTTTCACGACGACAACTTACGATTGGATTTCAGGCTCGAAATCCAAGGAGAATCGGGATGCTGGTAGTAGCCGTTTGGGTTGTATCTTTGGGTGTTTCATTGGCACCCCAACTCGGGTGGAAAGATCCTGGCTACTTGGACCGCATTGCCGATGGGAAGTGCCTAGTTTCGCAGGACGCCGCCTATCAAGTAAGTCCATAAAGGATTGGGTCCTTGACGATGTGAATCGATGTAAAAATGCTTCAGACTCGTTCGGGTATTTCCGAAAATTGGAAGACGATGTAGTATTGGATCTTCTCCGCGTTTTCTCCCAAGAACAAAAAAAAAAAAGCAATATTCCTGTATATCTACTTCTTATATGTTGCCTGACAGGAAAATTTATTTCGTACATTTTCTTTCATACGTCAACAAAAAAACAAACTTAGACAAATCTTCGACTGTGTCACCGAATCTAATTTTAGGACAGAAGAGGCTCTTACCGTATTGTTCCAAAGGATCTACAAACATATACACGTATGAAGTTCGAGTTGAACCACTACACGAAGTATAGAATATGTGCTGAACGAATTATCACCTACCTCCAGCGTTTCTCTCCTTTTTCGCTTCTCTTATTCCCCTGAATCCCAATTCCCTGAGATTTTTTATTTTTTTTTTTTTTTATTATTATTTCTTTCTCTCTCTCTCTCTCTCTCTCTCTCTTTTACCACCTCCATTTGGATCAAGTCTAGCGAAGAGCTGAGCTAAATTGAATTTTTGTTTGATATATTCGCAATCGAGTTAAACAGCTCACACCATCCTTGGCTTACCTGACATCTGAGGATAACTACCCACACGTATTTTTCCAGAATCCTAACCGTTTCAAGATTCTTACTTTTTTTCCCATAAACTTGCAATTATAGTTTGAGGACTTTATTATACCGAAAAAGTGGTCACAGCGTCTACCTATCTCTCTTTTATAAACGATCATCTTGAGCTCGGTTTTATCCAAAAATTGCGTCGTGTGGTCCTGCGGTTAGTCCATTTTATCCATTAATCTTCTCATGTCCAATTCTACGGGTATTGATCTCCCAATCGATTTACTCATGGAGCAATAAATACCATCGCTTCTTATACGCCTATACGCAGCACCCGTATATCCATACCCATACCCATACCCATACCCACACGCCACGTAGAGGCCTCCACGCTTATTCCCGATCAAATAAATCTGATATTTGGCAATATTCTATTATATAGCCTATTGTCCACATATTGCTAGCCCTATATTATACCCAAATAATGGCTATGTAGACATATCTGATTTGAGACACGATCTCCAGTTGTATCGCTGAGGTAACCGATAGCGGAAATAATTCAATGAATTTTTTTATGAATTTTTAAAGAAATAATTATTACTTTTCGTAGTATAATCTCATAAGAAATTGGGATTTACCTTCACCCAATTTGTCGACAAAAAATAAAAATCGAATTTTTTTTTTTGTATAATTATAATAATGGGAAACTAGGATCACTTTAATCAGGATCACTATTACGCTTTGAAATAATATTTTTGCGGCATTGGTATGAAAAAGTGGCTTTTTGATGCCTGTTTTTCGATCCGTAAAGAGTCACTTTATATGACTAACTTGATAATCGCCTTAAAAATACTTTCTACGGTAGTTTTGATGCGCAGTTCGAAGTACGCATCTCGAAACTGCCTCGTAAAGTCTTTATACGGCAGTACTAAACGACGCATGCGCAGTAAAGCTAACCTCCAAACTTATGATTCCTTGTGCTTTTCCATACAAATACCGTAAAAAATATTGTATGTGACATGTTTGTAAACCGTTCTTCGGCACGAATGATCTTTCAGTACTCGCCTTTGGCTCGTAGTAAAAATATCATTCAACATTCGCAAACAAAATATGACTCAAAATTAAAAATAGCCCTTTGGGATACCTGGAAGTTAACCCAGACCGAACTATGTATACGATCTCCTAAAAGTTTCGATAAATATTATAATTCGTACATAATTTTATCAGATTTTAGAAATTTTTTTTTATTAAATTTTCGTATTTGAGACTGTATATGCAACGACCCCTTAAACCGGATATCGTATCGTAATATTATATCATATCAGATATTCGCCACCTGTGCAACGTTCTACGTACCTCTTCTGGTCATCTTGTTTCTTTACTGGAGGATATTCCAAGCGGCGAGAAGACGAATTCGAAAGAGGCCTGGAGCAGTGGTTCAGCCACCGCGAGAGCGAAGAGGAATATTGAGGTTGGTGTCCAAGAGGTAAGCAGTTATCGATCGTTAAATTCTTAAATCTGTCTCATAACGATATAATATATTGTAGAAAAAGTGTGGAAAACGAGGAAAGATAAGTTGAAAAAAGTATATCTAAGTATAATGTACGTGGTTAGTTTGAGTACCGGGTCTTTCAAATATCTTGGAAAATGTGGTTTAGGTTTTAGTCACAAAATGTATTGTGGACGATTTTTAGATAAATTTACTAATAGACAATGTGTAATAAAGTTTAATTTTCACTACAAGATAATAAGATATCTCGCCTTTTAAAGCTCGACAAAGTTGGTACGTATACGCGTCGTTAAATTTTACTCTGACATCAATCAACCCTCACAGTAAAAGCTCAAAGTTAATTAACTTTGAAAGGATCTACTGCAGAGATATCTTAATAATCGTGTTATTATAATTGGACTTTATTTTAGTACTTGTTGGATTTGATTTTATTTCCATTCCATTCAGAATCGTGAATTGTCAAAATTTTCTATATCTAATTAAACATATCCCAATTGTCTTTAAAATTTACAATATTATTGCACAATTTTTCTTTCATTCACAATGAGAACTGCAAAAAAATAAAAAAAAAAATAAATAAATGAATAAAATTCTTGCAGATTTAATACAGTCCAACTTTATTCTGAGACATTTTGTGGTCATTAGGTTCAACTTAGGTTAACATAGATTTTCGATTCTATATTTTTCAAATCGATTATATAGACTCTCGGAAAAATACCTTTTCCAAAAACTGTGAGTCGTTAATATCAAAATTCAGAACTTCACCTCGGCCTCTGCACTTCACCCGATTTTTCACGATGAAGAATCAACGTCTAAAAATTTTTGGAGAAATGATCAACCGGAAAAATAATTATTTGACTTATTTGCTGTACATTTATCCAATTGATCGTTAATCTCGACACGTAGAATATACTAGCCGTATATAATAGAACAAAAATCGTAATTACTTGCTCCATTAAACGAGTTTCTCCACCTCACTTATTCACTTACTACTTCCAAATGTCATTAGGTTAATTGGAGCTTTACCTCACGCGTGTCGTCGTTTTCAGGGTGATTTAATAATCGCAACGTTACCGTCTTCATCTATAGCTTTCTATCTAATTTAATAACGCCAAATGTCAGTGCGATCTGCAGTCTCCCCTTTTTCATGCTAACTATATAATGTGCACTTAAAGGGTGCTCCTTATTTAGGGCTAGGACGAATTTCCCAACAGACGTACCCCAAATCGGCTTCAAATATTTCAAAAACATTTTTATCTCAACTTTAATCCCTTCTGTTTGCTAAAAAATTCATCCCAAATCTAAATAAGAATCACCCTAATTTTTGTACAGCATAATTAACCGTTTTATGACTTAGGTATAATTTTAGATAATAAATACGTTCAATATGTTGAAAAAGAAATTAGAATCAAGATCCACATGTCAGTCTGAATACTGACTCTGACTACTAGCCAATTGATACAAACGAGCGGTAAACGACTCTCCTCAATCCTGCAGACTGTCATTACGAAAAGGACTCGATTTTACTCTCGACTTATTTTCAGTATCTACCTATTAACGGCATAAGATCTTCTGGGTTAAAAAAGATAAAGAAAAAGGAATTACTTGCGCTTAGCTATACCGACAGTCGATTCTTCTTCCGGGAGTGAAATCCGACGCTGAATTAAGACGGTGACTACGGAATGAAAATATATCTCGGATTATAAAAGAGGGAAATTTTTTTCTTATTTTTTTTTTTTTTCCAAGTCAGATAATTTTTAGAAAGAAAACTTAAATTATATCCAAAGGTATCAGATTCCGTGAGAAAATTTTAGTGGAATTTTAATTTAATTAAAATAATTACACCGAATGTAATCTCTGTTAGAATTTTTTTTTTTTTGCTCACGCAAGTTGAGCATGAGCTTTAAAGTTTTTGAGGATAAGCATTATCGCGTCTTTCTTTCTTTACGTCCGAGTTCAGAAAAATTTCGGTTTAATCTGATAGATGATTTTACCTGATAAAAATCTATACTTTAATTAAAATCGATTTTTAAACCATTCGGACCTCTAGGCCCAGAGAGGAATCTACTACAGCGTTTACCATAACGCGATCAACTCCAGATCACTCATCGGCCTCTCCGGAGAAGACGTCGTCGTACAACGGTGCTAATCCTCCAACGACACCGGCCCCAGCTCAACCTGCACCACCGTCGTCAGGTTCGAGAAAAACGCGTGAAACAATCGAGGCAAAACGTGAAAGAAAAGCTGCTAAAACATTGGCGATAATTACCGGTGCCTTCGTCGCATGTTGGTTACCATTTTTTTTGGTAGCACTTTTACAAGCACTTTGCGAACCTTGTGCACCCCCCGATCTTGTAGCTAGCGTATTTCTTTGGCTAGGTTATTTCAACAGTACCCTAAATCCACTGATATACACAATATTTTCACCCGAATTTCGTCAGGCATTTAAGAGGATGCTCTGTGGTGCTCGGGGGGGTCGTGGCTGACACTGGGTTTAACTGCCAGGGGTCACGGCTGCCGTTCCTGACCTTTTTCGTCCTCAGATTGACGACGGGGAAGAGGATGGCGTCGGGGAACATGGAAGGTTTCGGGTTTTTATTTCATTACCTATTACCATTTTCAATTCTATCCTTTATTTCCCTAGGTGGTGGAGGGTGTATAAGCGCATTCTATCCGTATATACATATATGCGAAATTTTCAGCTGGTTTTACCAGCCAGGTGGTTATCGTGTTCAATTCTTTTTTCCTTATATTCTTATACTACTTTTTCTTTTTACCTACCTTCTTTTTTTTTCTTTTCTTTTCTTTTCTTATTTCTTTCTTTGTTTATTCTTCCTTTTTTTTTCTTCATCTTCTATTATCCTGTACCCTTCGACGAAACTAACTTTGTTTCCTCCAAAAATCCATACCTTTTTTCCTATACCCCTAGGCGGTTGTTGGGCATCTGATACTCACACATCGATTTGATGTAAGTAAATAAGTATCTTGTGTTCTGGAAATAGACTGTTTAATAGAAAGAATCTATACGGTTTGATTGAGACTGTAAGAATTATTTCCTTCAAAATTATTATCACTTAAAAATATAATACTTATACTAGACAAATTATTTATTTGTCTAGTACGGTTTGATTGAGACTGTAAGAATTATTTCCTTCAAAATTATTATCACTTAAAAATATAATACTTATACTAGACAAATTATTTATTTGTCTAGTACGGTTTGATTGAGACTGTAAGAATTATTTCCTTCAAAATTATTATCACTTAAAAATATAATACTTATACTAGACAAATTATTTATTTGTCTAGTATAAGTATTATATTTTTAAGTGATAATAATTTTGAAGGAAATAATTCTTACAGTCTCAATCAAACCGTATAGATATTTGATAATTTTCATTCGATTCAATTCACTGTATAAGATTTGGAACGCTCATATATATTATGCTCGTGTTAGTATATTCGTGTTGGAACGTGGCCTTGAAGCACCCCGTAGCAATACAAGAGCAAAAACAAAATAAAAAATAAAAAAAACTGGAGCAACTAGCAATACATATGTAATACATGATTTAACCAATCACCCTATAGCATTGATTTAAAAGAAAAAAAAAAAAAAATCATAACGAAACTCTTCATTTCATTTACATAAAGACATTATAGAATCCAATATCGATATTTTCCTTATATATGCAACTGGCTAACTGGCAACTGCTCTTAATTTTTGTAAATACTAAATGAATACATTGAGATGTAAAAATGCAAGCAGAACTGGTAAAGATTTTTGATTAAAAATACAGATTAATTTCATACAAATCTTTTAAGATATATAATCAAAAATTTTTAATTATTATTCTTTTTGCTTCTTACTTCTTTCCAGTTCTGTTTGTGTTTCTATGTGTGAAATGAGTTCAACTAAGGAGGGTAAGTTTACATTTATCAAAAAATTTTTTTTTTCGACCGTAACCTCCGCGATGGTCAAGAATTTGAATTTTTCATAGCCGAAGATAAGCGCGGATAAGCAACACGCAAATATAGGTATATCTTACCTGGAAGCTATGTGTTCTGATAATTACATTAGATAGCGAGGTTTAATAAGCGTAAAAAGTTAAAAAAAAAAAAAAAAACAAAAGGAAGAAAAGGAAACACCATTTCAACAATATTATAGAGAAACTTTGAAAAAATGATTAACTATCGACTAAAGAGTTGAAATTAAGCTTGTAGCTAGAAAGCGCTAGATTTTATATAGATCAAGTATAGATTCAAAGTACCTAATATAATAAATATACGAGTTAATATATATATTTATAGGTATAGGTATATAATAAATAAATATGTATAACGAGTTGTGGAAAACTTATACTATATACATACATAAAAAATAAAAATAAAAATAAAAACTATACTTTATAATGTATCTTACGGATAAGTAAGATCAAAGCTTATCAATTGCTTAAGAGAAACTAAATAAATTAAGAGGAAAAAAAATGAATAAAATTGTTTGTTACTTTGTGTATTATGGCTTAAAATCGTGCTTTCATTTGCTTAGAGGCCCAATTGTGTAACTTGATGATCGTGCGCGGGCCGAATGAGAAAATCAAAAAGCCAAAATTAAATAATGAATAAGGAATTTAAAAGAAAGTGTGCATGTAGCTTATTACGCACGCTAGAAGTAAAACTTCTCACCTAAGACTTGATACTTAAACTTAAGACTTACGACTTAAACTTAAGACTTAAGACTTAAGACTTAAGACTTAAGACTTAAGACTTAAGACTTAAGAATTAACACTTAAGACTTAAGGTTTGAGACTTAAGACTTAGGACTTAGGACTTAAGACTTATAAATGTATATTTTATACAGGCATATATGTGAATTTTACACTTTTCGTTGCACTTGAAGACTTTAAAATAAAATAAAAGTGCAAAAGATGTTATCAGCTTGAATTATCATAATATTAATAAATAATAAAATGGTTAATTTTGTTCGTCTCATTCGGTCCTCAATATATTATTTATAACCGCGATATCGCATGTATAGAATTTCTTCTTCGATACGAGTTGCTCAATGCAAAACAGACTGATTGTGAATTTGAATTTGTTTTTTTTTTTTTTTTTGTCTAAAGAGTAAATAGCGTGTGTGTAAAAATTATGTAAAAAAAATTTTGGAATTTAAAGATGAAAGAATAATTTGCTATGATTACATAATATATATCCTAGCAATTATATATATGTATGAGTGAGAAATCTACCAACCACTTGAGCCCCAGAGGTGGTTGGCAGAAAAATCTGCAAGATCGAATTTTCAATATATTGAAAAAGAAAAAGAAATTAATAAAAAAACTAATGTAAAATGTTATACGCGTATGTGCAGTGTATATAAGCTAAATAAATAATTATAATGTATGGCTATACATAGACAGATAGAAGGTTAAAATAAATATATATATATAAATTATAATATCACGTTGAATGTAATAAATTAATTAGTGTTGTTTATTAATCATTTTTTTTTTTTTGTTTATTTGTTAATTATAATTTTTTTCAAGTTTTTTTCTTCTTCTTCTTTTGCAATGGGTCCAATATAACTTACTCAGTTTTAAAAAAATATCACCACTATAATACCTATATATGAAATACGCGATGAAACGTATGTGAAATAAAAATAATATGAAATATAGAGTAAAATGGAGAAATGAACAAAAAAAAAAAAAAAATAAAGTAAAAATCAATAAACAAAGAAAAAAAAAAAAGAAACATTAGCGAACACAAGAGTAACGAAGATAATAACCAATTTGATGGTGGTGATACACATATTCGGTAATACGGGGTGGCATGTCAGCGCGTATATATGGGTGCCAATTAAATATACACATATACACATATATATATATATATATGGTAAAGTATAATATGAAACGAAAGTTGCATCGGTAGTAGAGCTATTATTATATGATTATTACTGTTATCAATAATGCTGAAAAAAAAACAAAAAAAAATTAAATTAAAAAAAAAAAAAGAAGATACAAAACTGCATAAACAGTAATTTTCGATAAATTGCAATTATCTATAGGTACGCATATTATATATTACTATTATATCTATCTATAAATACGCATACATACATATATATATATATACCTAATACTAAAATGAAAATATACATATATACCTATATAGAATTTACAGAATTAATTAATATAATTAATTAACTGAGATCTAAATCATTTCTATAAACTATATGTATATGCATATTCCTACGATGCACCTATATACAGGGTAAGTTTTCTCTAGGATCCTGAGAGGGTGTGGCTTAGATCGGCTGAGACTCCGCCTCCTCCTATTTACACTTGTTATTGACAAAGTAACAATTTTCACTCATTGTCAGCTACTATTTATTTTGCTCTTGCTGTACTGTGTCCACAATATACAAAAATGTGTGAATAGTCCTGTCAAAAAAAAAAAAAAAATGAGGTAATAATATTTACCTCAATTTCTGAATAGATTGTCTATCATGAGCTAGCTTGTCCAGAATGGGAGGTTAATTTAAAGATAAAGGTGTCTGTATCTTAATGGAGACTATTGTTCTGACAATTAGAAGTATGAATGAAAAGAGGCGGAGTCTCGACCGATTAGAGCCACACCCTCTCACGACCCTGGTGAAAACTCATCTTGTATATCTAGCCTATACATGAATTAATTGACTATGATTAAAATCATTTCTCATATATAATTATTAACCGATCCATATAGGATATATTATATAGTATGTATTACGAGCTCTTATACCTGTATCACCATATTTTATGTCCGAGTGTGTATGTGTGCGTGTGTGTGTCAATGACAAAATTTCCTTACATGAAATTCGTGCATACAAAAAAAAAAAGACAAAAATAAAATAAAATAAAAAAGTTGAAAAAATTGATTAATTATTTAATTAATTAATCGTTTGAAATATGAATATATATATATATATATATATATATATATATATATATATATATATATATATATATATATATATATATATATATATATATATATATACATAATATACATATTATATATTATAAGATTTGTTCTGTATTATTTTTAGGTATATGAATAAGATTATAGATATAAAAAATACATATACATATATACTATACATAATAATGGTATAAGTATACAACATATAAATACCTATATTATTATCGAAAATAAATGAATAATGAATAATAAGAAAAATAAAAAAATTACCATTGTAACAATATATATAATATATAATAATATATATAAATATGGTTGAGTTTGAATAAATGAAATGAAACATAATTAACAGCAATTTTAATAATAAAATCCAATCTACTTCCTATATTATGTATTACATACAATTTTCATTATTATTATTTTTTTTTTCTTCATTATTATTTATCCATTTTGACATTCATCGTTACTGTACAGGGTGTATCACCCAAAGTGTCAAAATGGGAGGGACTTAGATGACACGAAGCCACGGCCCTTTAGCCAATCAATAACTAGAAGAATTTCGTGTACCAAAGTTCTTACGATATAAGAAGCTACAATTTCTTGGTGTAGGAAAAAAAAAAAAATTTAATAATGATTCAACGAGCTTGCTAAGTATTTATTCATTTCAATACTAAGAATTGTTGACCTTCACTATCAATACAAACGTCAATTTAAAGCATGATGGGGATCATTATCTGTGGCACAAATGGTAAATATATAAATATAAATACTGCTCGTGTATTTTCTATTCTTATAGGAATTTCAGTATACGTAATTCTTCTAGTTGTTGATCGGCTGAAGGGGTGTGGCTTCTCGTCGACTAAGTCCCTCCCATTTCGACACCTTAGGTGATACAGCCCGTATAATTATACGTTACATATCCACACGAGATTCGCCCTGGTGTGAATAATTCTACGAATTTTTACGAATTTTGTAATTTTACGTAGTCCAATTTTTTTTAATTTTGTTTTTTAGCTGGATCGACAACAACAAGAAAAAAAATTTACAAGTTTTATACTGTAAAATTACTAGAATCTGCAATTTTTCTTTTCATGAAAAACTATAAAATGTTCGAATTATTTCTGAAAAATTTATAGAATTCAAAATTTTCGCTAACTAAGTATTGATTTTTAATTTTATTATCATTTAAGCGATATGCAAACGACAATCACTGCACTGCTATGGAAAAAATTGCCATTAAGGTAAGTACTGTGATCGATTACCACCTGAGTTATTTCTGTTCCATTATTAGACAGTCATAATGTTTCCATTTACCCACACGATCATAACAATTACAAACGTATAAGTAAAAGTTTTGTTATAAAACTATAGGGTGAAAAAAAAAAAAAAAAAAATTGTCTTCCGAAGTTTTTTCGACTATAAGGTATAGGTAAATTTGTATATATTTCTAATTTGTATATCTTAATAGGTAAATCTTTAGACGAGACTCAAAATTAAAAAATAGTCGGTCAAAATGGGCCACCCTAAGGTACATACATAGAAGTACATAAATGAGCTCGAACGTAAATGGGGAAAGATAAAAATGAATATGGGTATCGAGTATAAATAAACCATTTTGTTCACCCCCGTTCATCGTACTCGCTCGGTTGGTCGTACGAAGAAAAAGGAAGGAAAAAAAACACAAAAAAATGAAACGAAACGAAACGAAACGAAAAAAAAAAAAATAATGAAAATGAAAAAATAAGGGTCATTCGTTTTCAATCAGGAAAGCAAACAATGGTCAATCCAAAATCGAATCGACTATACATATATAACTGGGTACCTATATACACATGGGAAAGAGAGATAATGTGTTATAGTGGTATGTATGAAAAAATGGATTATATTCAACGATTTTTTATTTCTTTTTATTCATTACGGAAAGAAATTGCCTCCTTTTTTTGGGGGGGCAGGGGGGTGTTTTTTATTCTTCTATTATGGAATTATTTATTTCATATAATAATTTACCAACCCCAATGCCCAGATTCTGTTCTCGACGATGACAATCACCGAATTGCAGGGTGAACGGCGTGTTGCTCACAACAAGGGAAGGGCGTTATCGAAACCCCAAACCTCGGTTCCTTTTTCGGACGTTATGTTGGCCGGAGCTTTCGCTTGCCCAGACGCTTGAGCGAACGCGGACTAAGATTAAATGCCCTCGTGCCAGGACCGTTTTCGCATTTCATTTGTTTCATTCCCTCGTCTCTCTATATCTCTTTTCCCCCTTTTTTTTTTCTTTTTTTTTTTACCTTTTTTGTATCTTTTTTGTATTTCTCTTTCTTTCTCTTGCGTGATTTTATTTTTCGGTTCGTTTATCATTTAGCCCCTTCGAAACGATAAGACCTGTCTCCATGTACATACATACATTTATATATATATATTCTTTTTCCACGATATTTTACATCACCTTGGAAACCCAGATACGTAATTACTGAAAATACTATCAGAATTCTCAGTAAGATAGATTACAATTAAATTTTATTTTCTCTACAATTTTTCAAGCCTATCATTTGGATTCAAAATTCTGTAAGTTTGATACTTTTCCGCACACAAATCGAAGGGTCCAAAACTGCAAAAATTATCAAAAGTCATTTTCCGACCATATACCCATATACCTAATACTTTTTAACTTTCCGCAATGAAAATTGAACATTTTCATAAAAAAGGGAAGTTATTGGTTTCGGTCCGATTTTCGAAAATCGAGTTTTCATCAGATCCGTAGGTGTGTGTGTGAAAACAAATTTTAGTCGTACGATATTTTTAGAACGAATCGACCGATTGGAATGATTCTTATGGCGATTGAAAGGGTTTATCAAGACTTAGGTCTGATTAGATTTTGGAGTTGATCGGTCGAGTAGTATCAAAGTTATTTGAGAAATAAAAATTAGAAAACAATTTTTTTTTAATGTTTTTAGCGCATAACTCCTAAACTGTTCGTGCAATGAGTCTCAAAACTTGATCAGACTTAGCTCTTGGATAGCCCTTCCGATCGCCGTAAGATTCATCAAAATCGAACGATTAGTTTAAAAGATATTGCACGACAAGAATTTCTCTTTTTGTCGTACGATACCTTTGGAACGAATTAACCGATTTGAATGATTGTTACGGCGATCGAAAGGATTCATCAAGACTTAGATCTGATTAGATTTTGGAATCGATCGGTCGAGTAGTTTCAAAGTTATTCGAAGAATCGAAATTGAAGAAAAAAAGATTTGTATAGGGAAAACTAATTCTACTTATAACCTTCTTTAATTTATTATAAACACAATATTATCAATTAATTGTAACGTATTTAACACAGCGGATAGTTTTCGAGTTGGCCCACAGGTCAACCGGTTTCCTGATTTTTTTTATGTTATTATTACTGTAGGGTAATGAGAAGTAAGAAATCTATTAATTCTTCGCATAATGAGAACCTTACCAAGTGCTTGCAGCCAGGATGGAAAGTGAACAGCTGGTATCAATCGCTTCAGTGGTTCGAAAACTCCACCCACGAAAGATGAGCGAGCGTAGACATTTTTTTAAATTAAAACTTTTATCAGAATGTGCAAGATACGTTTTCATAAATTTTAATCTATATTTTTTGTTTTTCTTATTTTTTGAACCTTTTTTTTTCACTATTCAATATCTCCGTCTCGCTTTTTTTCTGCGTCTCATTATACCAGACTATGATCATTTCCACTAGAAATAATGGGACTCTACAAACTGTACTTCGATCAATGCTATATAATACAAAGAAAACTACAATTTCTAATAGACTGCTATGGCCTCAGGCCAAAAAATTTCTCATTCATTTGAAACAATATTGACTAAGTTAGGACAGAGGATAATAAAATTCGGAAATATCGTAGTTCAGTCAGTTCAAAACTCGGAAAATTCAAGACTTCGAAATTTTAATGACGAGGCACGATGCTTCATGCATGAATTTCAACTTCCGGAGTCTCGCCCTTTCGGATCTTTAACTTTCAAAATTTTTAACCTTTAGTGTTTCTTCATTTTCTGTTTTTTAAATCAACTATACAGATTTTCCGGGCAATACTCTTTCCAAATACTGTAAGTCGATGATATTAAAATTCCAAATTTTCACCGTTCAGAACTTCAACCTAGCTGACTCTTATACGGGCTTTGTACTTCGCGAATTGAGTTCGGTGTTCTGATACTCATTTTAATTGAACAAATATTATAAACCTACCGCAGTTGATCAGAAAAGCTTTTTTCTTTTCGAGAAGAAATAACGAGACTGTAAGAAAGCCAGTCAAAACGTAACCATCACGAGCTAAGGACCATGTAGAAAATATTTTTTCAATGGTATTAGGCTGATATCTTTGTTGTCATGTTTATCTTCATGGTATCTTTCGGACAATGAAACGAACGTTTTCTCCTATCTTCAATCATAAAAGAAAAGAAAAACTGCCTTTCTTTACACGTACGGATACTACAGTGTGCCAAAAGAAATTCACATTATTTTTTCGAACTCCAACCAGGAAAATATTTCGAATGACGTTAAAGTATTCGTAATCAAATTTGCAGATAAGGCAATGCTGTTGATAATGTCTCAGATTAATACGTGAAACTTTACATCGTGTAATTAATGTTCATATTATTTGATAACTTGACCAGAACACGTAGCACGAAAGGCTACCAAAGTACTCTAAGTTATTTTTCGACTCCTTAGATTCCAAATGTTTGAATAATTTAAATATTTTTCGGATTAGGATTATTAGTACGTCGAAGTTTTTGGTAATTGACAGACTTCATGAACTAGTACCATCATGGTACATCGATATATCAAGTTATCAATAGTAATCGCATCACGAAGAGTCTGAAACGGTGCTAGTTTAGCGCATCTTTTTCTTCGTTTTCGTTTTTTCTCGTTTAACTTCTGTCTTTAGAAGTTTGTTGAGAAGGTACTGCGCCGGAAGTAACTCTTGCAATCTGATTTTAGTATCCCAAGAAAGTGGGACACTTATAACTTCTTCACGTTCTTCATCCCTCGAATAACTTTCGAACTAGAGTCGATCGATTCTAACAAAATTTCGTGTACAAGTACCTACTTAGAATAATTTTTACATCCGGTATTGCATTCGAAAAAAAGTCAACTAAGGAGGTTTTCGAGGGGAAAGAGAACGTGTTTTTTGAAAAAGTCTTCTGGCAGCAACCGTTACTGAGATTTGGACGAATTTTTATTCATTCAAAGTTTTCAACGCACCAAACTTTTTGACTTAAGGTGTGAGAAGCAGGAATTTGAAATTCCATCATGCCATGGCTAATTTATCTACAAATTTACTGTAAAATTTCGATTTTCTATAATCTGGAACTCATTTGATTGGAAATTTTTTTATCGAATAATAAATCACACTTCGTTTTGCTTTCGTACGCGTTTTGTAATTATTCGAAGAAAAAAAAAAAAAAAAAAAATTGTTTTTAGAAGTGAAATTTTTCATACACATATATTTACAATTCTGATTAGCTATGTACCTATACCCGGTCCTTCGGGATTTTCATACTGTGGTTCGCTTCAGGAAAGATATATTTTTTTTTTTTGCGGTATAAATTTGCCATTTTTTTCACATTAAAAAAAGAGGAAGAAAGAAAAACTTCATTTTCATATAAAACATGTTAATTAAGATTCTAAAAATATAAATAATCACACCACAATTTCATTTTCCCTATAATTTGTCATACATTTTTATCACAGATCAATCGCTTCTTCTGATATTAATTTATCCCACTTTTTGCACCAAGAAAAATGTAACGTTTTAAATTTATTTTCAGAAATTTTTTTTTAAGATCGTCGAGTGAAATACCGAATGTCCATCGCTTATGTATCGACTCAATTCGATTGAATTATACGTAGAATATAGTTTAGTTTTTTTTTTTTTTTTCTTTTTTCATTCACCGGAAGTTTGCTTAACGATCATTTACATCAACGGTTATCCAAACGCCAAAGACAGCAATGTAAAAAACTCGGGTCTATATATCTTCCGAAAAGGTCAATTGAGTGGCACAATGAATCAAAGTTATTCTTCTGCTTGGGGACTTATAGATCCTGCGGATCTCCTGCGGCCCGTTGAATATCTCGCAAAAAGTCATCCCCCTCTTATAGTCCATAGTAAAGTCCCGTCTTAAGCTGCTGTAGGGTAGAAGTAGGATAGGGTAGGTATATTATATACGAATGGTAAAAATCTCTGGTAAAAATAAATATATCCACGATAGAAATGGTAACGTAAAAACGTTAAAATATTTCGAGACTATAAACTCGGTGCGTTGGTAGAGCAAGGCTCATCTTTCAATGGGACAGTTGCGGTTGTGCGTGTCCAGGACGCCTACAATATATATCAAAATACAGTAGCTACTTGATATAACAGACCAGATGTGGATAAATATACGAGACATTTATGTGTCGAAAATATACGGTCTATGTAGTAAAGCCGAGGGAGGGAAAATATTATACAGGGGTGCTAAAGTTTTGAAAAAAAAAACAAAAAAATCAAGATAAAAAAATATACAGAGAGAAGGTCTGAAAGTAAGAAAATCCAGAAATGTAAAACAGGACATTATGTCCGCAATCGAAAACGCGCTGTACGGTATAAAACTACCCTGTTTAGTACCTATTTCATCCTGGAAGACAATATCTATATTATTTCACGGGTCCAGCCCCCACGTCAAAGAAGTAGCTGGTTAATGGACCGTGAGATTTAATATATTTCGGGTTTTTGCTACCGTATGCAAAGCACTGCGGTAGGTACTTCCATGCCCCAGAGTGCAGTGCGAAAGGCTCTTCTCTTCGTCTAAAAAACAGATTTTTTTTCTGCTTTTTTCATTTTGTTTCATTTAAATGCCGGATAGTAATAGGCCTGTCCCGAATAAAAAAAAAAAAAGGAAAAATAAAATTACCGATTTTCTTCCGATCTTGAAAGTCAAACCTTGTTTATTTAGGACCGTTCCTTACCCGCGTCTACGTTTAATGCTTCTCAACACTTTTAGCGTTAACCAGCGCGTCAGCACCCTCCGATTCGAATTGGGATCCCCAAGCGGATCTTGAATTGAACACCCGACTAGACGACGGATTTTGCAAGATAAAAGGCTTACGATGCTGGTGTTAAATCCTAGACCTTACTGTAAAAGGATCATCTCCAACGACGCTCTAGCTTTTCAAGAGTCTGCGTATCGGAGGGTACTGCAAAGGCGTTTGAACTCTGAAAAATTATGATTCCGTTCATTTAATGAATACTAAAAAAATAAAGAAACATCGTCAAGGGGTGATCAAAATTTTAATAAATTCAACGAGCGGACGAAAAAAGAAAAAAAAAAAAATACAAAATAAAAAAAAAACATGTAAAACTAAAAAGCCTTGAATTTTTAGCGAAGAATTTCGGTTTATGCGGACCCTGGTTGAAGCGAAAGATCGAGTTGTGAAAAACTTGTAAAAACCAGTAGCGAATATCATTTCGTCATCCTGCACACACACATACGTCGTTCTTTTGGAAAATGAAAGAGGGGGATTTCATGGAAAATAACATTCCTTGTACAACGAAACTTTCCCCGGTCTCCCAGTGTTAATACGACGTCAAAAGTTTCCCCAGAACGTAGCTCACGTTCGCGGTTATACGTGGGGCTGCGAGCTTTTACAATCTGGCGAATAGCGAGCTTTACATCAAAAGTGAGAATAATCGAATATTACCATTAGTTAATTCTAAAGCTCAAATTTCGCCCACGTTACTATTAAAGGATCATCATTGAACTGTGATTCAAATACGATACAGAATCTGTCATTTCTATTTTCCCATAATTATATACCCATGGTCAAAGTAAAAACGATTTCTGCAAATAACAGACTAGCAAAGTTTGAAAAATCTTTTAGATTTTCGTTACTGTCAAAATTTCTCTCCATTTAGGTAGTTACTTGAACTAAATTTAAATTGTCCGCAGTTATACGGTGTAAAAAAATTCTACAGTTGTTTAAGAATAAAAATTTTCAATGGAATTTTTCAGTCCTTTAAAAATACCTTATTTTTAAAGAGTAGAGCCCTCTCAACTGAAGATTGCTCGCAAGATACGCGGAAGGAACAAATTATTAAGGGATTTTACAAAGACTACTGTTGCGGGTTTCGAGGGTCTTTCCGCACATTACAAATCTCTTCAAACGTTTCTTTTTCCGGAATGGAATGAATCCAATAAGCAAGGCATCACCGGTTGCAGATTGATATCGTGAAGTAACGATCGTGATAGCACAGAAAATAACGAACAGCCGTTACCAGCCATACCCTCGGGCTACTGATCCTTTGGCTTAAAGGTTAACGGTTTTATGGAGTTCCTGTGCTACTGCCCATCAGAGATCATTCAACACCCTTCGACGCCCTCGACATCCTTAAAGCCTTGGCCTACTTACTTTGGAAATTCTATCTTCTATACGAGATGTGAAACGCTGTTTAGGAGTATTTGCTCATGGGATGAGACCACAGTGTTAGAGTTTCAAGAGTTCTCTCGGGTTAACGGAACAGTAAGGCTTTTTGTCAGCGTTTTGTTAACGTTCCATCTCTCGTTCAAAGTTCATTTAGTTTAAGCTAAACAAGGCGGAACGGTTTTCAAATCATTTGGG
Organism: Macrophya annulata; assembly: GCA_963924015.1. Classification (NCBI taxonomy): domain Eukaryota; kingdom Metazoa; phylum Arthropoda; class Insecta; order Hymenoptera; family Tenthredinidae; genus Macrophya; species Macrophya annulata. Next base: position 10,509,894 of record OZ001257.1, on the reverse strand, counting down.
ATAAGAAACTTCCGTTTTAACTTACGAAATCTGATTTAATCAACGACAATTATAATTACTGACTTTTAAGATCCTCAAATGATCGCTTTGTTCGGTAATTTAAGGTAACGCGTTTTTAGCTGTCAAGTCGACTTGAAGAAAAAATAAAAAAAATATTCTCCTTAGCGAATCGGCTACTGCTTTCATTCATTTGAATTATACTCTTAAAGAAACAACAGGGCGGAAAATTAATGTTACTTTAATGAACGAGCTGATGAGAACTTCCTGTTCGAATTTTTCAAGTATCAAAAAATAGTATTCTACGAGGAAGAAATCAAATTAGAACAAAAAAAAAAAAAGAAACATCGAAAAATTGATTATTTTTGTTCCAACTTGAAAACTACTAAATCAAATAATTCCAAAATTTAACCAGATTTAAACCGAAGTAAATCCTATCGATTGATACTAAAATCATTGAAATCCGTTAATTAGTTCTTGAGATATGATCTTTTCTTCAAAATTTTGTTCTTTTAATAACTCAAAAACTACTTGACCGATCATATCCAAAATCTAATCAGTTGGTAAGCCGAGAAAAACTTCATCGATTGATACAAGGAAGGAATAAATCGGTTCCTACATTCTCGCGGTATCACGATTTAAAAAAATGATGTCCATTCAAAAAAGTTCGGAGGTGATTTTGTAGACCTCGAACCATGGAAATCTGATAAAAATTCACGTTTATATATAAACTCCTCTCCTTTTTTATACGGGAAGTTAAAAACATATAACACCGGTTTCAGCGACGTTCATTACAGCCCTTAGTACCGCGTTTCATTTATAGTACTTCGCAGTTTACATGCAGAAATGTTTAATATACCTATATGCGTATTTTCAAGTGTGGATCATTAACGCTGCAAGCTAGGTTTCAGGAAAACTAATGCAATACGTAATCAGAAAATTTTTGCATATGTATGTAAATTGCAAACTTTACTGCAGAGTAAAATGCATCGATTTTTTTTGAATTTTATTATGACATGTGGATGGCCCTGTACGAGAATCTGAAACTTTTCAGACGTTGGGGAAAGCGTAATAATCATTACCTACAAAATATACAACCATCCTCACTTTGGCCGCCAGAAAAAAAAGAAGCAAATAAAAAAAATAAAGAAATGTAAAGAAAAGGTCATAATGGAAGACGAGATAAATTAAATGACTCACTGCAGACTCGTACAGAATAGAAGCTTTGTCGTCTGAGTTAGCGTTCGTATTATATTAACTTACTTGGCATGGAGATGAAAATACTACAATTTAAAATGCCCAATTTTGAGACACGACTAACCGTTTAAGACACGGTTCGTTTAACAAGCCATGTTCCAAAAGCAGAAAACACATTATATTTATCAATTTAGTTGCCTTTTTACACAGTTTATAATAAATGTACTCTTACTTACTTTTTGAATTGTATTAAAAGTTATGAGAAAGAACGAGGCAAAACAGGACAGCTAAGCAAAAAATGCTGCCTATGATTCTAAATGATTATGTTTCAATAAAAAAATTTGCATTAGATGGTTAATTTTTACATTCCGGACAAAAAATATCATCCGTGGCAAAATGGGACGGTCTCAAATTGCTCAGAATTTCTATGCCGTAAATTTGTGCTTTTCTGTGAATGTCCCATTTTGCCTTGTCATTGAACTCTGACTTCAGAGCTCTAGATTAATTCGAAAATAAAATATTTTCAAAAGTAATGAAGTACCGAATGTCAAAAATTACATATTTTAAATAATCTCGAAGTGTCCCATTTTGCCCCGGCTCTAGACTTCTGGATTTAAACCCCATGAGGCGTCAAACACTAGAAATGGTTTCAAAAACATTATATTCCAAATAATTCGGTTGAATTGTCTTGTAGAAACACAATTTTTCAATAATTTTTGGACGTCCCATTTTGCCCCATCAATACATCCCAATCTTCTATCCCATTTTGCCCGGCTTTCTCCTACAAGCTGAGAGCTGTGATATATTGAATATTATTATTATGTTTTTTTTTATATATATATATATTTATTTTTATTTTTTCGAACCCTTCAACACTCATAAAGGAATGATTTTTCGATCACTGAACGTTCGTTCACCGCAGGCTTAAAGCCCTTTCATGCCACCGGATTTCAGTGAATTTATAACGGAGAGGCAACGTAATGTGCCGAGCTGTCCATAAATCTGATCAATTCCCAGTTGGCCGAAGGGAATGACCAAATTTATGTGAAATAACGTTGAAACTGTAGAGTACTTCCGTTAGAGAGCCATTAGCCAGAGAAAACGACGGTGTGAAAAAAAAAGGAAAAAAAATTAAACAAAAAGTTTTCTTCTCACCTATACAGAGATTGTGATTCTCTCGTTTAATGCTAACGACGCGTCATCGTCGTCAAATTTAGGTGTACACGTACACACAATCTATATTATATCTAGTCATCTATCTCAGCTTTTGTATAGCTGTGGTAGTCCGGGACAGAGACTCGACCACATGGAAAGGAATTTGCCCATCCGTGAGATCAATTCTCCAGGATTCCCAGCCCTCGTTAAGTCCGGCTCGCCTCTCGACTTATTGAAAATTGAAAACTTATCAGCCGAACCCTGCCGCCCCATTTATTCCTTCCGAGTTCCATCGAAGAGGGTCGAGTCATTCTAGACTCCCTCTGGACTTGCATGTAGTCAGAAATGGGCAGAACGATGAAAGGAAGTCGAGAAACGCTTCGTCTCTTATCTTGCACCCTTACACCACGTCGAACTAAACACATCCCAAACCAACGTATATGTATGTACATACATACATACAATGTATGTACAATGTACATACTTCTACATGTACATATCGTGGCTCTTCGACCCGAAACCTCTGACTATTTGATTCGGTCATTTCGCAGACTGGGCAGCCCATAATCTCTGGAATCAAACTGGTCCAGAGGTTTAGGTTTCGTCGAGTTTTGACACATTTCAAGGCTCGTGGCTTGGCTGATTACAACTCTGAGGACTTGGAGTTACCCTTCTCGGTAGACGGTCACAATAGTAAGCTATCGAGTTCGCAATGAATCAACTTGAAATCCCTTTTACTTGCAGCTGGGCCAACGCCACTTTCGATGGTGAAAATCCTGCAGACGTCAACGAAGAGGTTGGTGGAAAGGCTAACGAGGCAACTTGTATGCTTTTCGCACCCCTAACATTAGCTTGAAATGAAAAGCAAACTTAAGTTCACTCCCGAGACCACCGAGTCCCAGAAGGAGGCTGACAATCAGTCCACTCCTAAACCAGGAACCAACTCGACTTATACAAGACACCCTCAGCTTCGTAGAAGTTTAAACTTTTAAACGAAGAACCTTTCCTCTTTTACTTTAAATTTTATTCAACGAACCGAACCAAGCTGAAAAGAGATTGAAACAGTGTTTCTAAAATCGTGTAAATGATAACTGCGCGGGTGATATTGGAGATGTGCTTCATGGCCTGGTCGGCTTATTAAGGGGACAAGAAATTCTGAATCTTCTCTCGAAGCTGTGAATCTAGATTTACAAATGTTCGCTGACTCAACGTTGAGGGAGGAAAGAAACGAGACAAAATTTGGATCCTTTTTTTTTAACACGATGTATAAACAATATCGAAAAATAAATTTTAAAAGCTCCAAGTAAAGTATTAAAAATTGAGGGTTTAACCTCACTTCAAGTAAAATTTTCATAAGTATATTTTCAATTCACTTCAAGTATTTTCAAGTCGTGTGAAGCTCTCGAGAAGGTACCTACTCTTTTATATACAAAGCCTTTTCGCAGGTAAGTATATAGTTAGACTTTTTTCGGTTGTCAACCTTTCGAAGAAAAGTACACATAGCGATTCCCACGTTCCTCTTAGACCGGTAACTCTCACTCAATGATAAAAAATAAAATATAAAAAAAAAAAAAGAAAATTCTATTCTGAATAATATTGAAAGAGGCGACTATATTTGATCGCTCGTTTTACACAGGAATCACCATTATGTATATAAAAGGAACCTTTTTCTACATACTTTCAACATCTCACACTTTAATTATCATCAAATTAATTACAGTGAGGTCAGTTAATGATCGAGAAAAGATCGCCAAAATTTATACAATGGGTGTTTTTTTTTTTTTTTTACCTTCGTGGCTTTATGACAGTTACCATAATTCTCTCAAAAACAAGACTCAAATCTCAAAAACACTTGACATAATTTTTTTCTAGCAAAAATCTAAATATTAACTTTCTTATACAAAATAAATCGTCCTACAAAATGAGCTTTATATCCGATCTCTGAGAGGTGACATGGGCCATTAATTATGATTTTTTTTACTTGTTGAAGCTTGCACTCTTACGTAGATGCGACTCTTTTGAAACTTACTCAGACGAGGTTCTTTGGGCTATTCATTCCAGACCTAAAGTCAGAATATAGAAATTCTAAATGGTGCACCCATTGTGAAGGAGAAGAATTATAAAGAGTAGACTGATTTACATAAAAATTAGTACTCTAGGGTTATTTGGGTCACTTATTCCTAATCTGAAGTTAGGATATCTAAAAATTTAAAACGGTGGATCGAAATTGTAGAAAGTAAGACTAAGTCGTATGAAAATTATTGCTCAGGGTTTTTAGTCACGATTAATATGAATTTGGTGATTTCTCGAATTTAGATTTAAATTAGCGTCCCCAAAAACATTTTGATTACTAATTTTGATACGATAAATTATTCAATTTTTACAATTTCGATACAATCACATTTTTGAATTTCTGGATTTTGATTTCAGAAACACCGAAAGTGAAACGCAATAGCGTAGACGCCAAATACTGTGTCCAGGAAAAGTCAAAGTCGAAGAAAACCCGAGTCGCTTTTTTTCTAAGCACATCAAAACAAAAACCAAAAAAACAACGGTGCAGAAAAATTTTTTTTTGACGCAAAATTAATAAAAACACAAAAGAAACAAAAATTATTCATCATTTTTTGCCATTTAAAATACTTAGGACAACTTTCTCTGGGGCGGGGTAAATTGTCACACTCCGTAACTTTTTTTGAAAATTCGAAAAGCCGTATTCAGACTTGTTTTGAAACAACCACGAATTATCTCTAGATGCGCAAAGGATGCATTTACAATGCCCCATCTTTAAATTTCAAAAATTTTCATTCAAAAAACTTCTAAAAATAAGCGAGTAAAAAGTGTGACAATCCACCCGGGTCTCATCTACTACACCTTTGCGATTGAACAAAACCAGCACGTCTTCGCAATAAGTAGTTAGATACGCATGAACAAAGTACGTATACACATGCCTAGGTGTGTTTTGTGCCTAATGTTCAACCGCACACCCTTCGGGCTTACGAGCTTTTGATGATTAGTAAAATTCACTTATAATAATGTACAAAGGAGAGAAATCGACATGCGAGTTGGTAATATTAGCGAGAGCTACATACATCCAAGTTTCGCTTCGTTCTTAATTAAAGTCATGAAAGTGGGTAGTGGCCCGATAAGCTTGTATGGGGTAGGTATGGCAGTTTCAGCTTACAGAGAAAAGCCACAAAATCATGGTTATTGTAATCAAGTGTATACGGTTCTTCTCTCGAGTCCTAAATACGAATATTGTATACATAATATACCTGTAGTAAATTTTATGTACATCTACCACCCCGTCAGTCGGTAAGCTTGCGGTTTCATCGATTCGTAAGGGGTTTTCCTCTTTGCCAGCTTATCCGTCGAGGTGGAAAGATAAAATTTCTGGACTCCCGGCTGTTAGCTGGTTGGTAACTAACTGTTGATTGTCCTTTCAACCACACGAACCCCGTTACATATATGCATAAATACATATGTATACGAGGGAACTAAATAGTCGGAACCTAATTGGCAGTCGTTTCCTTTTAATTTTATAGTCTCATCGTTACATTTTAGCCACCAAGTCCGTTTTTTCCATTGCAGTTATGCTAAAAGTGTTAATAATCGTTCCATTATTAAATATTGAGCTTTTGCCAGCCATTCAGATGACCTAGGCCCGTTTAGTGGACAGAGCTTTTGCCAAGAATCGAAACTTCGACGATATTGGTAAAGATTTCAAATTGCTCTTCACCCATTTCGATATAAACGAAATATTTCTAACTAAAATTAGTCACGATACTGACCCTCGAGTACTAAAGTTGATTCGCTTTCTCGTCCGAAAGTTCTGCCAAATATAGAGTATTAAATTGTGTTATTCAGCCAGCCCGGGACCCTTGGACATAGGCCAAAATAATGCACGCCACTATACCGAGGTCCAGAAATGAATAAAGTTCGCATTTTGGAGATCGGCCAATTTCGAACTATTACATCTATCTAGATATACTGATCAATTTGAGCCATTCGGAGACGGTAATCCAACCTGGCAAGTCCGCAAGAGTTAATCAATCTGTCGATACTGTATTGGAAAATAAAAGTAGAGTCATACAATTCGAATTTTCCATTAACTTTGCCTCATCGAACGATATAAAATATGAAATATTAAAAAAAAAAGGCTAAATGAAAATACTATGCTTTTATATTTTGAAATTTATGTGAATTTTATTACATCAAAAGTTTAAGGGATGATTTAAGCAAGTGCAGCATATCGAGACCCGACATCTGTCGGTACGTTTTCACATCCGATAATGAAAAGCCGTAGTAACGGTCGTTACATAGGTACGTCTTCTGCGAGCTTTTTAGTCCAAAGATTGTTCCCGCCAGTTCTAAAGCTTCTTCTTGTTTCTCATGTAACGTGAGATACGCTTTCTGAACTCGATCGCTTCAGGAGAATAAATAACGACTACATCCAGAGGTGGTGGCGCCCTCGGACTGTGATCGTAGTGAAGCTTCGAAGCTTTAAAGCTCTCTAACGTATACCTAAAAATTTATTCCTCACGTTTTCATCCCGTGTCTGGATTTGCCTGAATTACAAATTTTACTGAATCTGGCAAATTGCCATTTGCCAATATGGCAAATTTGCCAATATGGCAAATTGCCATTTGCCAAATTCGTGCAGTTGTAAAGCTTTGATGAACATCATCTTTGATATGGAACAACAGTAGTAACTGTAGATTGATAAATGCGTCTGAACATCACGTATTTTTATCAGGATTTCAAAAGCTGTCTTATTTAATTTTATACGAAGACAGATACCATTAGAAAATGAGAATAGATCTTCTAATATCATATAGTTCCATTCTAAGAAATAAAGGATAACTAATCATCATTACCACTCGAATCCCATACGATTCTGAACATACTTACCCGGCTCTGAACCGATCAACTAATCATAAATAATTGAGAAAGTATTAGAAGTTATTGGCCAGAACTATACATTTAGTGAATTCCTCAAAAGAGTATTACGGATAAACCTCGAGAGAGAACCATAGTCATTGGCGATAGTGCAAATCGATCATAATTTCTAATTTTTAGAAATAATTGATGTAGAAAATTGATGAATCGTTTTCTTTCGGTTTAACCATTAGGTATTGAAGTAATCGAATATTCTACAGTCTTTTTTTTTTTATTCATTTTTTCTTTACCTTTTTTTTATGTAACTGCGTAAAGTCTGTCTTGGTATACAGACTTTAGAATGCGCAGGGGTGCAGATGATGGGGAGGATAATTAGGAGGCCTTGGATTGAATAGAATGGAATTTTCAGGAATTGCAGTGCTTACTTGGTGAAAGCGAGGAGAGCTGAATTATAAAGCGTCATTGAAACGGAAGTGCGGTATTCTCTGAGGAAGGTTATTCGTCCATTGACGAGCGTCAAAAGGCGTTGAGAATTAGGGTGGGTGTGTGCGTTCGTTATAAATACCGTGAATATAGATTATTCGTTAAAATAAAACGACCTTAAAAAACACACACAGCTTTGAAAGTAATAAGACATTAGATTAGATGGTGTTGAAATGGATGAGAATATTATTGGCAAAATATCTGGTAAATGGAGTTGACTAAATCCCTTTAGCACAACCAATGTTATCACTGTTATACAAACTTCAAGCTTATATAAATAATAAATTAATTAACGCATAGGTGAAACTCGGTGGCAATTAGACGGAAAAGAATCTTTACTAATTAAGTAATTACACCGAGAAGCTTTGGGTCACTAATTAGTTACCTTCTTCGGGTTGTTTTACCAAACCTCCAAAACTCACCCGATTTTCTAACAGCATTTGCGTGTTATTATACTATTATCTTACCTGATGCAATATGATTTGTAATTTATGGAACTTGGTTATTGCACCAAATCTAGATATCGGGTATAACGTATCTACCAATCCATTAAAGACTCCATAAACGTGCTTCGCAGTTGTTCTATAAGATTGAACCTTCTTTGAAGATGGAGTGTAAAATTTTATTCCAATTCAAATAATTTCGTGATATCTTGTGATTATGAAACGCTTCATCAGAACGATGGGAATGAAACGCCTTAATGTTGTGCATGGATGTGCCTTTGGAGCCATTCATTTACAAAAACTAAGAACAATTATTGTGTTTTTAACCTTTCGTGATCACACTTCGAAATTCAATCACGGTGGTCACACTGGGTCGATTTTGCCTAATCAGTTTTCAAAACGGTATTGCGACTAAACTATCCGTCCGAAATGGTTCAACAAATTGCGAAACATGCTTTGAACATTCTATATAATGTACGAAAAATTGATTTATAAAAAATAAAATGGCGATATGTTGAAAAAAAAAAATCGTAAAAAGATCAATGCGTGAAATGACACTTTTTACTCAAAAAATCATAACTTTCTCAATTTTTTATATTTTCAACTAAAATTTGGAGGTGATATTTCTTAGATGTGATACTTTTGGGAAAAAAATTGTAGCATAGTGTTCGTTCCAAAAAAGGTATTCATTCCGACATGTGAAGAAAGTGGATTTCGGCGCACGATGTTGTTTGATCTGATGTCAGGTCCACATTGACGTTTGATTCAAATGCCTAACGATCCATACCGATAAGGGATACTTCAAACCCCAGGTATATGGCGACTAAGGTCCTATTCAAAGCCGGGGTTTATTAGATATTTACGCCGCAAGTTGATCGACGGGTCGATTTTACCCCATGTGATCACGAAGGATTAATTGTTTTTTATCTACTAATCGGTAGGCCAGCTTACCGGCCAACCATAAATGATAAGAAAAATTCTATGAATTTTCAAGATTCTATAGACAAGGTCAAAAAAATAGATTTCAAAAAAAAAATCAGGAAACCGATTGACCTGTGGGCCAACCCGAAAACTTCCCGCTGTGTTAAATACGTTACAATTAATTGATACTAATGCGTTTATAATAAATTAAAGAAGGTTATAAGTATCATTAGTTTTCCATATACAAATCTTTTTTTCTTCAATTTCTATTCTTCGAATAACTTTGAAACTACTCGACCGATCGATTCCAAAATCTAATCAGAACTAAGTCTTGATGAACCCTTTCGATCGCCGCAACAATCATTCAATTCGGTTAATTCGTTCCAAAGGTATCGTACGACAAAAAGAGAAATTTTTGTCGTGCAATATCTTTTAAACCAATCGTTCGATTTCGATGAATCTTGCGGTAATCACAAGGGCTATCCAAGACCTAAGTCTGATTAAGTTTTGAGACTAATCGCACGAACAGTTTAGGAGTTACGCGCTAGAAACATGAAAAAAAATTGTTTTTTAATTTTTATTTCTCAAATAACTTTGAAACTACTCGACCGATCGACTCCAAAATCTAATCAGATCTAAGTCTTGATAAACCCTTTCGATCGCCATAAGAACCATTCCAATCGGTCGATTCGTTCTAAAGATATCGTACGACAAAACTTTGTTTACACACACACACATACGGACGTCCGTCCAAAAATAGTCCGAATAGCTTCCTGGGATCCCAAAACGTCGAGATCTGATGAAAACTCGATTTTCGAAAATCGGACCGAAACCAATAACTTCCCTTTTTTATGAAAATTTTTAATTTTCATTGCGGGAAGTTAAAAAAACGGCTTGGATGTTTATTTGTTTACAAATTTTGTTCTTGATTTTGGACGACGTGATCACTTTCGCATCGTTAATTCGCATAAAAGTTGAATTTTAGGTAATCTTTCACCTATATCAATGGTCCAAATAAATCGATAGATAATATTTTTTCAGAGTAACAAACGTCCTTAAATATATCAGCTGTTGAAGGTATATAGTACCTACTTAACGATTGACGTATACACCCTCTTAAAAAATTGATCTGATCAAGCGTCACCTACCCTTTCAGACCTTGAGGTCCTTATTTAAAGAGCTAACTACGCGTCGTAAAATTATTTAACCATTCTTTGGTATAACCGATTTGTGATACCTGTTCATTACCGAACTCGATAAAATGATGGATTGCTCTGTATACACTTGACTGCGATATTACTCAGAGCGTAATACACCGGGACGAGTGACTCGCACGTAGGTATATCCATGGTCTATAATACCTTATACACATGTGGAGGATATAGGTGGGGTACACACCTGGTATTGTTAGTACATACGTAATGCATTATGGAGTACCAACCGAGTCACGTATCTACCTACCAACCTACCTCTAGTCTCTTGTATGGGTTGCTGTCACATGCAGACAACCCCAAGCGATGCCAATAGTGAACAGGCAGGGCGTCGCGACGCCAGGACGTCAACTGAAAGACTTTGCGATCGGAAGGGCTGAAATATTACAGCCATTAAAGATTTTTCAAAGAACCTTTCATTTTTTAAGAATGTAAGCTTAAAGAGCTTTTACCGTCAATAGGAACGGCGCTAACCCCGCTACCCTTGCTTCGTGTCAATTCTTAAAATTTTCTTCAATTTAACAATTTTCTGCAAATTATTCAAACGGGACTTTGATTCTTTACGTTTTAACCATAACCCTAAACGAACAGTTCCATCTACCAATATCTTTTTCTGTACTCAAGAATCAAAACGGATTTACTTAAGCACAGTGACTCCCATAATGATTTTAAATTTTTTAAATTTTATATAAAAAAATATTTTCGTCACGTTTTATTTTTGTTTTTTGATGTTTTGGCAAGATATTCGTTCATACTTTGAGACATGTGATTCTGAAAATATCTTTATCATTGCATAAGCTGCAGATGTTATAAATTACGAAATGGTATGAGGTGGTGTAATAGTTTTGAGATGGTAGTTTTAATTTATAAATTTAAATTTGTCAACTATGCCAAAAATTGGCATGGTCAACTTATGCAAATTATAATGCTAATTAGAACTCTATAGTAGCAATATATTAACATATGATTACTACTTTGGTGTTAGCCTAATCTATCATTTTATAGCCACCCTGTTCAAACTGTCAAGTATCTTCGTAAGGTTATAAACGGAGTTTGGCTAAGGGTATAGGGTGTGACTATTATATAAACCAAATTTTATGCTTCGAACTGCTGAGATTTACGACCAAAAATATTCCCCTGTTTTCCATATTCTTATTCTAGTTAAAAAAAAAAAAAAAAAAAGAAAAATAAAAAAAAAATAAAAATGGAAAAAATTAAAAGTTCTGCCGGGGAATACGATCGACTATAATATCGAATCGGATAATGAAAATGCATAAACGAATTTTACAGTTTTTTATAACTATATAATATACCAGCCATAGTGTTAGTTTATTTTTCATTCATTAATCATGTAATTCTTTATAAAAATTCAATTTTCTTAACATATATAAATCTGCCATTATTCACTCGAGTTACACGCATGAGATATTGGATGGCTCACCAGCCTCTGATATACCTTAGATATATGTACCTACCATATTTACTCACGTGTAACCATTCATAATTATTTTTTTTATTTTTATTTTTTTCCTTGTTAAAATTGATGAGGTGGAGGATTTCATCTCCTTTTGTATGTACGTAGACTTTTTATTTTCTCGGAAAAAAAAAATCGCTCCGTAATTTAACAAGAGTTTAATATAATTTACAGGTTTTTCTTTTTTTTTTGTTTGCTACATTTCAAGTTATGGATATACGTTCGTGTACCTAACGCAAGCTATCGTAAATCAAGGGTAAAACAATCTTGTTTAATTTCACTCTTTTTTTTCCAGATTTTGTATGTTTTTTTTTTCTTTTTCTTGATTTTTTATTTTTTTTTTTTACTGAATTTTAGAAGCCGCTGAGTTTTCGCATTAAGGTATATTTGTTTCGCTAACCCCCTCTCCATGCTCAAACCATGTTTTCATTTTTTTAATAATTACTCAACAAGTCAGATAAAGATTTGTATTATAAACATACAACGATTAGCAAACCGATCTTTGCCATAAAGAATAAAAAGAAGAAGAAGAAGAAGAAAATACGCGCAATAAATTCGCACCTAAATCGCAAAATAACCTGTCATCAACACCTGCTCTGCATATATATTTATTTCACGTATACCTATACATATGGAGTGATACATACCAAATTGGAAATTCGTTGTCCTCAAACCGTTCGATTTTTTTTTGAAATTAGGTGAGTTTGAAGGATTAGTTGAAAGAAAAATTTTTTTAAAACATAAGAATTCTATCTGCTATAGATTACGAGGAATGATGAATCGAAAAATTGTGTTGTCTTTTTTTGAACTCACTGTAGATGAGATCGAGGTGGGTTGTCACACTTTTTACTCTCTTATTTTTAGAATTTTTTTTAATGAAAATTTTTGAAATTTAGAGATAGGGTATTGTAGATGCATCCTTTGCATACCTAGAGAAAATTCGTAGTTGTTCCAAAGCAAGTCTGAATAGGGCTTTTCGAATTTTCAAAAAAAGTGGCGGAATGTAACAACTTACCCCACCCTAAGGTAAGTTGTCTCAAGTATTTTAAATGGCGAAGACGAGTCAAAAATGACGAATAATTTATTTTTTTTTTTGTATGTGTTTATCAATTTCGTGATTAAGAAATTTTTTTTTGCACCTTTGTTTTTTTGGTTTTTGTTTTGATGTAAGCAACTCGGGTTTTCGATGTATATTTTTAAGCAATAATTCTTTTTTTTATTGTATTTTTTCCCTGAAAACCATGAGACAGTCGACCCAGACACCGAAGACCCCGAAAACCATGGAAAATTCGACCCAGACTCAGAAAACCACGAAAAAGTTAAAATAGGGCAAGTTATCACACGTGACAACTTGCCCCAATAATTTCGTGACAACCTGCCCCAACCCGCGATTGTGTTTAAAAATGTGCATATCTTGTTGATCCGCTATTGAAATATCAAATACATATATATGAAATGAAAGCGATAGAATCACCTTTCCGGATATCTCATTGCGAAATATCCCAAGGCAGCGAAGAAAATGAGAAAAAACATATTAGAAGATGAAAAATAATTCATATCTTTCGACTCAATTCAAATCGGACGCTTTTGCATGGGAGTAAATATTTTTTGGATAGACTACCGCATTTGGGGTAAAAATTTGAGTTGATAAATGTTTGAGGTTACGAACCCATAATCGTATTTTGTGATTGTTTCACAATTTTATCACACAAAGAATGTATT